>OZ014522.1:556301505-556686505 GCA_963966055.1 Lathyrus aphaca
TGTTAACAGCGTTCTTGAAAAATCCGAGAAACGACGAAGCATCAGAGGAGAGGGTTTTGGAAGAAGGGAGAGGGTTATGAATCTGAGGTGGAGGAGGAAGGATCTTAGCATGACTGTTAACATTGTTGATGTTTGGTGAATGAGGAGTACTAACTGGTTCGGAAGAGGAGGGTTTAGGGGTTGGAGGCGGCGTCATGAAAACAGTGTACGGTCCAATTTTGCCAATCACCGGCGGCGGAGGAGAAGATTCGGTGTTGGTAGACATTGGCGGAGAATGCCGAATTCGGAAGCGATTTAGTCGGAAAAAGAGAAAAGGAAGAAGCGGAGTTGAAGTGAGAAGAAGAGTAGATGTGGATGTTTGTTTTTGTGAAGTGAAGTACTTTACTAGTTGTTTCCCATTCTTTTCTTTCTCTTAACTCAACTATTACACTTTTATTTACTGCTTTTTACTTTTTGTTTTTGTTTTTCGTATCTCATAAAGCCATGCAAATTTTAAAACTTTCAACAATATAATTCACCAATCACTTTCTGATTTTTGTGACACTCTTTATTTGAGTCGATTTTGTTAAATCATTCAATTCAAATAAATGTATCAAATAGGTCCTTTTTTTAAATAATTTTTTTGACAAAATTTAATACTATGTCGAAATTAAACCTTAAAACATTCCTCAATCACAAAAAATAATTTCTTACTTTTTTTTTTAATTATACTAATTTTTATGTTCGATCACACTATTCTAGTTTTTTTTCAATCACACTTCATCATTATTATGTCGTTTTTTTCAAACATAATCACACTTATCAGTTTAATATTGATGTTCAAGTTAATATTATTTGTCGTTATCAGTTATGAATTGTTAGTCATAGTTCAATTCAAATTTGTTTATTATTGTTCAAATTATATATGTTATATTGTTTTTTTAATTTTATCTTATTTAATTTATGTATTTTTAATTATTTGAATTTTATTTTTTATTTATTATTATGTTTATTATTTTAATTTTGGTTTGAATTAGTTTAACTTCTTTTATTTAAATTTTAGTTTAACTTATTTTATTTAAATTTTTTAATTTGTTTAAATTATTTTTAATTTATTTAATAAATGACTCGACCATAAATATAACCGGTTGTACCAATTGAAAGTTAAACCACCACTCAGTGGCGAAACTTAACCATGTAATTGAGCTCGCTACTATTTCCATTTTAAATGTGCTAGACTTTTATCATATACATTTTGATATATTACAAGAACATTTAAATTAAATTCGTGTAATTCTAAAGAGATTTATATTTATGGTAAAAAAAGAACATACAAAGTAACATATAATTTTATCATTATTTGTTAAAATTCTATAACGAAAAACTTCTTTGTATATAATATATAATGTATATTGATTATCTTCATCATCTGTTATGAACAACTTAAATTCTATTCTTGAAGTAACTTTTGAAACTGCAACGTACAATTGAATGTGTGATAATATCAAAAAGAAATATATACTCCAACATATTTAAGTGATTCACCTTGGTTTTTATTAAAGTCATTGCAAAAAAAATAACTAATAAAAATTGCCTTGTTGAAATTTGAAAGGAATCATCACACCTGACGGTGATAAAACAATCAGGAAATAAAACCTTTATCCCTATCATTACTTCCTGAAATCACCTTTCCTTTAACAACATATTTCTCATATTTCTCATCTTTATAGTTATATTGGTTTTTTTTCACAGTCCTAAAGACTGATTTATATTTGTTAATAACATTATTAGTATCTAACTTTAAATTTCAACTTGTGGTTTGAAAGTTCAAATGCAATAATTATGTTCAGAAATTCTGAGAATGTAAATATTATCAATTAAATCATTATGTGAATTGGTTGAATATGAACTATCATAACTCAAATGTATTTTCTCTTTTCAAAAAAAAATAGATCTACCACATAATCATTAACCATATCAACAATAGAACTATTTGGAGTCGGTATACCCTTAATTTGGAAAAGAGATATATGATATATATTATCTAAAATATTTGAATATGTGTTATGAACAATTTTTTGAATGAGGATTGCTTGATGTTCGAATAAGCAAGTTATGTGGGATATCAAGTGTGATATTCATTCACCGCTCTCCAATTGAACCATCACTAATTCCTAAAAAATCCACTTAAAAAATTGTTTTATCTTAGTCAATACTACTACAAATAATATATTTTGTGATAATGTTTTCACCTCACCCAACCTAAATCTAATATATTGCCTACTCTCTCAGTTATGACATCCAACTGAGAGAAATGTGACTTTAGGACCACGCTTCGAATCTCAACTCTTACAATTTTACTTTTATTTTATCACTGTGTGTTTTTCTTTATTTATTTATTTTGAATTTATCTTTTTTTTTTCTTAAATTGGCGCCTTTCTTATTAATTTTTTAATTTATAATGTATATATTTCCTCGATTGGATTGTCCAACCTAGAGAAAATATCATATATGTATTTCACATGGCGTTTTTTTAATTCACTATTCCATTTGTTGGATTTTTCAACAGAGAGAAAATATCTTTTGCATGTGTTTTTTCACAACTAAACTAACTATTCATTTACTTTTCAACACTTATTTCATTTTTATTCTCCTACAAAATCGGAAAATCTTTTAAGAAAATATACCATAGGTGATTTTCATCTTCATTTTCTCCATCTAAACGCCATAACATCTAAATACATATTCCATAATCATTTTTGAAACTTCATCACTTCCAACGCACATAAGTGTTCAAACATCAATTTTACAGCCTGACCATAAATATCTAGTTCAGACTCCACGATCTGATGGTAGAATCCACCGCCAGGTCCTGCACCGCCCGATCCTTGAAGAAGCGCAACAGGTAAATTTGCTGGAATTTATTCCATTCTTCCTCTGTTGTAACGCCCGGTGGCAGAATCCACCGTCCGCCCCAGGTCAAAAATCAGCAAAAATCCAGAACTGTTTTATTCATAATGTTTTAACCGTAACTCCGTTTTTCGCCCGATTCAAAGCGTTGGAAAGTTCATTCAATGCTCTATCTAACAATGCTCAAATAATAATGCTTTAATACCTATAAAAATAAATGGAAAATAATTAAACTCAATGATATTTACACGAAAATGCAATATATACACTATAACGTAAAGTAAACGTATTTACAAACAAAGTGAAGTTTATTCGAATGATTTTGACAAAAAGTATAGATAAGTGTAACAAAACTTATATAAAAAAATAGCTACAATTTGCACTTATCACCTCGGTCTTAGGATGACGGCATGACACAGTGAAGTGTCGGGAAAAGGTTCTCCCGAGCTATCTCCAGGAGGTGATAAATTCATGAGGGAGGCCTTTGTACCAAGCCATGGCCCCTTTTATGAGAGTTGTGGGGGAAAAGATGACATTTGATCGCTCATCGGACACCTATGTAGTCGAGCAGAGCGTCGATGTTTTCGATATGCTCGGCAGGGTCTGTTGTCCCGTTATAGGATCCTTAGGGAGGAGGTTTCTCGAGCACATTCGGTAGCTTCGTGGACATAATCTCCTTGGAGAGAGGTCCGCAAGGCTCGTACTTGTCTCTGGAATCATGAGAGGTAAGTAGGAGCGGGCGTCTCGGTGTCGGCGAGGTGTTGGTGATCTTGAACGATTTCTAGCACCCTCGGGCGATGGTCACGTTCCTGTCTGGAAAGTCCTCCTAGTCCTTCTGGCTTCTGGGGACTTCTGTTATCGGGGAGACGAATGAGTCCGCTTCTTGATAGACTCAGTTTCCTCTGGGTGTTAATGATTCTTTATCCGTTCAGGCGAACGGCTACAGGTCCTGCGGAAGCTCCTCGCAAAGGAGAGAGATTTGGCACGTTGCGCATCTTGTAGAGCTTCTAATCTTTTACCTTGGCGCAAGAGCAGAAGGTTAATGTTGTTAGTCGTATCGACCAGAGTAGCGAATGTCTCATTGGTCCCTTCGGGGATGGGAATTGGGGGGAGATCAGCAGGGGTGATCTCAAGTTGCATGGATGGTTCTGGTGACGGCGTCATTAGTTGTTCCTGCGCTATCAGAATCAGTAGTGGACCCGGACGCTGATGTAGATGGTGAGGGCGGTGCTCAATCATCAAGGAGAGATGGGGGGGTTGTACCTGCAAGGTACTCCGATGCCAAAGTGAGAATGGGCAGAAAAGTATGCAAGTACGAGTAAACGAGTTAAGGGAGTTAATATTCGATATCTGACCCTCTCAAGTGAGATGGTTTATAAAGAGCCCCCAGCGTTTGTCTATTGGTCTTTATTTTGGGCCTGGATCGCGGATCCCCCAATAATAGGTAACTGTCAAAACTAGTCGTTGGAATAGGCTTGTGTGGTCAGATGAGTGTGTCGAGCAGGGGATAATCCGAAGCAAGAACAGTTCCTTGGCCGAATCTGGGTGACTTCCCTGGATGACAGGCGGAAGTTTTGAAAAGGAGCAGGGAAAATCGACCACGGGAAACCGTGGTCGATAAATCCTCTTCGACTGAGGGGCATTAAGCTAGTAGGTCCCTTTGACATTGGGCAATTGGGTCGTCCTGAAAGCAAGAGTGAGTTGGGCCATGCCTAGTCATTGGGTCAGTCTGGAACAATTAGTGTGTTAGTTTTCTTATATATAGCATACTAGTCTCTCATCTTTTGCATAAGGGAAAATAAGAAGATAAAACCCTAATTCAAAAGTGAGAGAAGTTATTTGTTATTCTCGTATACTTGTAATCTTGTTTCAAGAGAAAGGAAAGAATAGCAGTTTATAACCAATCTTTTTTGTTATCCTTGGTTACCCTAAACCCTAACCCTTATGGGTTTCTTGATCATAAAAAAACCTATTATACTTTGTTTCTAAGGTATCTGATTCACAATAATATCTTCTAAGGTATCATTCATATATTCATCAATTTCAATTCTATGTGATGCAAATATTTTTTTGTCACTTCACCAAGTCATACTTATTTAATGTAATTTTGAATAATTTTATCACAACCTAAATGATTGAATATATCTTTCTTTGGATGTTTTTTTCTTCTTCCGTATTTTGGCATTTTTACAAGGACAATAAAAAATTCCACTTTTGCCATGAATTTATTTTCGTGAATTCAAGAAATTGAATCACTCCATTCTCATACTCTTTAATTAATCTATTGACTTTTATCCAACTATGATCCATAATCCCATACAATTTCTAAAAATAAAATAAAAATCGTACACAACTAACAAAAATGAATAATCCATCTCAATAAAACAACAATAACACTAAACAACAACTACAAATAACTGAAAAATAACACAACATTATACCATAAGTCTCAAAAACCCTAAAAACAACAACAACAACTACAACGACAACAACATTACTCGTACATTCACAAAGAAACTTTTACATTCCAAAAACATGATGAGAGAGTCAAAGAAATGTGTTGATTTGAGGTTCAAGTTATATTATTCGAGCTTCCTTCCTCTCTTGCTTACTTTCTTCGACTTGGAAAAGATGAATAATGATATTTAAGTTTGTTAGGTGGAGAAGATGAAGAATGGTGTTTGGTTCGTTAGGTGGATAAGATGAAGAATGTTGTTACATTTGTTTACTGAAGTACAAAAAGTTTATGAGAAATAATTTAAAAGTGAATAAGACTTAACATTTGGATGTTGGAATAAAATTTTGTTGTGTGTTTATATCTTGTTTGGTAGAAAAAACTGAGGAAAAACAACCAAGGTAAAAGCAGAGTTCAATTTAATTAAATAAAATACTAAGCAACATTTTATGTCGGTTTTCTAAATAACCAAGTGAAAATGTGATTTATAAAACAAGGGTATCGTTTTGATTCTAAATAAAGCACAAAATTGAAGGAGTTGAGAGATAAGATTTAATTAAAAATAAATAAATTAAAATGGCGCATTCTAGGATATTTGACCTCAATTTTTAATTGTCTGGGGTGAAAGCTTTGTCATAAAATATATTATTTATAGTAGTGTACATTTACATAATAAAGTTGATATTAAAATTAAGCAAAATAAATAACTATTCATATTTAACCATCTTAACTTTATATTTGTCAAAATAAATTCACTCTCAAAGAAGTAGTAAAGAAATGGTAGTGCATTTAAATAATCTGGTAGTGTTTGATACTGAGACAGAGACAACTGAAAACTTCACATTTTTATTGGAATTTTAAAAATTTGATATGAGTTTTTATCAGATTTTTAAAAATCTGGTATGTCTTTTTACCGAAAATTTTGGAAAATCCAGTAAAAAACAAAAAAACTCGGTATACAAGACTTTAACCCCCCCCCCCCCCCCCCCCCCCCCCCTTCGTTAAAAAAATTGGAAGTTCAATTATCATGTTCTCCTCATTTGCACACGAGGTGGACACATATCCTACATATTTTTTTTTCCAGTTATTCACCATTGATGTTGTATGTTTTTCTTGCATATATTTTTGTATCTCTTCGTTAATTTATTTTTTGATATCTATTGTGACAAATTTAAATGACTATTGGTATCTCTGGCATAACTCATTCATTCATTAAATGTTTTAATTGACGTATATTCCCCTCTCAAATCGATGTTTATCATGAACACAATATATTGGGAGATAATAAGTTATTATTATTGTTACTATCTATTATGATACAACAAATGAGATCAAAAGAAGAACACACAAATTAATTATTGGTTGTGAGAGAAGAGAAAACAATAAGAACCCGAAATTGTCTCAAGGCACTTTTAGTAGAGAATTTAAACGTACATTTGTGTTGAGATTTGTGTTGAGCGGCAGTGTTTAGAAGGTTACACTTAGACGTGGTGTTCATAATTATGAACTAGCTAAGGATTTAGTGGGTCATATATATTAGGTCGTTTAAAACTTGAATAACGGTTGTTTATGAATGATATGACGAAATACCACATGTCGTTGAGGTACATAGTGGCCGCTTTGAAATATAATGTTCTTGTTAAGCGTATGAATGTTACATATATTTATTAGGAAATAACTACATACTGAACATGCAAGAGAGGCCATTGACGGAAATGCAACATCCGCTAGAACTAGTTTATAATGAGAAATACATACGTTGGACCAGTAACATGGAGGAATCAAATGTTATCGTTAATATATTTTGGACATGTCTTGATTCTGTGAGGTTGTTGAACATGTTTCATTTAGAGTTTATTTTTTACTATACATACAAAACAAATATGTATCAACTTACTTAAATGTGTGTTGATATCCCTTTATTCGTCGAGCATGTGCATCAAACATGGTTGACACCCTATAAAAAAAAGTTTATTGTTGCACAGACCAATCATGCCACACATTGAAGGAAAACAACAATAAATAGGTACATAATTGTGAGTTTAAATTTATTACAAAAATATTTATCAATTTATTTATTGCATCTTTATTTGTCTCACTTTCATATTTTCTTACAAGACTACATTGAAGATATTATATATGTAAAGCCTGATGAAAATTATAGTTTTCGTGCTATTACAACTTTACTTGGATGGTGTGACGAGTCATTGTCCTAGGTTTAAACATAATTAGATAATGAAGTTTATCAAACCAATCAATTGTATTTCAGGTTTTTCTGTGACACAGTCTCTGAAGTTAGGAATTCTTTGTGAGTATATACCTTGGGTTACCCTATTTATTAAAGATACAATGTGATATTGGTCTCATTGTTTGGTAACCTTAACGTCACTTTCTTCCCACCGATGGTATCTCCATCTATATCTGCAAGTAGACATAAGCTTATTGCAGTTGGTTTTGTTAATAATAGTCATTGGATGGTTAAGTTGAAACCCGATTGTCAATTGCCTTCCATCATTGACCGATGCAAACAAAATTATAGTGAATATGTAAGAGCATGAGAAACATTATACGCGGGTTGTGATCGACACTTTTGAATGTTAATTCATGTTACAAAACATTGGTTCTTGATAAGCTATGTTAAGATTCGTAAATGTATGTTTTTTTTTTTGTATTATTGTTGTGTTAATAATGTCAAAAACTTATTTAAAAAATAAAAAATAAAAATACTGGATTTAAAAAAAAACTGCAAATACTAGATTTTTAATAGCTCATGTTACTTATCAGGTTTTTTTTAAATATCAGGGTCTTAAAATTTCAGAATGATTTATCCAAAACAATTGGCTAAAATTGATTTTTTTTCCAAAAATCAGGAAAATATCTATGCATTTTTCAAAAATTCAGAATAAATTAGCCAAAACACATGGGTTAAAATTAATATTTTTTCTTCAAAAAATCCGGTAAATATTCATGATTTCTTCCATAATCTGGTACATATCACAAAAGTCTGATAAAAACTCGTATATACTTCCAAAATACAAAGATTTTGTTAAAAATCTGATATAAATATCATGTATATCACATTTTTTTTTGTAAAAGCCATTTTTTATGAAAAATTCTCTTTTCACCCTTAGAGGTGCATACCACACTATTGTACACTAAAAAACGACATTCGTGTGTCTGAAGATGCATATCCAGACGCACCAAAAATCACACTAAACTTTCTTTTTTGTGATCCACCCCATTTTGAACAAAATATGGTTCGAAGATGCATCTATTTATATTATTTGGATGTGCCCGAAGATGTATCTTCAAAATGTCCTCTAAAGTCCTTCAAAAGGCATTGGAAGGGTGTTAATGGAAAAGAGAGATTATTTCAGAGATGCATATCCAGAAACTTCCATTAATCATTTCAAAGCAGTATCATTGTCTAACATTATAACTTTTTTAGGGCTAGTTATATTAAAGTAAAATCAAAGTAAAATCAAGTTTATATTAAAGCTAAATGAAAGTAAAAAGTCATACATTAAGTCAAAAAGTCAAGACCATACATAACATTTATCCGAAAATACAAAAAAAACATCCAAACATAGCTATTGGGTATGTATAATCCCCTGACTTCTCCCCCGCACGTACTGCATGACACTCTACTCGGCAATCATGCTCTCCATGAGGGCCAACCGAGGACTACCTTTTGTTACATGACAATCAAGGTGCACTATGAATAGCTTGACCACATTATCCCCCTTGTACGAAAGAAATGCGACAACACACAACCAATCCTCACTGTATGTAGGCACGACTTTCCACCCGATGATGCGTCCAATCAATTTAATTAGTAGAACCCATACGTATGCAAAAGAAGAAAAAATACATTTCCTTCCCTAATATGCCTAGTAGCATGGTGTGCATAAAGATGAAGTAAGAAAGTGTTAAATGAGTCTCCTTGATAACTTTTTAATGTGGCATGGGTAACAAGTTCCTCTTGAGCTTCAGGGGCTTCAGGGCCTGCTATATCATTTGGGGACTCGTGGCCAAATGATAATGATTGTGAGTCATTAAAAAAGTTATCATCAACTTGTGACCTCGTGGTCCTGGTTGCGGCCCTCTCACGTTATCGACACAATTTGGAAAACACGTCAGGGTTATTTTTAGCCATTTCACATGTGCTACAAAGCGATACAGAGAAAAACAACATGTCAGGACAAATCCACAAACTCCACAAAATCAACTAAATTTTAGCTTGAGTCAAATCCAGAGATGCTCTCCAAAAATAACACTAAGAAAATCCAAAGATGCATCTCCAGACAAACCTGCGATTCTCAGCCATGAGAGAAACATCATTGTTGCAATAAACATCCAAAAATATGTCGATGCATGTTCTTGTAGGCTATCAATTTTGTTTACACTACTATCTAATATACATAAGACAACTAATGTAGTTTAAATAAACAACTACAAATCAAAACATAAAAAAGAGATAGCATTTTAAAAAACTACATAATAAAATTGATGAGAAGTAGAGGCTTGAATGTATGAGATGCTAGAGAGAAGGAGAAAAAGCTCTAATGATAGAAGTTTGTTAGAGAGACACTTGGATGAAAGCGAGAACTTAAAAGCTTGAAAGAATGATAATTTTTTTTATAGAAAATAAAGAAGGAGGGAGATAGAATGTCTAGCGTGATGATATGAAACAAAAGTGTTTGAAAATGCATCTCTGGAGCACCCACTAATTTTTGAATAATTAATATTTACATAAATGTATCTTCAAACTTACCTTTCATACATACAAATATTTATATCCAGATTAAATTTTAACAAAAATAAGACGCCTCCTCGTTTTGTAGTGAAAAATGTATAAAAATATGCATAATATATATATATATATATATATATATATATATATATATATATATATATATATATATATATATATATATATATATATATATATATATATATGAAATTGAGGGTTAAATATGTATATGATCCCTACAAATATTTCAATTTTTAAGTTTGGTCCCTAAAAAACTTTCTTTCAAACTTTGGTCCTCTTAAAGTTTCTTATCACTAACTTTGGTCTCTCCCGTTAGTTTCCACTAACGGAGGATGATGTAGCATGTCAGTTGTGTAATATTCACATACCAACCGTGTAAAAATGGAATTCCACGTCAGAAATGTTTTAGTATACTATTGTCTTCACCTATTCAACTGTTCCCTTTTCATCTTTCTTATCTCCTTCTTCATCTTTTTTTATCTCCTTCTTCATCGTTCTTTTCTCTGTAGCAGTTGCATTTTTTTCTTCCCATCATTTCTCCTCCTTCTTCATCGATGCCTTGAAGTCAAGAATCCTAAGCCACTATTTCCATAAATTAAAAGCAAGGAATCAAAGTCTCTTATAAGAGGCTTTGATTCCAAATGTCTAATACTACATCGCAGTGGCAACCTTAACATTCTCCGTATTGTATTGTCAAAATTATTATGTATCAATTGATGTCCGAATTAAGTTTTGTTTTGGAAAACTGGATCTTCTTTCTTTGTTTCAATTTTACCCTAATTGCACCTATTTGTTGCTTTATTTTAATCATTTTGAAAAAACAAGTATCATTTGTTACCTATCTACACTGACTCTGGATTTTCTTGTCATAGTTGTTCCTATGCTCTTATTTTTCACCGTAAGTGTCCCCGATAGCATCAAATGTTTTGTTGACACTTGAAAGTTGATTTATTTTGATGTTGTTGGGTGGTAGCTATGTTGCTAACTAGGTTTATGAATAAATTCCAGTCATTTTGTTTTGTAATTGGTACAATGAACTTAAGTGCTTGCTGACAAGAGCTATATAATAGCAAGTTTATTCTCAATCTTAACATTACTTTATATTGCAGTGAAAAAGTAATTGTTCAATTTGTTTAGCTAAATTTGTTAGAGAACAGAACTTTATAACATAAATAAGTTCGATCAAAAGTTTCACACGAGCCATATTTTGAAGTGGGCAATTGTTGATTTCCATACAATTTACTGCAAGCCTGGTGGTTCATCTCCTGTTTTAGAAGAGCCTAATTCTTTTAGGGCATATATTACTTCCTACATGGTTATTGTAGTATTAAGTGGAAATATAAAATTCTTTAATCCATTGTGTTGATTAAATATGCTATTATGATGATAAAAATTATTTTTGCTGATGATTATAACAATTTTGTGCATCTTAACTGTTGATTTCAGAATAGTTCCTAGAGGATATAGATTTGATATGTACATACTACTTGGTGCATCAATTTTGTTTTTTGCTTTTTTATGTTGCTAACAAGAGGTATAGTCAATAATTTGATTGTTCTGTTGAGATTTTACATTACTTTTGCATTGCAGGTGGATCTTGGAGTTGGAGCATTTGTTTTAGCATATTCATTTGTTTCTCGTCAAGTGTGTCAAATAATATGTTATATCTTCTTGTTATATGTCCTTCTTTTGTTGCCAAACGAAATAGGACAAATCAAATTTAAGGACATGTTTGGGTGGAGATGTTGTGTCATGCAACAAGCCATTGTAGAGGACTTAATCATGCTAAGCAACTGAGCCAAGGCGGTGAGTTTCTTACCCATGCCTGGCTTTTGGTGGCTTATTTAGGCATAACAGAACAATTTCAAATTTCTAAAGGTCATGTAAAGGTCATATATTGTAATGATGTAATATTGAAATTTGGTTAGTATTTTATTCCATATGTAGAACTTAGTTCTTTACATCATTAGAAATAGTCACAACAAAAAGTGACAAGCTAACAAGGCAGTAAAACAAAAAATATTGTATTTAGCTAACAATTGACAATGACATTACTCTTTTAAATGTGTTTTTGATTCTTCTATCTTTCTTTTTTATTGTTTGAAGTTTTAGTTGTGATTTTCAATATTCAATATCACGTTTTAATTGTTGATAAAACATTTTATGGAATAAGAAAATAGAATGGTGTGTTTAAATTAGCTAGGAATTAATTAGATATTAGCTAGCAATTAGCTACATATTAACTATCATTTTTGGGTTTAAATATGATATTAATATATAAAAAAATTAAAAGTGAAACAATTGACACGTGACATATATGACAATATTTTTTGCCACGTTGATATTGCCACATGTCTGCCACATCTGCAAAAAAATCCACATGGCATGCCACATCCTTCACCGTTAGTGGAAACTAACGGAATGTACCAAAGTTAAAGACGAAAAATTTTCAGATGACTAAAATCTTAAGGAAAATTTTGAAAGTACCAAACCTAAAAATTTGGATATTTGTAAGGATTTTTTCACGAAGATTAGAACACGCATAAAAGTTGAAAGAACAATTCCTTATAATAATTTTATAAAAGTGTATATGTTAGGGGTGTCACTTAAGTAAAAAAGGTGTAAGGACAAAAACACCAAAATGATGACCGATATGTCAAAAGTCCAATTTAGTGAATGTATTACTATTATTAAACAGGAGGTGTGGAAATGAAATTTAGCAGGTGGTAATAATAACAAAAATACACGGTAAACTTGAACCAAAAACCCAAAACCCTTATACACCGAATACAACCAGTACCTCCCTTGGCGCCTCCTTCACTCAACTCTCCTACCGTAGCCTCAATTCTCTCCTAACCTGAAATTCCACCGTCACAACCACCATGAGAGGAGGTCAAAGCTACGTCTCATGTCCTCCATCCTTCTCCAACGACGGCAACCGTCTCCTGGTCGGTTGTGGAAGCTCCGTCGCCATCTTCAGCACCGCCACCGCCTTACAGGTTTCATCTCTGGAAGGTCACACCAACACCGTCACCTCTGTTACAGTTGTCCCTGGATCAAAGATTCTTTCCTACTGCTGGACCTCTTCCCTCGACGGAACCATTCGTTATTGGAATTTCTCACTTCTCGAATGTGTCAGAACAATCGACCTTCACCTCCCTATTTTCTCCATGGTACTACGCCTTTTTTGCTATTCAATTTACGTTTTCTATTTCACTATTGTACTTGTTTATTTTTCTGAATTGATTTTTTGTTTTGAATGTTTTAGGTTATACCTTTGTTGTTATCGTCTCCAGAGCAAAAGAGTGGAAATCAGCAGAATGTTTATGCATATGTGTGTATGCAAACTGAAAATGATAAAGATAATAAGCCTAAACTTCTTTCTGCACAGATCAGGAAGTGTAACTTGACTAACTTTCACAGGCTTTCAAAACTTATCTTGAAAGAGGTAACTATTTTGTAGTAGTTTTTATTTATTTTACAAGATGAGGATGTTACATTGGATATGTGGTAAGACTCGATAAAATTAGAAATGAAAATATTAGAGAGAGTGTTGGGGGTAGCGCCTATATTGAAGATGGTAGAAAATAGACTTAAGTGGTTTGGGCATGTAGAGAAAAGACCGGTAGATTATGTAGTGAGAAGAGGAGACCTGATGGAGAGAAGACAAACAATTCTAGGAAGAGACTATAAGAGAAGTCATTAAGAAAGATCTCGAGATTAATGATTTGGATAGAAGCACAGTCCTTGATAGAATATTATGGCGAGATTTGGAAAGAAGCACATTCCTAGATAGAATATTATGGCGACATTTGATCTATGTAGTCGACCCCACCTAGTGGGATAAGGCTTTGTTGTTGTTGTACGTATTGTATCTGGATGTTGTCAGAGATAGTATAGTTTGAGGGTTGTAGAAAAGTGTTGTTAAATAGCGTCTATAGTGGTGCTATGTTGCTATAGACTATAGTGTAGTAGACATTGAACTAGTTACGATTGCTATAGCTATGCAACCACTATTGATCCTCTGATTAGAAGTCATTTGATTTACTGTTGATCCTATTAAGTTGAACATTTTTGCTATTTCTTTCACTCTATGGCAGACTAAACGGCCTCAACCTTTGACGATTAGTCCATGTGGAAAGTTTTTGGGCATAAAAGATAAACGCAGACTTCATATATGGAAACTTCCTAAAGTGGAGTCTGATTCTGCTGTTTCACAGAAGATTACCCTGCATCATACAAAAAACTTTGCAGTTCTTGCATTCCATCCAACTGGGAGGATTGTGGCTGCAGGCGATGTAACTGGAAGAATTTTGATTTTTCGAGGATTTGGTGCTCTGAACTTTCGGGACAGGGGTGAGCTGTTGAACAGAACATCATTGGCTGACGATGAATCTAAGCCCGGGGTAAGGAAAAATGATGATGCTGAATCATGCTCCACGTGGCATTGGCATTCTGCCGGAGTGAATCTCTTATCCTTTTCTACGGATGGAGTCTATCTGTATTCAGGTAAACCATATGTCTAGATCTAATATAAAAAACCATTTAACTGGACAATGATTGTTTGCGAAGCTAGAACTAGGCTATTTTGAATATTCTTCTTTTGTTTGGTTTGAAAACTTTTCCAACTATCTTATATGGACTCTTACTTCTCCAAGTATGTCATATAACGGCTCACATGCAACAATACTTGCTCCAATTAGGGTTTAATAAATAGTTACTTGCTAAATGTCTTTAGGGTTTCAAGTAACCTTTCAAACTGTTTTGAATAATGTCTATATTCTTAAACACCTAGTAGCAACCCAGTCTGTCAAAAACCAGAAGTTGTGCTAAACGAATATAAGATAAGGTTGATGTTGGTCCAACTGTCTTATACTTTGTTGAGCAGAAAATTATGGCTTTTCGAATGTAAAATTTGTTTGCATGGCATCATTTTATAATAGGCGGGAAGGAGGGAGTTCTTGTGCTTTGGCAGCTAGACACTGGAAAAAAGAAGTTTTTACCAAGAATTGGATCTCCGCTTCGTTATTTTATAGATTCTCCAGATCCTTCATTTTCCTCGGTGAGGATTATCTTTCTGTAGTCAAACATATGATTGTTATACTATGGGTATGCCCCAACAGCAAACTAGCTCTTTATAATGTTTTAACTAATTAAGGGTATGCAGATATCTTGTGCAGATAACCAAATTCATATATTAAAGACCTCTTCCATGGAAGTAATGAAGTCTATTTCAGGGATAAAGGCTAGTTCTTATATTAAATCTATTCATATTCTTGTTTTTTTTGTTAAGTCATAAGTGTCTTAATTCCTAATATATTGAGAAGTCTAAAATGTTGATTATCTGCTGGATGGATGCTAATTATTTTTTGAAAACTAGAAACTATTGTCCATCATTATAATTTTTCTCCTTAATTTGACATGCAAACTTGCATCACGTTGACCACTTTAAACACACTATTTGATTTGATGAATAACTTTTTGATTCACTTCCACAACTAACTGTGCCAAGAATATATAAAAACTGTGTTATGGTCATTCGCCTTTTGAAAATGATCTTGTAAGAACAACGGGAAAACTCATTTTTATTTTATCTTTATATTAAATGTGTGTTTTGATCACATGCATAAAAATTCATTTGTTGTGGTTTTGATACAACCTTTACTTTGACTTTTTTCCAGCCACCTTTGTCTTCTCAAGAAATATGTGAAAGCATTTCTAGCCAAGCTGCCTTTGACCGCACTTCTGGATTAGTTGCTGTACAGACAGAGAATTATGGCATCCAATTCTACAGCCTGTTTGGCAATCGTGGACTTTATGAGGTAATAGCTTGAGGTTCAAGTTTCCTTTTGAAATTATTATAATTGCCTGATTGGCTGATTCTCTGCCATTAAAAAGTTACATAAAAATGGGTTTTACATTTTCTTGAAGACGTTTTGTTTCGGTGAAGTTATTATTGTTAACTTTAGATATATAAAATTGATTTAAGTTAAAACCTAGTATCTGCATACAAAATATCTTCATGTCTTTTAGCAGAACTTGCCCCAACATCTTCACACACATACATGGGATGTATCTAGTAGAGAGCTTTTCTTATACAAGAGCCAGAGGGTTATGATTTTTTAATGGGTACATAACCACTTAAGAAGTCACACGACCTTGTATTTTTATAATTACTTTTAGGTTGTAGCTTCTGATAAGAGAACACTGGTTAAGAAGTATTTAGTATGCTCTATTAAATGTTTCATAGAAGTACTTAACAGTAAATAAATGATTTGTTTTTTCAATGTGTTAAACATTTTCCCTTTCACTGGTTTACTTTTATTTCCTTGCTCTAAAAACACTCCTTGGCATTTGCCTTGCCTTTAAACACATGGATTTTTAATGTTTTAAGTTTGTTGCTTTGCAGGTTCAAGTATGTGAAAGAAATTATCAACCAGTTGACGAGGTTACGGTATGTTAATTCGTCTATTGCTTTAAAATGATACATTGAGAATCTTGCATACAAGTATTAATGATTGTTACATTTTTTCATTGAATAATGTGGTTGCAGGTAGTAGTGACCACGGTGGAACTGTCTATTGATGGTTCTATGATGGGTACAGTAGAAGTCAAGCTTCCTGAAGAAGGAATAGGAGGTCTTATTTGTTTGAAATTCTGGGATTTGTATTCAGATACCAAAAGATTTTCAATTTCCACCCTTATTTATGAACCTCACAGGTGTGTATTGAACAAGAATGGCATGGCTTAATCAGATTCAGTAGTGTGTTTGCTTTTTTCAACAAAGTTGTAACTTTTCCGAATCACAAGCTGTATGTTAGATGTGCTGTACCTTCAGATATATTAGCAAGTGGATTTGACACATTTTTGCTTATTAACAGGGATGCTCATATTTCCGCCATTGTTTTTCATCCGACCCGTCATATGGCTGTCAGCACATCTTATGGTGGAGATTTCAAGGTATTTTTAGATAGGTTTTTTTATTGCTTAGAGAATTTCCTGGTGACATTTCTTTCTTTATTTCAGATATGGGTTTGCAGGGAAGAAACTCAGCATAAAGACCAGACGCCACAGAATTTTAGTTGGATGTGCCATGCTGTTGGGTCATATAAGTATAAATCCTATTTTAATTGCTTGACTTGATATTTTCTTTTGTAGGTTATAGATTTTGTAGGCTATAGAAAATAAACATAACTGTACTAACAAGCTTTGCCTTCAATATGCAAGTTTCACCAACCCCTAGTCATCTTTTGCCTGTTGAGCATATTTCTTTCTAATTAGTAAAATTGTAGCATTAGTGTTGACGTGAAAGTTCTCTTTTGAATTTCAATCAAGATTCCTTGCATTTTAGTCTTCTATTTACTGTGTCATCCGGCCCCTTAGCCTGTCTTCATTATGTTTAGTCATTTGAATAGTTGAATACTAATTTTGATCTTCAGTAGGGCAAGCAAAAAAAGTTATATAGCTGATCATGTGACATTTATGATATGACTAACTAACTGATCACACTGTTACTCCATCCCTTGCAGAAATAAGGCAATGAGAGCTGCTGCTTTTTCAGCTGACGGTTCTGTGCTTGCAGTTGCGGCAGACACCGTTATTACATTGTGGGATCCTGACAATAATGAGCTCATTGCTGTTGTGGGAGAGACTCCATCGGTGATCTTTTGAACTCTAGTCATGTCTATTTATGACCTCACTTAGTAGGATAAGGTTTGGTTGTTGTTGTTGTAGTCGTTTATTTATATTTGTGTGTATTTCTTCACACAAGTTTTTTCAAATGTGTTCCATTTCAACAAATAAGACAAGCCAGCTCCTCACTCTGATGCTTGTGGTAAAATTGATTTGCTATTGCTTGTCTGATTAGTAGTTTGTGGGATTTTGATGAAGATTATGGCTACTGTTGGTGGCATCAAATACAGGAGTATGAAAATAAAAGAAGGGGAAGAAAACACATCAAATATCAAAATAATCTCTTTCTGTTATATTTTAAGAATACATGCCTATTTAAGTAATCACTTTGGGTTCTGTATTTTGGGGCTCATTAATTTGTACCTGTACCTGCCCTGCTGTTCTAATATTTTCTTTTTGTTTTCAGCCAATTGGGAGGCTCAGTTTTGTTGGAAAGTCAGAGTATCTTCTTTCTGTATCTAATGGTTCCACACCACAGCTATCTGTTTGGAGTATGTCAAAGTTAGCTGCTTCTTGGTCATACGGGCTTCAAATAGAAGGTTTGAAGAAATATCTTTCCCTACGATTTTTTTTTGCTCAGTATGTCATGCTAGCTTTACCCTTCTAACTTGCAATGCTATATTTTTAGATAATGTGTTGAAATATTTTGCTCTTGTTAAGTTATTTTATTTATTGATAATCATGTTTTTCACTTCCGTTATTTGCATTTTACTAGATAGTCCTTGTTTGTAGACCTATGACTCATTGAATGAGGGTAGTACTGATCTGACAAATTTGCTTTTCATATCCATGCAGCTGTTTCTTGTGCATTAGATTTATCATATTTTGCAATCCTTGCTCTCCTTCCCAAATCAAATGAAAGTTTGTTTAAAGGTGATGGAATTATCTTAGTGTTCAACGCAACAGATCCTACTCCTGTGGCTTCCTGGTCTGTAACAAAGGTATTGTTTGTTTACAAAATCCTTTTAGTTTTGTTTGTTTTTCCTTTTTCGTTTATGTGCTGTGCATAATCATCTCTAAAGGAATAGAAGTTCATTATAACCAGATTGTTTTGGGACTGCAACTAGAAATATCTTCCGGAATTGGCTTATTTAATTTTAGAATGAATTCTTTGATGTGAAATGAAATTTGTGGTGTTTTAGCTGTTTCTGCTCTGTCTTACTCTCTTTATTCAGGCCAAGGGAGGGAGTGTTGCTTTTCTTAAAGGAAATCCATCTCAACTAGCAGATGGAGAATCATCAGAAACACTGCTTGTGTATATAAATGGAGATCGCGAATATATCCTCTTTGATCCATATGACAAGGAAGCACGCGAGCTTAATATGACTAAGAATGATGATTTTGTTGGGCTTGAAGAAAATGGTGGGTTGACTTTGCTTCTACTGTTTATTAGATCAGGTTTTTAAAACTGATTTCTCCACATATATGAAGAACCGAAGAAGCCACAGCTTCAATCCCTTGCAATTTGTTATTTATTTTTAATGAAAGAAAAAAAGAGCCTTATTGAAATTAGTTTTTTTTTTTCAAATGAAATTAGTCAGTAAAAATGTAAATACTTCAACTCTTTTTTCTCCTAGTTTTACATGTTTAAGATTTAACTTTTCATTTTACCCCTCCACTATTTCAGGACAATTTGGATATACATCAATTTATGGAGAGTTGCCCAAATTTGATTTGAAAAGGAACAAAACTTCATCAGTTTACTCCGCAGCATCAAATAGGCCTTGGGAAACCATATTTAGCGGGTCATCACATATGTTGCCACCCCTCTCCAAATTGTGCTCTGAGTTTTTGGAGTCTCTACTGGAAAAAAGGACTTCAATTGTAGAATGACATAACTACATGCATGGATCCCTTGTAGGATATTTGTTTCTTTGGTACCACTTACACTTAATTCTACAGAGCTTAAGTGGCACAAGGATTGGGCTTGAAGTTGAGGTGTAATTATATGCTCCCTATATAACATGTCTAAAGCCTACATTCTAGCTGCTACATGTGGGCATGGCACTTAATGGGAACTGTTTGTATGGTTATAGCTTAAGCAGTACAAGAATGGACAACTAGTGTACCAGAGAGGTCCCCTCAACCCTAAAATTTTGTTTTGCTAGTTACTTAAAGTTATATATGTTCTTTAGTATCTCTTGGATGGAAATTTTGACAGTAACGAATGTGGTTGACGTCGAGTGTTTAAAAACGGTAAGCTTGCATTGTAACAATTTTTGTAGGATTGTGATACTGTGAATGAGTCTAGATAGTTTATTTGGAAATGCTAGGCAAAATAGTCCATGTAACAGTACTGTGAATTTTGATTTACTCTGTTTATCAATCGTTTTCTGCATTCTTTACAACTGCTTTCTTGTCATTTACTTTTACATCATTTGCGCGTTTGTTGTACATTGTAATTGGTCGTTTTCTGCATTCTTTACAACTGCATTCTTGTCATTTATTTTTATCCCATTTCTGTGTTTGTTTTATGTTGTAACTGGTGTGGTATGATGCAATTCTTAAGCTTTCTTTTAGCTGTGTGAAGGAGTCAGCATCACGAAGTTAGATGCAATAATGAATTAAATGAAATCACACTTTGATACTGTGGTGGTGAACTGGAATAGGTGGATGTGATAAAGATACAACTACAGGAAGTTAATAAGGGAGGAGAGGACCACATAACTGCTATTAGTTTAAAGACAGCACATAAGTGACTATGTTGACCATACCCTCTAATACATTTTTTTCTTACAAACTTCTACTCACATTTGGGGTTGCTATTCTCACCCTTTGTGGCGAAGAGCCATCCTTGTATTGTGAAATTCAAAATTGTCCTTTTCAAATTCGGAAGTATACTTTTGTACGTATTCAAAATATGCCACATCCATTTGTAAGGGAGTCACTCACATTATTTTGTTAAAAGTTAATTTGGAAATGTGTCTTAGTCTTCTTTTGATTGTCTCCTTTAGGTCAAACAACACGAGTTTTTTTTAAGAGAGGGGTTTTCTGTTAACAGACCAAATTTTTGATAGTTTATTTTAAAATTGTCTATTAAATTATACCTAATTTTTTAAAAAGTCTGGTGAATTTGAACTAATATCAATACTTTTGAAAAAATACAAGAGTTTTTATTGAAAATTTTGAAATTTCTTATAAAAACTCATGAAGGTTATGAGTTTTTACTGGATATTTTAACATTGTCGATAAAAAAACATGAAAGTTGAAATTTTTTTTACTTTTGATAAATTGACATACGAGTTACAAAATTTGACCTTAAACAATACTATTTATAAAAATGATCTGAAAATCTAACAATAATTTATCTTAATACACTATCCAAATATTTTTTTTAATAAATTGATTTCAATTTAATCATTTAAATTACTTTAAATTTTAAATTCTTTAAAATTTTTCAATTACTTCATCCAAATACACAATAATACAAATCATTTCTTTTGTAAACCAAACATTTCTTTCATTTTTATTCGATGAGTAACTTATTTTTTTTAATAAAGATGAGTTACACTTGAAATCTCAACAAATTATTTTATTTATTTTTTAAATATAAAAAGAGTTTCAAAATATATAGTAACTAACAATCACTTCAATATTTTAATAACAAATGTGTGTAAAAATTATTGGTGTAAACAATTATTTAAAAAAGAAAATTAATTATTTAAAAAGAAAATTCCATCATTTAAAAAAATGTCTAAGTTAAAAGATATCACTACTTTTTAACTCATTTGCCTGCCTTACAGAAACAAAATGGTACTTTTAAGCCCAAAATTAGTATATAAAATCAAAGTATATCTGTCCACCGATTTTGCTTAATTTGGGAGTATATGCATTTAAGAGATTGCAATTGCATGTGAACCCCCAATTGATAGTTACAGTATTAATTAATGTCATATCATATGGTTACAAAAGTACATGACAGCTCTAACAATTTTCATATGATATGATTAACACATCGCATATGGCAACTTGCTTGACATCTAACAAACTTGTGGTGACTGCTGCATTCTTATTTTTTATCAGCTACTTGAATTGTAACCAACAATCCTTGCACAAGGTCACTATGCCATATTCCCTAATGTTTATTTCCATAGGGTGGTTTATTTATTTATTTTTTAATGTAAAAACCAGTTTTCATTATCGATAGATACAAAGATTAGTACATGGTATCGTTAGGAAATTTTCCTTATGTTCCACACCACTAAATTTTCACATGTTCAATACCATTTAATGTCCAAACCATATCCTAAATGTTTTGATAAAATCAATCATCACTACTATGAAAAATCCATTTAACATACGGTTGAAAACTACATGTAATCACACAGATCAAAACATTATTATGTAGAGTGTTGTCGTAAATACGTTATTTATAATTAAAGATTTGAGACCGTTGTTGTATTCTGGAAAGCGCGCGGTATATTACAACGATTAAGTATAACAACCATTGTGATATATATTGAATATCACAATGGTTATGCGTTTCAACTGTCGTGGAACATACCCTTAGTTTATTATATACTAATATATATTGCTTGTTTTACCATACATCTCATTAAAGAAATACAACCATTAAAATTGATAAAAAAACTATATAATATGAAAATTAAATTATTCTTGAAAAACAACTTAAACACACCACTGTTTTCTGAATTACATGCGTCTCATCGTGCACATTTTATGTTTTTTTTAACACAAATATGGTTCAATAGTTGGTTTCCTTCAATACATCGATATCTTTTATTATAGTTTACCTCATCATCGCCGCTTATCATCTCGATTGTTATGGTGACTTATATCATCATAACAATCACGGTGATAAGTGATGACGATGAGGTAAAGTAAAATTGTAAATATCGATGAATTGAAGCAAACAAACCATTGAACCATATATTATGTTCTAAGGAACATAAAATGTGCATAATGAGATTCAAGCTATTCAGAAAATATTGATTGATATAAGTTGGTTTTCAAATACATCTTAATTTTCAGATTATAAGTTTCTATGTCAATTTAAATGATTGCATTTTCAATAAAATGACAGTGAAACAAACGATATACAAAGTATATAATAAACTAAATTTCATATACAATATCAAAAGGACTTCATATATATGTACCTTTTCAATTCATACTATACGCTTGCTACCACCATCATCATCACCATGTATCATCTTTACTATACAAATTCAGCTATTTCAAATAAAAGAAAATTAGTTAGTATTCAAAACAAATCCAGCAAAAGTTGAAACAAAACCCTAAGTGGGACTGTAACAAAACAAGATACATTGTTGCCATATGTACCATTACAATGAAGTTCACCTAGCTTGTGAAGCATCCTGAGTTGAAAGAAAACACTAAAACCATAATCCAATGAAGAGTAAAGAGAGATCGAAAGAGAGAGTATGAAAAACATATTGTTCGTAAAGCACTGAAAGAAAGTATAAGGTGGATGAAGTTTCCATCAGAGCTTCATACTTCTTATATTTTTTTTCATTGCTACACAAACAATATGTCTCATATCCAAAGTATGGTCTTTGTTAATGCATTAAAGACGAATATGCAAAAATGTGAACAATCAACAAAAACAACATGAAGCAAACGAGATAACGGGAACTATCTAACAAGAAGATGGAGGTAGAAGAATACCTTATTTTCCATAGCTACACAAACAATATGTACCATAGCCAAAGTATGATCTTGGTTAATGAGAACTATCTAACAAGAAGATGAAAGTAGAATAATATCTAATAAGAAGATGGAAGAAGAATAATACCTTCATGTATGAAACACAAGATTCACGATTAATGCGAGGAAGAAAAGAAAAAATGGGTGCTAGGGTTTCGCTGTGAAGGAAATGACGCTACTGTCAATAAGTGAAAGTTAATTCGCTTATATGGGTAAATATTTCACAACGGTTATCAATAAGAACCATAATGATAAATATATATTTATTATAAATATATCACAACGGTTAATCATATGAACCGTAGCGATACCCCTTTTAATTGGTACAAGGTTCGAATCCTATCAACAACATTTTTTTTCCATTTTACATAATTATTTATTCACGATTATAATAATCAACCGTTGTAATATTACAACCTTTGTTTTTCCCGGAAGAGAGAAACATTTATGCCAAGTATAATAATGATTCAAATTTTTCTCTATTTTTCAGAAATATCATTCGAGTATATCAACCATTACAAGTTATCATCATTACAAGCATTAAAATATAAGACTTTTCATCTTCAACCTCATCTATAAATAGTCAGTTTTACATTTCTTCATAGTATTTTTCCTAACAATGAGTTCCACAAATGAGAATGCTAAGATAAACATCACCAATGAGGTCACCAATGAACACCATCATCAGCGGTCAAATGAGAAGGTCAAACCACCTGGATCATTGTCTGTTAGAGATATGTTAAGGGTGAGGAAGGTCAAAAAGAAGAAAAAGCTGAAGAAGAAAAAGAAAAGGAAGCAGATGATAACTTTTTATTATGATTCTGATGAGGGTAGTGAGGAGAGAGTCCTAGATTATAAAGATGCATTTGTTGCTATAGGCTCAGGCATTTGAAAAATATACGTAATGATATTATCAATGTACTCTTCTTTTTTGAATTTTAATGAAGTTTTCTATTATATATACTATTCTCTTTCACTCTTTTTTATCAAACTCTTCTCTTTCACTTAAAAATAGAAAAAAAGATGAATCTGAGATTTTGAGGGTAAAGTCCCGTAACAGTAAAAAAAGAAGTAAAATATAAATTTAAAATGGAAAAAATGTAGTTGCTGGGAATCGAAGCTTGTTACACATAATTTATTATTATGGTTTTTAAGATAACCGTCATTAAATTACTGTATATGAATCCAACTGCGAAAATTTTAACCTATTACAACGGTGTATTTGAATCCGTTGTAAATCTGACGTTGTTGTTTGTACGTTTTGTTGTAGTGCACCATCAAAGAGTTGATAAAAGAAAGAGTTAAATATGTAAAAGGTCGCTACAAATATCCCAACTTTCAGGTTTGGTCTCTCCAAAATTTTCCTTCAAACAATGATCCTCTGTAAGTTTTTAGTCATTAACTTTAGTCCCTCCCATTAGTTTCCACTAACGGATGCTTATGTGGCATACCACATGGATTTTTTGATGACCTGACAGACACATGGCAAAAAAGGCTGACACAAATGTCACATCTCAATTGTTTCCATTTTAAATCTTTATATATTAATACAATATCTAAACCCAAAAATGGTAGCTAAGATGTAGTTAATTTCTAGCTAATCTCTAACTAATTTAAACACACACCATCTTATCAGTAATAATCTATAGCTAATTTCTAGATAATTTAAACACACCAATTCAAATCAAATCTTAAAACTTTTGAAGTAACTCAAATCAAATAAAAAAATTTCACAGACACCAATTCAAGCTTAATTCTTTGTTCTCTTAAATCTTTCCTGTCATGAATGTGTCTTAAAACCTTTGTTGATGAAGAGAAGGAAAACATATTTTGGAGATTGCATTTACTATAAAAATCAGAAGTTTTAGAAAGTCGAAAAAAAAAATCGGTCGGATGAATAGTGACGGATGTACGGATGAATAGCGACGTCCGTATAGATGAATAGTGATGTCCGTACAATGAATAATGATTTCAGGTTTTCGGGCTTTTCGACAGTTTCTCGTTTGGCATGTTTCGGGCTATTGTGGTTTTGAGCTTTGTGTGTTTGGTATTTGCTATTATAAATATGAATCTCTTATATGTTTTGTGTGTGACAATCTTAGGATTTACACCAACCCGGGAGAGCAAGGGTTTAAAGATTTTAGGTTTCATCACAAAGAAAATCTTGGATTACACCTTGTGTTTGAGTGACTCATATATTGAGAGTTGGAGAGGTTGAGAAACACTTGGGTAGAAAATAGGGTTATTCTTGGGTGACTTCAAAGTTGTCCTTGGGAACCTGAAGGCGAATGCTATTTTCTTGTAACTTATTTGTAATATCTTGTAACAACTTTCTGAGTATAGTGAATTAGAGAGTTGCTCTCTCCCCCTAGAGTAGATCGTTTAATCGAATTGGGTAAACAAACATTCGTTTTGTTCTTTCCTTATTATGTTATATTATTTATGTACGAATTATTATTGCTGTAGACCATTTATTTTGGTTGCTATTGTTCTTTGCCCCACAAATTGATATTGAATTTTGTTGTAATTCACAACAAGATTCACAATATTTCCACACGTGAAGCAATAAATGTTACACTATAGAAATAACATGCATACTAGTAATGAGATTGTGACAAGAAAGAGAAAGGAAGAAAATGGAACCTCCAACCCATGCAAAAGGAAATTAAAAATCAAGAGAATAGCCAAATAAACAGAATGATAAATTTTCTATGGAAAAAAATGTATTTTACGTTAAAAGAGATAACTACCATGCTAGTATTATTGTACTGGTTAGAATTACTTTATCATAAATAATGGGAAAGACACAAGAACAAAGAGCCAGTATCCTCACTTCCCTTCCTCATATTTAGAAGCATTGTGGAGTTTTTCTATATTGGCCGCTTGAGCCATAGGGCTGAAAATCCTAACATTCATTTAGGTGTTTTGCTATAAACCAACTATTATGACAACTTTCCTTGTAGTAATATGACTTTTATGCTGATCTTTGATGTCTATCAAAAATTGTAGCTTTCATGTCTATCAAAAATCCATAAAAATTCTATCCCATTTCCATTCTGGAATACTCAACGATTTCATCATACCTGAAGGCTTTTGATGTTCGACCTTCGATTTTTGGAAATGCAAACAAGCATACATAAACTCCACAACATCTCTCTTCATACCCGACCACCAAAACAATTTATGTAAGTCATGATACATCTTTGTAGAACCAAGATGAATACTCAACCTACTTCGATGTCCTTCCTCTAAAATACTCTTCTTCAACTCTGGAATGTGAGGA
The DNA here is from genome assembly GCA_963966055.1 of Lathyrus aphaca. Classification (NCBI taxonomy): domain Eukaryota; kingdom Viridiplantae; phylum Streptophyta; class Magnoliopsida; order Fabales; family Fabaceae; genus Lathyrus; species Lathyrus aphaca. Next base: position 556,328,287 of record OZ014522.1, read on the forward strand.
ACACACACACGATTTCGAAACCTCATCATACCATTTTCATCAATCCGGAACTTTCCTTCGTTACCTTGGTTAGTAGGTTGAGTATTCCTCTTAGTCAATCTTACCCTTAGGTTAAGTATTCCTCTTAGTCAACCTTTAGCTTTTTCTTTAGAGCTCTCCTTCTCTTCTCCCAAAGTATGATCGTTCCAAATGATCGTACTATCCAAACTTTACCCTCTTAGTCAATCTTACCCTTAGGACCTCATTAGTCTTTTCCTCTTTTACCCTCACTTAGCCTTCACCAAAAGACTATATTATCCTTGTCCTATCACTCTTTTTATTTAAATTAATTTCTCCCAATTTAATTAAATAAACTCGCTATACTTAATATCCTAATATTATTAAAATATTAAGTCACACCCATGTCTCCACGAAACATCATGTCATCAATAATTCATCAAAATAAACTTTAGGGGTGTTACACATGGTGGGTAGTATTTATAAAATCATTTCATGATATTGGAAACAAGGCTAGGTAAGGTTATTAGCATATTGGTTTCGTCGTCCCATACGACATTCATTCCCGGAAGACAATTACTTGATGGAGTCTTGAAGACTAATGAGCTTATTGATCTTGTTGTTAGAAAGAAGGAAATTTGTATACTTTTCAAAGTAGATTTCTCCCAAGCTTATGATAGCTTTGAGTGAGAGTTTATGATGTCGATGTTGCAGGCTATAAATATTGGAGTACGATGGCAACATTGGATTAGGGATGGTGTGTGCAAATTTTTTCTCTCCATCTTGATGAATGGTAGTACTTCAAAAGACTTCAAATAATCAAGGGGTCTCAGACAAGGAGACCTTTTGCCTCCTTTCCTATATGCTTTGGTGGCGAAAGGATTATCATTGTTAGTGAAAAGGGTAATGAATATAAATATCTATGAACGCTTTAGGTTGCATGGGAGGGGTATATTGAGCATCCTACAATTTACGGATGACACAATTCTTGTTTGTGAAAATGATTGGAGAAATTTTTGGAGATATTAAAGCAATACTTAGAGGACTTGAAATGGTGACAAGACTACGAATGAATTTTTATAAAATTTGTCTTTACAAAGTTGGAATTGATGATTATTTTCTTCTTGTTGCTACTCAATTCCTTGCGTGCAAATCCGACAACCTCCCATTAAAATTCTTAGGCCTCTATGTTGGTGGAAATCAAAGGCGTATAAAAATTTGGAGACCGTGTGTGGAAGCATTAAGTTCCAAGTTATTGACATGGAAAGGAAGAATGCTCTCGATTGGAGGAATAATGAATCTCATCAATTCGGTGATTACAAATTTACTTATTCATCACCTTTTGTTCTTCAAAGCACCGATGAAAGTGGTAAACGAGTTGGTATCAATTCAAAGGAATTTGTTGTGGGCTGGATTTTCCGATGCGTCGAACCTGGCTTGGGTGTTGTAGGACATGGTTTTCAAGCTGAAGGATTAAGTAGGTATTGGAATAAATGATCTTCAAATTTTTAATCTTTCTCTTCTGTCGAAGTGGGTGTGGAGGATGATCAATGTTAAGGATGCACTGTGGAAAGCTTTACTGCCACACAAATATGGTGATTTTGGCAAAAAAATATTGTTAGGAAAAGAAACTCACGTCTGCATGTATAATTCGCAATGGTTGAATGATCTACACAAGCTGGCTATTTCAAAGGAGGATGAAGGATTTTTGATGCAACTGTCGTACAAGCTAGGCATAAGAGAATTCATCTCCTTTTGGAATTTATGTTGGATGGAAGCTAAGCATTTGCAACTTCCTTTTCCAGGTCTGTATGTTGCTACATATTTTAAAAAAGTTGCATTTCGGAACTAGGGCATTGGGTGGAGGATTCATGGGATTGGCAGTTGGGTTTTCATGATAGCATGTTGTATGGAGTTTTGAGGGAGGAGTTCCTGGAATTTTCATGTCTACTTGCTGATGTAAAACCAAACTTTGGAGTGGAAGATCATTTTTTGTGGGCTAATTCGCAAGAAAATGTATTCAACGTCAAATCAAGGTACACTTTTATTCAAAAGGTGCACGAGGTTGATAACTTAGATATTATTCTCAAGACTGTTTTGGAACTGTTATGGCAAACATGATACCAATGAAAGTTAAGATTTTTGGGTGGAGGTTGTTCTTGGATAGACTTCCTACCCGCTCTAATCTGGCGGCCAGGGGAATAATGCTTGAACTCTTGGAAGATGCTGGGCTTCTTGCAGCAAAACCTTCAGCAGTCCCTTTTAATCCTACAGCTAAGTTGTCAACTAATGAAGGTTTACTATTGGAAGATCCTTCTTCATACAGAAGGCTGATTGGTAGGTTAATATATCTTACCAACACTAGGCCAGATATCTCTCTTTTACAGTTCAGCATTTGAGTCAATATGTTTCACAACCCCGTGTGTCTCACTTTCAAGTTGCCATACAAATTCTTCGTTACTTGAAGTCTAATCCCGCCAAAGGCATCCTCTTCTCATCTTCTAGCAAGTTACAACTATTTGGATTTGCTGATTCAGATTGGGCTTGTTGCCCTGATACTCGGAAGTATGTCACTCGTTATTGTGTTATGTTAGGCTATTCTCTTCTATGCTGGAAGTCTAAAAAGCAACATACAATATCCAGATCTTCCACTGAAGCAGAGTATCGTGCCTTAGCTTCAATCACTTGTGAACTGCAGTGGTTAAATTTTTTGTTTTGAGATCTTCTTGTTCAGTTTACACAACCTGCATCTGTATTTTGTGATAGCAAGTATGCCATTTACTTAGCTCATAACCCCACTTTTCATGAGCGTAGTAAACACATTGAGATAAATTGTCATGTGATTCGCGACAAGATCAACTCTAAACTCATTCATTTACTTCCTATATCTACTTATGATCAATTAGCAGACATTTTTACCAAGCCTCTACATTCACCTTCACTGTCAAGCAATCTAGCCAAGTTGGGAGTTTGTACCATCCACTGCCCAACTTGTGGGGGGCTATTAACATACATACAATATAGTTTATTATTATTGTATATTATTATTAGCTTGTAGATAGGTGACATGTGTACATAGTAGATTAAATACCAGTAACACATTGCTTGTAATACATTGTTATCAATATCCTTTTGGATATTGATGGAAGAATAAAAGTTGATAATCATTTTTCTCATCTAACTGTTTTTGTAACAAACTTGTTCATCTCGCTCCTTCTTCAATGAATTCAGTTATCATCTTCTCCATTATTGTAAGTAATTCTTCTGGTTATTTGAGTATTAACTAAAACCAAACTTTGGAGCGGAAGATCATTTTTTATGGGCTAATTCGCAAGACAATGCATTCACCGTCAAATCAAGGTACACTTTTATTCAAAAGGTGCACGAGGTTGATAACTTAGATATTATTCTCAAGATTGTTTTGGAACTGTTATGGCAAACATGATACCAATGAAAGTTAAGATTTTCGGGTGGAGGTTGTTCTTGGAGAGACTTTCTACCCGCTCTAATATGGAGGTCGGGAGAATAATATCTAACCCTCACGATTTGGTTTGTTATTCTGCTTTCAATGCTTAGAATCCCTGGAACATGTTTTCATTTCTTGTCCGATAATTCAAACTATTTGGAGGATGACTGGTGATTGAGTATGAGTTCCTATTGCAAGTATGGAGGATTGTCGTGTACATTTATTGGTTTGGTTTGTTAAATCGGTCGACGAATTTGGTTTTGTACGGTTTGATGTACTTGGAGGCAACAAATTCAAATCTTATTTAATGATGATTTCGGACGGCCGAACAAGATTGTCCGTAATACTATCTTCTTATCTAGGTGGTGGCTAATCATTAATTCTAAACGAAGAATATAATGTAATTATTACGAATAGTATAATCGTCCCTATAATATTTTATAATCTAATTATGTTGGGAATGGTGTATTTGTATTTCTATAGGGGAATACCAAACTCTCTCTGCCTTGTTTTACATAAAGAGTTAACATCCGTGACTAATTTCTTGTACCAAATTCTTATGCCGACATAATATGGATCATCATAATTTCACATCCACATCCACACATGTACATACACAAAAATACAAAAACATAGAAACAAAAGAGATTGATTAGATAGGACTAGTTCCTTAACTTAACATAATCAACCCCCTTCATTTTTTATTTATTTCATCTATAAAATTAAGACACATAGTACTAGTATATACATAAAAACACATGTAACTCAAAACTAAATGCACCTAATTAATAATTAATTACTTTCAACTGAATCAATTAAAGACATTGAAAATGAAGTATCATATTCATATTCCAAATCCTCAAACCCCCAAAATTCATCTTCTTGTTCTTCTTCTTCCTCTGGCATTTTCCATTTCTCTTTATCTATCTCTCCCTCCTCTATTATTTCCAATACCTGTCATTAATTAACCAACTCTTACACTTTTATTTATATACTAATATATTCAAATAAAACCAACACATTTATTAATTTAACTTGTCTTATAGTCCAATATTATACACATTTTATATGTTTGTCATGTATAGAATAATAATAATCTTATGTCCTATTGTAACAAAAGTCAAATTTAGGTAAGACACAACATCAACTGAATAGTCAATTTTAATGAGAGAAAAAATGACTAGTCTTGCACTATAAAACAATGTTTTTTTATTTATTTAAAATATTTATTGTAGCATTGAAGTTGATAAAAGAAATTGATTTTATAGCGTGTAAAGAAAAAAAGCATGAAATAGGGAAGTTAACACGCCACAACATGCATGATAATTTAGATAATATGACAAATTCATCAAGTTTACGTAGGTGATATCGAAATTTGCCACGACCAAAAAAATACTATGTCACGGATGTAAAATTCTCACCAACAATCCAAATTTATTTATTTGCTAACATACAAAATATCTAGATGAAATCACATGACCAAAGTAAACTCTAGTTCTTAAATTATTTATATGTATTTTTTTATTGTATAGGTTTTTGAGCTGTTGAATGTATAATTGTGTTTCAACATTCTTATCATTTATAGATATTTTATTGATTTTATATTAATAATTTAGATTTTTTTTATATATTTTTTATCAATTTAAATTAATAACTATGTTCTTTCTTTTTGTGACACTTTGCATACTTTTATATTGTTTAAAAGAAAAGTAGATTTTTAGTTGCTTTACTTGTCTTGTGCATTAGTTACTAGTGTGGTGGTTGTACCTGTGTTTACTATTTGTATGTTCTAAAATGATCACCAAAATGAAGTTGGTCATTACTTCCTTCTTGGGTAGAAAGAAATTAATAATTGGGGAAAGAAAAGTAATAAAAAACATTTAAGAAAAAAAAGTTAAACTTTTACCACATAAACAAATCAATATTTAGATTCAATTGAAATATATATTAACATTTAAAATCGATATTTAAGAAAATAAGGTATTATATTAAACTATATTTTTTCTCAAGTAGTGTAATGTATGAATTTGAATAATTGAGATATCACAGATTCAAATTCATGTCTTTATATCTGATGTTTTTATACAACTATCAATTTTACTGATTTAACGGAACAGAATAAACTATATTTAAATTACTAGTTTATTGTAAGAAAAAATTAACTAGTTAATCATTGTTCACATTGTCTCACGATAAAAATCATTAGTTATATGTAATGTAAAGTATTTATTTGTTAAAATACTATCCAAATTCCAAACCCTACTCATCAATGCTAAGATGGGCTCCATGAATGACTTGGTGTTTTCTCTTATATAGCAAAAGAATAAAACTATGCCAACCAAATTAATAAATGAAAACATTATTTAAGGAAATATAGTATATCTTGATGGAATTTGAAGAATTAATATTAATAGTAATCTAAAGATAAAGAAAGTATACCTCAGTCATGTTAGGTCTCCAAGTGGAAGATGCCCTAATACAAAGAGAGGCAGCAAATGCAAATCTCTTTAATTGTTTCAGATCATAGCTCCCTTCAAGCCTTGCATCTACTAGCTCTTCTATCTCTTCCTTGTTCAAAATTGGTTTAGCCTTTTCATTCATAAATCAAAATTAATTCGAGTTTTGTAGATAAAAAATGTGATCAGGAAAGTTCGATATGACTAATTAGATTTTATTTTTGATAAAAATAAATTATAGATAAATTTAACTGAATACTAATCACATTGATGATCGTTGAATCAAAATACGACAATTCAACCCCTAACTTAGGTTTTGATATCGTCTAAACTTTGATCCAACGAGTATAAAGACGACTGCATGCACACAATCTAAATCTTTTAATACGAGAGAAACTAATCACTAAAGAAAGTAATTAAACCCATGAATGTAAAAAATCAACACTAATCAAGATTAGGACTATAGAAGAAACCTAAGAAGAAATTTCCAAACAATTAAAAGTAGGGTTAGTCTACACTATTCTACTTACCCAAGTATGTAAACTTTGGTGAGACCCATCAACAGGCTTCCTACCAGAAATGACTTCAAGCAAGAAAACACCAAATGCAAACACATCTGTCTTCTCATCCACCACTCCATGCAAATAGTATTCTGGTGCCAAATGTCTACAAAACCACAAACCATTCAAATTTTCAAAACTTCTTTTCATACAAAATTATAAACCTGACGAGGTAGAATATAAGACCTATACAGGATTTCCAAAAATTTGAAACGACGTTGAATATCATAAATGAACTTGAAAAGTAAATTACCCAAATGTTCCTTCTATTGGAGCAATTGAATGATGAGTCCATTGAGATGGAAGCCATTTTGCCAATCCAAAATCAGATATCTACCACAATAAAAGAACACAAACTTTCATCATACATCAACAAAAAACATTAAGAAAAAAAAAAAAAAACTACATAGTACTCTAAGAATAAATACCTGTGGTTCAAAATCTTTTGTCAATAAAATGTTTGATGCCTTGATATCTCTATGAATTATTCTTCTCTTGCAACCTTTATGCAAGTAGTGAAGTCCACGCGCCGTCCCAAGAACTATCTGACACCTTGTTTTCCAATCTAAAGGTGCCAACTTTTCATCTACAACACAAGATTTTCAAAAACTATCAACAACCCTTTTTTCCTTTTCATGTTTTGATACAAAAAAACCAAGTTTTATGTAGTTTGTTACTTACCATGAAGAATTGATGAAACAGAACCTGTTGTGGATAACTCAAAAACAAAGTAAAGTCCATTGTCAATACAACATCCTAGGAGAGACAAGACATTAGTATGACGAACATGTCCTATTGTACCAATCTCTGTCAAAAATTCTTTCTCTTTTCTCTCATCTCTTGAAGTTCTTGTTAATCTCTTCACAGCAATTTCTTCACCATTTTTCAATATTCCTTTGTAAACTTCTGCATAACCTCCTTTTCCAACAATGTTTTCTACAAAAAAAAAAACTTTTATTCAAAAAAGACTTTCGCGATTTCGGTCGGTATATGTATTGGGATACTGACGTTGCGGTGTGAATTAATAAAAATTTATTTTTTATCACAAAAATGGTGAATAATATCAAGATATCGTTTTGCCGCGACGGTTTACGCACCTGAGATGAAGCCATTGGTGGCATCAAATAACTCTTCATAGGAGAAACATTTCCAAGTGGGTTTTTGAAAATGCTGTTCTTCATATGGAGGAATTTTGAAGGTGTTATCTTTTTCTTCCTCTAACGAACGTTTTTTGAATGAGAAGAGTCTCTTGAAGCTATTTGTCCTAATATACCTCATCACAAAGGAGATGAAACAGAGTACTCTGTTTCATGCAAAAACAGAACAAAATACAAGACAATGAAATAGATATCACTGTCTGTGTTTGAGTCTAACAAACATAGAGACAAACAAACACAAGATTTTGTTGAAGAAGAGCCATGTCTATGTGTAGTGTATATACTATCACTAGGTGAAAAGAGAGAAGAGAAAGAGAGAGATTAAATGGTTTGTCTCTTGTTGAATATTGTTAGTAGTTATTGCATATAGCAATGAAACAAAGACATGTGTGTAGAGGAAACAGAAAAATGAACTAATGTGTGTGGCTATGGTTAGAATGGGGATTGCCCTATAAATTTGATGTAAATGATAAAAAAACAAAAAAAACTTGTTTTTAGATGGAAGGGTATTATATGAGAGTTTATGAAGGTGATGGTGTTGGTGCTTGTTTTGATGTAAATAGTGATACTCTCTAATTTTGGTATTGGTTCAGGTAAACTACTTTTCATTTATGATTGAAAATGAGGTTTAGCTAAAAACTTGCTTCTATCTTTCAACTTAGTAGTTCTATTCATGAGAATGACTAGACATATTATTAATGTATCCTATTCATCTTTTAGAAAAACTATAACTTCATATTTAGTTTTGTTTTTTTTTTTTTATAAATAAAGATGATTTTGTTTATAGAATTTTTTCTATTTAAATTATAATTATAATTTGCACTTTTTAACTTCTTCAATCAATTTGTGATTTTAAAATTAGTTTTGGGTTAATAGCATATTTTACTATTACTATATGAACTATTTTAGTCACTTAATAAAAAAAATGAATTTTAGAAAATGTTCCTATAAAGATAGGTTAATTGTTTGTACCCACTAATTTTGTTGCAATGAAAAATGAAAATGGAAGATGGTTTTCAAGTCCCAATTCTCTTAGGAGGATATTTTCTTTTTAATGTAAAAGTGGTTATAGATGTTAAGCATGATAAACTTACTTTTAATATGAGAGATGAAAAGATCGAAGGCGTATAAGAGTAACAAGAAAATGTCTCTCTTATGGTCTGTGCTGCATGTGAGATGAGATTATTTTTATTTCAAACTCTCCTTTTAACTGTTTCATTGTTACAAGCAAAAATACTCTTCTTCTCTTTCTTTACTGTATTTGGAGAATTGTTCAATTTCCCATCTCTCAAGATTTTCCATTCTTTATAAAAATGAGTCAATCATTTAGAAAAGCTAAAGTTAGGGAGGTCAAAATGCGGAAACACAAGTTTGAGAAGAAGATTATGGCTCCAGAGTAGTATTCAGAAGACTAAGAGCTATGATGAATGTAGATAATTTAGACACAATGAATTAGGTGGTGTGTTGAAAGTATAATTCATTATATCATATTTGATTTATAATAGATTTGATTTAGTTTTAAATTTAAATTTGATTTAGTTCCAAAATAGATATTTTGGACTTTTATAGTTTTGGGTTTTTGGCTTGAGGTTCAAGCAAACCTAAGATCTATAAATAGGGAGTATCTCTCTTGTAATCAAATAATTCCAACACATTGTAATTCACGGTTTGCAGTTACAAGTGAATAGAAAGAAAAATCTCACAGTTTGTGGGTAGCATAACTTTCTCTCCAAATTCTCTTAGAACCCTGATTCTTTTCTACTTCATATTTTCTTATTCTTTGTTAATTATTCTGCAAAAACTCTTCTTGTTCATAAGAAATGGTCGAAATTCTCATAGATTTTGAGTTAATTCCAACAAAATAAACAATAAAATGTGTAATTACACTTTTTAAATGACAAAATTAAATCTCTTAAAAATTATATTATCATAGAGGATCCAGTATTACTATGCACAAATCTTTACGCATTCTCTAATAGATGTATTGTTTTTCATCCAAACAAATCAAAAACATTAAAGATAAATAATATGAAAAATATATTAATTATCGAAACACATTTTCTCATGCTTGTCCATTTCTTTTGAAACAATTTTTGAGAACTATCTCTCCCAAAATGAAATCTCATATCCTCAGTCACATCCGTGAAAAAATTTCAAATAAGTCAGTTTATATATATTTTTGTCTTATCCACCTATTCATCAGAGTATATGTTAATCTAAATATCGATCCTCTCTTCAATATGTCAATCAGAAAATTCACAAATGTATTTTTTTAAATGATTTTAATTAAGACAATTTAAACTTCTATTTTGTATGTGCTTTTCTCACACTCAATTTACACTTTAGTAATTCCGATTGGAATTCAAAATATATACTTATTCATATATATTTTTGATAAGCAACTTATTTATATATACATCTAATAATGCGGCCACATTGTATAATTAATTAAGTTCAAATCTTTTTCACAAGAGTTAAGTGGTATGGAATTAATAAGTAGAAATTAATTAGAGCATACGAATTTGATTACTCAAGTAGTGCATATCTTTTCCCAATGAAGAATATGTATCCTTTGGTAGCTATTGAGCCATTTTTATAAAGTGAAGTGGAAAAATGATTTAAAATGAAAAAGATGCTAAAAAGAAAACATGCATGAAAAATAAAAAATAGATTCCATTATTAGTGGAGGAATAAAGACCTAACCACTTTGTATGTGTAGCAGTTAAACCACAAATTTTTATTTAATTTTTTAAGCATTTCTTTTTGCAAATTAATCAAAATAATTAATCTCACATATCACCAAATACATTCCAACACCAGCTAAAAACAACAGTGATAGAGATCATGTTAATTAAATTGAAATGGTTCGAGCAATAATTAAGGGACATTAAATCATCTTATCTGATTAATGATTAATCCAAAGAAAAGGTGTAGCACTAAAAAACAAGCAAACAAAAGTGATTTCATCCACCATGTAATCTACACTTCGATAATGATTATAATTTGTCATAATATACAATGCATAAATTTAATTAGTCACTAGAAGTTGCTTAAATATTGTCATTAGGAGTCAGTATTCATGAAACATGTTCAAAAAATGAGTTAGGTAGGATTCTATATAATTCAAATCAATGTTTTAAAATCTAAACTGTTTTGTTTGATTAGATCGGTTATGTTGTGAATCGGAGAATAAAACAATCTAATAAAATAATTGATTCATAATTGCAATTGATTCATTAAAATTCGGTATGATCCGATCAAATTACTCGTTAATAATCCGACGGATCGATATTTTAATATTTATTTTTTAATTTAATTATAATTTTGATCCATTTTTTATTTTCTCAACAAAAATTTTGAAAAAAAAATCATCTTACCAATATGTATGACACAACCTATATATATATATATATATATATATATATATATATATATATATATATATATATATATATATATATATATATATATATATATATATATATACTTTTAAGTTTATTTTATCGATGGATTTAATATTTATCTATTGAAAAATAATAATGAATGGATTGGATAAATGTTATCTTCAATTGGTGAATTTGATTTATTTTTAAAAAAAATAAATTTTAGTGAATTAATAATGGATTTAGTAAATAATTTTTATTTATCAATTACCATTTTAATATATCAAATCCATCTATTTTATCACCCTAATATATTAATCACTATTAAAATTTAAAAGTTACTACTTTTTGTATTAAATCATATAATTTTTGCAAACAACCCAAAAATGAATATCCGATGATGGCAAAAAATTTGAGGAGTTGAGGTTGGAAGTGTGTGAGGTGACTTAATTTCATGATATTAGATATTAAAATTAGTCTGTTGATATAATTTGTATTATCTGGGCAAATTTTTCATAAAGGAAAATCCTTGATATGTTCAAATTATTGGTAGTGTCTTTTTTTTTTTTTCTTGCTGTGTTTCATTGCTCTATTGCAAAATGTAGCAAAGTGGTTTTATGTGTTGTGCCTATAATATCAATCAAGTCTCATCAATCAGATATATTGAGATTAAATTGAAAGTGTTAGTCAATATTGAATCAAACAAATGATCTTGGTGATGAGATCTTTAAAGATGTGAAAGCTTAATATCATAAAGTTGTAAATTCAAATATGTAAAAGTATAAAAGCTCATTTGATTTTGTGCTTAGAGTTTTTTCCAGTGAGTTTAATTGTTATAGGAACAAGATTAAGTTTCAAAATAGTAAGGCAATGTACGCACACATGTTTTCAAACCTCTTCTTTTTTTCATAAAACTTCTTAAAATTAATTCAGAAAAAAATACTTAGTTGATTAGATTTTCTTAAATCAATTAGGAAAGTTAAATACACAATCTAATTGATTAAGAGGTTCATTAAATCAAAATGTAACGAAAGTTCCATGAGAGTGAAATGAGAGTTAAACGTTTCTTTTATAAAGTTACTTCCACTAGAATTGTCTTAGTGCCATGAGAGTGAAATAGTTCTTTTAAGACTTGTGTTATACTTGTGTTGTGCTGAAAATATTCATTATAGGACATAATTCTCTTGTAATTTCTTTGTAATAACTTAAAGTTAATTATAAACTTAATTTGTGAAAATTTTGGGTGTATGTTTTGAGCCAAGACTGTGTAAAAGCTACTGTGTAGGTTTTGAGTTAACCATGTGAAAAACTCTTGTTTAGTTTTCATTACTTGATCTTTTTTTAGTAAATTGAAGATTGACTCACAAGTAGTGGTTAATTGGAAAATAAATCTCGCAATGTAGTTCAGGCGTCCCAAAAAACCTCTGACTTCTTTCTCAGTACGGGGAGCGGGCATATCTTGTATAACTTTTACCTTTGCAGAGTTCACTTCAATACCTTTACCATGGGCAACAAAACCCAACAGTTTACCAGATCTAACTCCAAAGGTACATTTGTTTGGATTCAATCTCAGTTTGTATTTCTTCAACCTCTTAAACAGCTTGTGCAGATGGTCAAGATGTTCTTCTTCAGTCTGGGATCTGGCTATCATGTCATCAACATATACCTCTATCTCATGATGAATCATATCATGGAACAAAGCTACCATATCACGCTGATATGTTGCCCCAGCATTCTTCAAACCAAATGGCATTACTTTATAACAAAAGGTGCCCCACTGTGTGACAAACGTAGTCTTCTCCATATCTTCAGGCGCCATCTTAATCTGATTATAACTAGAGAAACCATCCATAAAGGAGAATACCTTATCCTGAGCATTGTTGTCTACAAGAACATCACTATGTGGAAGTGGAAAATCATCTTTGGGGCTGGCCTTGTTCAAATCCCTATAATCTACGCACATGCGTACTTTACCATCTTTCATAGGTACCAGTGCCACATTTGCAACCCATTGAGGATAAGGAGTGACAACTAGGAACCCTGCCTCAAATTGTTTAATCACTTCAGCTTTAATCTTTTCTGACATTTCAGGACGCATACGACGAACTTTCTGCTTTATCGGGCGACAACCTTCCTTCATCGGTAGACGGTGAACCACAATATCAGTATCAAGTCCTAGCATATCCTCATAAGACCAAGCAAAGATTTACATGTAATCATGTAGCATCTGAATTAACCTGTTCTTAACATTGTCTTATAATTCAACACCTATCTTGATTTCTTTCTTATCTTTCTCAGTACCCATATTCACAACTTCGATCGGTTCTTCACGCGGTTGTATAACTTTCTCTTCTTGTTGTAGCAACCTAGCAAGTTCTATATGCACTTCACAATCTTCCTCATTTCCATCCTCGGCTTGGTAGATTGGATTCTCGAAGTTATAATTAGCAATAGTAGAACTGTTATCAATGGGATCCAGAGTGGGTGAGGATCTGCATTTTAGTGATGTGGGTGTGTGTAAGAACACATAGCTTTTTTTATAAAGAAAAAATAAAAGAAAGATAAAGAGCGTAATATTTACGAAAGCAAAAACGTCCATTGATTTTATTGAATGAAAATATACAAATGAAATGATATCCCTAACAAGCATACCATTGTGCCCCGGGCAAGGCACACGGTTAAAAAGTTTTAATTATTCAAATTACAAAACCAAAACAAGAAAAGAAAAAATAGAATTTACTCCTGACTAAAGGAGATAGGAATAACATCTTCAGCCTTCTAATTATTGAGTCCACTACTATTGGTAGGAAAGATCCAACTGTCTATGTTGCAGTCTTCATCAGAGTCTTTCACAATATTGACTTGATCTTTCTGAAGTCCTTTGTGGATGATGCAAACATCACGAGCACGACAAACAACCTTCTGAGCCTCTACAGTGAAACTCAAACCAAATTTGTCAGACTTGTAAGGAATGCCAGGAAGCTGACCCCAAATAGTACAACCACCTTCTTCAACTACAGCTTTAGCATCTTTCAGGGAGGCCATTGTAGGAGTTGCTCTAGAAACAACAGGAACTGGCTTAACAGCAGGAACAGTCTGAGGAACCACTTCAAATGTCGGACAAGGAGTCTAACAAATTCACCGTCCATTTCAACATACTTGAAAGTACTCACGTGACTGACCATGTACTCTTCTTCACCATAGACAGTGACAATCTTGCTCTTCACTAGATATTTCAGCTTCTGGTGTAAGGTAGAGGTTACATCACCTGCCCCATGTATCCAAGGGCTCCCAAGCAAGCAGGAATAGGCAGGATGAATATCCATCACATAGAAAGTAGAGTCAAAGACTTGAGAACCTACTTTGATTGGAAGATCAACTTCTTCGTGCACCATTCTTCTTGAACCATCAAAGGCTCTCACCTCCATGTTACTAGGTCTTAGCACAACAACTTCATAGTCGAGCTTGTCAAGAACATCATTTGGTAATACATTTAAAGAGGAACCATTATCCACCAACACATGAGACAAAGTAATGCCCCTAAACTCATTAGAGACGTGCAAAGCTTTGTTGTGGTTTCTTCCAGCAGGAGTTAAATCAGAATCAGAAAAGCCTAAGTCATTTCCAGTTGTCAAGTTAGCAACACAATTTTCAAACTGGTCCATAGATATTTTGTGTGGTACATGCGCAGATTTCAGGAATCTCACCAAAGCCTTAGCATAGGCCTCAGAGTATAACAACAGAGATAGCATAGAGATCTTGGAGGGAGTGTGTCCCAATTTTTCAACAATGTTGTAATCACTCTTGCGAATGATCTTTAGTACTTCTTCCATATGCTTAGAGAGATCTTCAGTAGCCGGTGTCTCAACCTGAACAGGCTCAATCACTGGTCCTTTGCCTCAAGCTTCAGTATTTGGCCCGGAAGTGGAGATACGAATTGGAGCAACAACAATCTTAGAAGTGTCTTCTGGAGAGAAAATCCTTCCACTCTGAGTAACCTTACTAGTCCCAACAATATTGTCGATATCAGGATTAGTATCTTCAACAGGTATAGCAGTTAAAGGTTCTTACTTGACACCATGAATATAAACATCAGCACCATAATTCCAAGGGATAGCCTTGTCAGAAGAATATGGAATTGGACTGGGAGTAGTAATAATCAGGGGAGCCACCTTTGGCTCAACAGTAATCTTCACAGGACCCTTACAAGTGATCCTTACAGGAGTTTTAGTAACTACAGACTTGTCTTCAAGCTTCAGACCTTGGGACAAACCTTCATATAAATTCTTTATAGAGGGGATTTTCTCAAACAATATAGTACGATCGTCCATCAAACGCTGAATACCTTCCTTCAGCTTCCAACACCATTGGATTGAGAGGCACAGTAACAACAACCTTCATTGCAGCCTAGAAATAAATCGGCTTACAACAGCTTCTTCTTAACAATTGCTAGAGGAGTAGTCAGATCAACCATAGTAGAAACATAAGAACCATCATCAACAACGTTAACGGTATTCTCATGTTTGGGCATAGGTGCGGTAATCATATTAGGAGTCTCAGGAGGATCAAACTCAATTTCTCCAACATCAAACATATCCTGAATTTCATTCTTCAATGCCCAACAGTTATTAGTATCATGTCTGGGGCAGTTGGAGTGATAGGCACACCTTGCATTGGGATTATAACGAGGAGAGGAAGTATTGGGATTCTGAGGAGGGTCCCTCAAAGTAATCAGCTCTCCTTTCAGCATGTGTTGCAGAGCCTGAGCCAATGACATATTGATTTTGGCAAATTGTCTCTTAGGATCACCTTGCTTAGGTTAATTATTTTGTTGTTGATTTTGTTGCGCAGGAATAGGATTAGAGATCATAATTTCTCCCACGGATTGGTTACAGTTGTTCTTATTATGACCCTGTTGGTCGTACAGAGTATTGGATTCTTTCTTCCCATTAGAGGGCTTCTTGATGGTACTTGAAGAGGCAACCATTTGTATTTTACCAATTTGTATTCCACTTTCCACATGTTCTCCAATCATTATTAACTCAGTGAAACCAAATGACGAACTTCCAATTAGATGACTGTAGAAAGGACCAGTGAGCGTACTCATGAACATGTCAACCAGCTCCCTGTCATTCAAAGGAGGTTGAACCCTGCTTGTAAGATCTTCACTTTTTGGTGTACTCTTTAAAACTTTCTTTAGAACCCATGGACATGCTTTGGAGTTTCATGTGAGTCGGTGTTAAATCAGATTTATATTGATATTGCTTATAGAAGGCCTCGGCAAGATCATTCCAAGTATGAATGTTGGTACTCTCAAGTTGGTAGTACCATTCTAGTTGAGCTCCAGATAAACTTTCTTGGAAGAAATGTATCCACAACTTTCTATCAGCAGTGTGTGGCTGGATCCTTCGGACATAGGACCTCAGATGCAGCTTTGGACATGAAACATCATCATATACCACAAAAGTAGGAACTTTGAACCCAAGAGGGATGACAACTCCAGAAATCAGAGTCAAATCTTTAAAATCCAAACCAGGTGTTTTCTGCAACTCCATGGCATTCAAACAGTCTTCCAATAACTTGTATTTCTCATCACCGGCTGAATCATAGTAATAATTATCTTCGTGATCAGAATTCCCAATAGTACCATGTTGACTATCTTCTTCTTTCGCAGAATCTTCATCTCTAGGATTTTCAACCTCATCATCTGTCTTTATTGGACCTTTGAACCTCCTACCCATGTTGATGAAGCCAAATGGTTTTCTGGTCTTCTTCTTCTTCTTCTTCTTGGTCAGGAGTTCCTTCATCTCTTCTTGTCCCTTGGACAAGTTCAGTATCATATCTTGAAATTGGGCATTCTGAGCTTGGAGATCTTTGACAGACTGTTCGAGAGCCATTTCTGCTTAAATAAACAGCGAGAAGATAAGAAACCTGACGTAGAAACCTGTTATGCAATGATATGGTATGTAGATGCATATGCAATGTTTTCAAGGACCGGGTAGGATTTAAATTTGTTAAAGGAAAAACAAAAACAAAAGCTTTTATTAGTAGGTTTTAAAATATAATTGCCCCTTTGGGTTTATAATGAAGGAAAAATAAGAAAAGGTACAAAGGAAATAAACATATGAGACTCAAGTCTCACATAGACGATTCCTCTTTGTGTTGAGATATGTATTAAGGTTCTGCTCTTCGTGAAGTTACTTTGTTAGCTCCAACACTTTCTCTTTGCTAGAATTGAACTGAGCTTCAAAGGTATCCTTTTGCTTCTTTAGTTGGATCCAAGATTTTTGCAGCTCTTCCAGATCAGTAGGCATGTCAGGATGAAGAGTGGTGTAGGGAACATCTCCTTCAATAATAGGCTCAACAATCACTGGTAGAACAACAGGATATGGCATCATAAGAGTTTGAGCACGAGACTGTACTCATCTGAGGTAAGGTTCCATAGGGATTAAGTATTTTGATTCCAGAGTATTGATGTTAATCCTATTTACCATGCTCCAAGCATGTATAAACCTTTGACGATAACCGTGAAGATTGTTGTCGTAATCAAACACAATACCTTGAATAATCATATCATGATGACCATCACTTTGAGCATAACCAAACTGACGTAGTGCTAAAGAAGGATTATAAGTAATGCCTCCTCGGATACCAAGGAATGGCACATTAGGGAACTCTCCACAGCGGTCAATGATAGTGATATTTTCCATAGATCGGCAACACCAATGAATATCTGAATGATAGAGTGACATTATCCTTTTAGACCACCTCAAACCTTGTTTATTCTTCATCACAGATCGAGGAAGGTGTGAAATAAACCACCTTGATAGTAGAGGTATGCAGCACATCGGAGTTCCTCGCACATGATAAGAGAGTGCAAAATATCTCCAAGCAAGGTAGGCACAGGATTATGAGACAGAAATATGTTAATGGCATGTACATCTATGAATTGGTCTGGATTAGAGAATAACACCAAACCATAAATCAATAAAGCCAAGAACTCCTCAAAAGCATCGTAACTCATAGCATCCAAGAACACCTGAGCTTTCTCTATCAATACTTTAGCAAGAATACCTTTAATTCCACTTCTTTTTTCCAATACAATGTCTGACTTCTTCAGATGTAAGGTTGCTGCAATAATTTCTGGTTTAGGCTCCTTCTCTAAGCCGGTGAATGGTTTCTGATCAAGAATAGGCACACCAAGTAGTTTGGAGAACTCTTCCATTGTGGGAACCTCAACTGATAATCGGGAAATATGAAACAATGATGTTTAGGGTCAAAGAACTAGAACAAAATACTCATCATGTCTTCATTAAACTTTGAAGTGACCAAATCAAGTAGATTACCATGCTTTTTGATGAATTGAGAGCTCTCAGGAACTTTTGAGACTAATTCTTTAAGCTTGGAAGGTATCCTTACAAAGTTGATCTGGATAGTGTTCCTACGAGCATAATCCATAACCTGCAACAAAAAACAAAGATAAATCCTTTGGTCCTTGAAATGGTTAGTGAAAATGCTATGTTATGATGTCATGATGTTATGATGTCATGTTCAAACAAGCAGATGGAAAACAGAAACAAGTCACATAAGTTCCTTAGGTTTAAAGGCTTGCATGAAGTTCATAGGTAAGTACCCTCCCTACTGAAGTTAGTTGGTTCAACCTATCCTAGTAATAGTAACCGGGTTCTAAGGGATCTCAATATCATTGATTCTTTTCAATGGTTGTTGTTCAGTATGGCAACTTACTTTCCAACCAAAGCATCCCAAAATTAGAATCTTAATGAGCGTAGCATCGAGTATCAACCAACTTTAGACTTCACCAAAGCCGGTTATCTCACTACTTTCTACTGGCCAAGATAGGTCAATTAGGGTTCTAAGGGTAGTTAGTGTTAATGACACCATATGGCAGCCTGATATTATCCTCGACTGACTTGAAGAACATCAGAACCAACCAAGATATCACACTAACTGTAGCCACCAGATTAACCATATCGGTATACGCCGTACAATTTCCTTGGTCTATTTCTACTTACCTAAGGTACACTAGATCCGGTTTAGGATCTTTCTCACAGTAGCCCCACAACAAGTACCCATAAAAATAAAGCAATCAATTCAAACAAGTAAAGTGTCATAACTTTAAGGTAACCCCTCTTTTAACTAGTACTCCCCAGTAGAGTCGACAGTTCTATAACACGGTGGGAGAACTGACTTGGTCGTTTTTGTTTACAAAAACTATGTTATGGATAGAAAGAGTCTCCACCGACTTTTATTTTATCCAATAAAGAAAGACATAAAAGAATAGGAAATACCTTTGAAAGAGATTTGAGTTCGGGGGAAAGTTATACAAAGGGAAGGTGTTAGCACCTTTGTACCTATGGTTATCCATGGGCTCTTAACTGCTTAGCTCACTTTACTTTGTTTGAAAAATAGTGTAGTGTGTGATTAGAAAATATTTTCATAAAGACTTTAACTTTGTAATGATTCTCGTATGAATGTATACAAAGTGTTTAGTTTGAAAGTATTTGAAAATGTGAGGTGTAAAGAGTATTTTGAAAATTTGCGAGCAAGCACTTAAGATTTACGTACCCAAAATTAAAAGGTTTTTCTTATTATTTTGTTTCTTTAGGGACATAATTGTCCCTACTATTAGTTAGTAAGTAGTATTGTCCTTGGATTTGAAGGGACAGGCATAGGGTCATCGTATGGTCATAGAAGGCAGCATGTAAGGGTATCTTAGCAATTCGAAGGGACTATCATCATTTTTCCGTAGGGTCGTCGAGGGACGAGATCATTTATTTGTAGGCAAATCGAAGGGACAACGAGGGACTATGATCTTTATATCGAAGGATCTTGATGATTTTTATTCGTAGTCAACCTTGCTAAGATACCCCTATATTCGAGGGACTTGACCATTTTGTAAGGCAACAAGAGGAGAAACCCTAGGGGTGTATGTGTGAGAAATCTGTTTATTACAGTTATTTTAGTCTTAGAGATTAGGGTTATCTAAGTCCGTTTATTTTTGTTCACATACATTCTTTTCACACCCTATTATTACTAACCACACAATTAATAATTTACGAAATAATAAAGAACGGAAAGTAAATCCTAGACTATTACATCATGGGGAGGGGGATACATATTTAAAATTAGGGAAGTGCGGGAAATAAAAGTGCGGAAATTTGAACACTAATTAAGCTATTACAATCCAGAAGCAGATACATAATCGGAAAAAATGCAAGAAAATAAATTTATGATAGTACATAAGTCGCATATCCTATACAATTTTCTAAGGAATTTAAATAGCAAAATAAAATAAAGAAAAGATTATGAAAATGTTTTCCTTTTTTTTAAGTTCTAAAACCCTAATTAATTAAAAGAAATTTGATTAAGATTTGATTAATTTAAAACTATTAATTTAATTAAAAATAAGTTTGGTATAAAAAATAATAAACATTGATTTTTTAAGTTAATGATTAGTTTAAGAAAATGTTTAATTATTAATTAACTTATTAATCTAACTAATTAATTACAAAAAAAAAGAAAATTAGAAAGAAAAAAAAAGAACAAAAGAACCAAGAAATAACTTTAAAAAATAGAAAGGTGAAGAGCCTGAGATCGTACCCAGGTCTTCAGGCATCCAAACGCACGCCTCCTACCACTGGGTCATTGTGTCTGTGTTGCAAATAAATGGAAAACAATAATTATAAAATAAACAAAATTTTGAAATATAAAAACGCGCGTGTTGTCATCTTCTTCCTCGTTTGTCCAAGAGTTTACCTACGGTTTTTGCATCGTAGATAAAACCTTTAGTGACGATTTCTTTGTCACTAAATCCCCTGCATATCTCAAAACATCAAAACAAACATAGTTAATACAATTTAAAAACCCAAATCAATTGAATATCGTCTCATGAGTCTATTGGTCCAATCAATTTGGCTTGAAATCGCATATGCCCGAAGTTCCCAAAATTCACGAAGATGAACCCTAGCTATGGCGTTTCACGATACCTGCTCTCAAACTTCAATCAAATGATCCAGATAGTTCCTAAACATCATCACAAACAATAATATATGATCAAATTCAATTTATAATGCATGTATCATAAAAATCGAAAATTGAAAATGTGAATGAAAATATAAAATCGGTTTGGGAAAATTGTGATGTTTTTGATGATGATGATGATTGATATATGTTCTAAAGATCCTCATAAATGCATTGAGACCTTCAAAACTTCTTGAAAGTGGTTGTGAGTGGCAAACCAAATTTGACTTTTTTTTTTATTTTTTTTAAAACGTGATAAGGGTTCTTAGCTCAGATTTGTTGTCCCTTGTGTATATGGCATTGTTGTACACTTATAGAAGAGCAAATTAGGTTAAAAAAATTGGGCTTGGGTGTTGGATTTGAGATTGCTTTGGAATTAAGAAAGGAAGTTTCTATTTTAGTGAAAATTTGGTGTTATGACCTTCTCCTTTGTTTGCACGAATTTGGGATCCAAATTATGATCATAAACATCAAAATTTGATCCTAAAATGATCCTAAGATCAAATATTTGATTTTCTAATATTTATTCTAATTAAAATTGAATTTAAAATATAAAATAAATATAAAAAATCAGAATATATGACTTATGGGTCATGGATTATCTCATGATTAAGTTTGGGTTAGAAAAATATGGGCCCATTTCGCACAAACTTAAGTTTTGGTCATTATTTGTCTTATACACCTTCTCAAATTTACCCAACTTCAACAATACATAACTCTCTCAATTTTTATCCCACATATGTGTTCTTGGACTTTTTAGAAATCTTAGAGTATCCTCTAACTACTCCTTTTGGTACCATGTCCATTTGATAGTCCATGTTCAAGTTATGAGCTTTTGAAATAGTTGACTTTTTGTTGACTTTTTAAAGGACCTATAATGTCTTGGCTCATATCTCTCAAATGAAGTATTTCTGGCCTTGGATTGTGAGACATAAAGTTGTAGGGAATTGAATTTCCTTCAAAATGAGATTTGGATGGGAAATTTTTGATGAAGCATGTGAATGTTATGGTTGGTCAAACTACAATTGACTTTTCCTACAAAAACCCTAATTTAGTAACTCCTGATTCTTGATGAATTTGAGGTTTTCTTAATGAATCATGATCAATCCTTGATCAAATGATGAATCTCACTTCATAATCTTGATGTTGACCAAAAATCTTGAAGTTTGACTGTATGTTGACCACAGTTGACTTTTTGACCAAGTTAACTTATTTTTTTTATCATTTGGGCATCTGACAGACCAAACTTGTAGGGCGAGCCTTGAAACTTGACATGAGGATTCTCTGAAGTATGTGGGACACCATGAAGTCCACTTGAGGCCTTGGAAGTCCAATTTATCTTGGGAAACTCAAAACTCTAATTTAAGATCCATTGCTTAGGAGAAGGCTTTGTCTAATGAAACCTTGAATCCCTTTGAGCAATTGAGAATCTTGTAACTATTATGAGACCTCTTGAAACATATTGTCTTGAGTTTGTGAGGGAAAATTTTGGGGTACAACACTTACCGATGAGGGATTGACTGCCTTTACAAAGTCGTGGATGGAAATATTTTTGTGCCCGACTTTCTTAGGCAGGCAGAACAAGATGACATGGCTATGGCTGAAGGAAATCCCGCTCAGGGGGTCCCTACCAAGGATCAGTCCATCGGTGATGCAAATATATGGGAGAACGCCTAAGGACTTTGTTTTTCTTCTTTTGATTTTTGATGGTTGGCCTGCATGCCAGGGCCTTTTGGTTTGCTTGGGGGAATTATTTCCCCCTTTTACTTAATACCTGAACAAGTCGGTCCTTGAGGCCGCATTTTATAATTCCTTTTCTGACCTTGGTGGTTGTTATTTATTTCACATCGTACTTATCTTGCACATGCGTCCTTCAGAGGGAACACTTTAATTTCTTTATTTTCACTAAGTGTTTGTATGGTGCTCAATCGTTTAGATGTTTGCTTGTGTGAGATGTTCTTGTATCTGCCCACTGGGAGACTTGTGGTATGTTTGTATATTTGGGGAAATGGTGCTCGGTGTATGTATGTGTGTGTTTGATGGTTTAGGGAACCGGGCGGAATCCCAGAGTAGCTCTGGTCGGGGAACGGTGCTCGAGTCATGTTTATGGCTCATGCTCCATGGTGTGAACGTCCCATCATGAGCTGGGTGTTCTACCTGGTCGTGGTACAAAGATGACGAACTCGGTCGAGGATCTAGTTGTGTGACGGTGGTCTTCCTCGTTCGTGAGGGGGGACTTCGTTTGTTAGAAATGTTGGTATGCAATATTTATACCTACACATGCATGTCAGGTCAGTGCTTATGATCCATAATTAAGATTCGAGCAAGCTGACAGACACCTTAATTGTAATATTGTTTTAGTTTCTCGGTTTTCCAAGGACGAGCAAGTTCTTCACCATTCAAGTTTTCTAAGTAATAGGCTCCATTCTCCGTTTTCGCTCGGACACGGTAGGGACCGTCCCAATTTACGGCAAGTTTACCTTCTCCGAAGTCCTTGTGGTTTCTCGTCGGGACGAGACTGCCGACTTCGAATGCTTGTTTTATGACCTTAGAGTCATGTATGATGGCTATTTTTTGTTTAAGTGAAGCCTCACGTAGGGTTGCTTCTGACCAAACTTCTTTGACCAGATCGAGCTCCTCACACAATGTATCTGAATTGGTATCTTTGTCCATTGGAACCTTTATCCGTCTAGATGGTATGCGCATTTAAATGGGGATGACAACCTTTGTTCCATATGCTAGTCGGAAATGGGTTTCCCCAGTTGTGGAATGAGGTGTGGTCTGATATGCCCACAGGACACTATGTAATTCCTCGACTCAGTGCTTCTTAATCCCATCTAATATTCATTTGAGTCCTCGTAGGATTACCCAGTTCGCTGCTTCTGCCTACCCATTAGTTTGTAGGTGTTCGACTGAATTGAAGTGTTGCTTGGTTCCTACAAAGGCAACAAGGGACACCTCTATTATAATGCCTTCCTCGTTTTCCAAAATAATACACGTTCTACTTCCCGTTGAGCTCGATGATCCGTCCATGAATTTAGTCAATTTCCTATACGTGCAAGCGACGTTTTTAGGGGTGGTCATTTTCGCCATGAAATCGGCTAAGACTTGTTCTTTGAAGGCTAGTCTGATTTCATATCTAATGTCGAACTCAGATAGTTCCAGGGACCACTTAAGCATCCTTCCGGTCATATTGGGTCAACCAATAAGTTGTCTGATGGGCTGGTATGTTCGAACGATGATCATGTGCGCTAGGAAATAGTGTATGAGTCTCCTCGATGTGTTGAGGAAGCCCATAGCAACCTTTTCAATTTGCTGATACCTGAGCTCGGGCCTTTGCAGGGCTTTGCTCATAAAATAGATGGGGTTTTACCCCTCGTGCGTTTCTCGTATTAGGGCGGCGCTTACGACCTCATTCGCGACGAGCAAGAGAGAACTGGGGGGGGGGGGCTCTGACAAAGCCTTCTTGATATATGTCAAGGCTTGCTCGCATTCTTCCGTCCACTCGAAGGCAGCCTCTTTGCAGAGAAGCTTGAAGAATGGGAGAATATGCTAAGTAGATTTTGCAACGAAGCGAGATAGAGAGGTGAGGACCCCGTTTAGCGACTGAATGGATTTTTTGTATTTTGGCATTGGTGTTTCGGTGAAAGTTCGACACTTGTCGGGGTTAGCTTTGATTCATCTTTCGGTTAGATAAAAACCGAGGAATCTGCCCGCGCGTACCCCGAACATGCACTTTTCTGGATTAAATCGCATTTTTCACTTACGTGCTTGGTCGGAAATTTTCTTTAAATGGAGAGCATGATTGGTTTATTAGTGGGATTTAACGATCATGTTGTCCATGTATACTTCAAGCATGTCCCTGATTTTTGCTCGGAAGACATTGTTCATCATGTGTTGGTAAGTTGTGCCTGCATTTTTCAAGCTGAAAGGCATTACGTTGTAGTAATAATTGCCTGATTCGGTCATGAAGGTAGTATATTTCTAGTCAGTCACGACCATGTGTATTTGATTATACCCGGAATGGGCGTCGAGGAACGACAACAACATAAAACCTGCATAGTTATCTACCAATTTATCTATGTAAGGTAAAGGATAAGCACCTTTCTGGCAAGCCCGACTGAAATCAGTGTAGTCCACGCGTATGCGCTATTTTCCATTATTCTTTTTCACTAGTACAACGTTTGAGAGCCAGGTAGTGTACCTGGCCTCAGTTACAAATTGTGACTCTATTAGGTCTTTAAATGCCTGCTCGACAAGTTCTATCTTTTCTGGGGACTACTTCCTCATGTGTTGTGCTACAACGCAGATAAATGTATCTATTATCAGGTGGTGCCAAGCAGTATCTAGATCCAACCTGGATATTTCAGTTGTGCTCCATGCAAACAGATATGCGTTCTCTCGGAGAGACGTCTTCAATTGATTCCTCGCTAGTTCGGGGAGGTCTGCTCCAATCTTGACCCTTTTGGAAGGGTCTTCATCGAGCACGATCAGCTCAAAATCACCGTTGGGCACCGGACATGTCGATGAAGAACTGCCTACCGCCACTTGTGCTTCCTTTTCCTCCTCAGTGAACCTGCTGTCTAGGTTGATTGAATCAACACAAGAGAGATGATTTGGCTCCAATGAACTGCCGGGGAGAGTAGTCTTAGCTATTGGCTTTGGCTTGGCGGCTATGGCATTGAGCCCCTTGGACGCTGCTTCGAAACATCGACGAGCAGCTTCAATGTCCCCATGATGGGTAGCCACCTGACATGACGAAGTGTAATACTTCATCTTTAAGTGCACCATGGAGGGTATCGCGATTAACGTAACTAGTGTTGGACGACCCAGGATGCATTGGTACAACGACGGGAAGTCTATGACGAGGAATTGGACCTTAATTGCCCTTGCAGTCTCTCCTACTCTGAAAGTCACTATCAGGTCGACATACCCCAAGGTCTGGATACTGATCTATTGAACCCCTATAGATGCGTTTCGTTGAGTTGCAGGGTTGTGAAGAGCTGAGAGTACACGATTTCTACCGATCTCCCCTGGTCGACCAGGATCCGCCAAAAATTAAAGTTGGCCATCTACGCCCGAATAAGCAGAGCGATGTTGGTGTTGGGCACGCCACCTA
The DNA here is from genome assembly GCA_963966055.1 of Lathyrus aphaca. Taxonomy (NCBI): domain Eukaryota; kingdom Viridiplantae; phylum Streptophyta; class Magnoliopsida; order Fabales; family Fabaceae; genus Lathyrus; species Lathyrus aphaca. The sequence goes on from OZ014522.1 coordinate 556,354,466, forward strand.
GGAGTTCCTCCTTGTAAAAAGAGATGGGTGTTGACCCTCCCTGGGGAGGATCAAAAGTGAAATTTTGATTGAAGCCCATGTTGATCAGCTGGTCGAACCATCGCTTTACCGCGCCCACAATGACTTTATTGTAACCCCCCGCTCGAGATCACCATAACTGAGGGGAAGAACTACCATGGACTGTAGGCAGCGAAATAAGTGGGGCCGATGAATGGTTTGGGGACATAGAAATCCTTTGGCCGTGTGATGTTGAGAGCAACCAGGACGTTAGTGTCTGCGGCTGAAGGGGCAGCCTCTTCGACCTTTCGAGTGTCTTGTACCTCCTATAGGGGAGCCTCCTTCCCCTTAGTGAATTGTTTCAGGTGGTCGTCTCTGATGAGTATTTTGACGACATCCTTCAAATGAATGCAATCATCAGTATTGTGCCCACAGGAATTATGAAATATATAGTACTTCGTCTTATCCGTATTAGCCTTGGTCGACAACTACTTAGGGAACCTGACGCCCACCTGGCGGAATTCAGAGTTAGCACATTCTGATACAATCTTCTTCCTTGACACAGTCAGGGGTGTATTAATGGAATCTCCTTGATGGGCCTTTGTGCTCCCGCAGTTCACGGGACTGATCTTCCTTTCTTTTTTCACCTGCCCAACGTGATGTCAAGGGGTATTCGCTTTTGGAGGGTTTGGCATCTTCTTTATGCCTGGTATCACGGGAAGTATATGTTACCTCCTTCTCCTTGTATTATATATATGCCTGGGCTTTGAGGAGAAAAGCATCAAGTATGGTTGGCATTTCAATACCCACGTCATTGGAAAAATCACTACAGGGATGAACCTCGCGTTCGAGAAGGTATTTTTTCATGTCGTCGGTGGTCGAGACCTGAACAAAATATTTATTGAACCTTTCGATGTATGCCCTCAAGGATTCATCCTTGCCTTGAATTATTGCCACAAGAAAGGCCTCAGTTTTAGGATGTCGGTTCGACGCGGTGAAATGTCGGGAGAAGGTCCTCCTGAGTTGCCTCCATGAGGTGATATACTAATATGGGAGGTTTTTGTACCAAGCCATGGCTCCATTTCTAAGTGTTGTGGTAAAAGACGACATTTGATGGCTCCCCGAACACCTCTATAGTCGAGGAGAGCGCCGATGTTCTCTATATGCTCGTCCGGGTCTGTTGTCCCATTATAGGACCCCAAAAGAGGAGGCTTCTCTAACCCCTTGGGCAGTTTCATGGACATAATCTCATGGGAGAGAGGTCCACGAGGCTCATCCTCGTCGTTGGAGTCATAGAAGACGGAGCAAGAGCGGTTGTCTCTGTGTCATCGGGGGGATAACGATCTTGATTGATTTCTTGCACCCTTAGACGATGGTCACGTTCCCGTATGGAGGGTCCTCCTGGTCTTCCTGGTTTCTAGGGACTTGTGTCGTCGAGGAGATGAATAAGATCGTTTCTTGATAGACTAATCTGATTATGAGTGTTGGCGAGTCTTTCTTCATTCAGGTGAACGACTACGGGACCTACGAAGTATCCTATCAGGGGAGGGGAACCTGGTAGATTGAGTGTCTTCCAGAGCTTCTAATCTTTCTTTTTGGCGTAAGATCCTAAGGTTGATGTTGTTCGTAGTCTCGACTAGTGCAACGAGTGTCTCATTGGTCCCATGGGGAATGGGGATGAGAGGGAGATCAACGTGGGTGATCTCAGGTTGAATAGTTGATTATGGTGACGAGGAGGCTGTGAGCCTGTCTTGAAAACGATTAGGCTCCCCGAGCGAAGGATTGGTTCCATCACTTTCCCGTTGTTTGTCAGGGATGTTGGTGATAATCTGGGCATTAGCAGAGTCATCACGGTTAGCAATTGAGAGAGTTTGAATTGCAATGTTTTGGTTTTCACGATCCGAGGATGAGAAATGGGGTAAAACAGATTCCCACATACGGCGCCACTGATCATTCCAAGCGATCAGGATCTGAGGTGAGCAACAGACATTGAGGAGAATCATGATGGTGATGCTCTGTCGTCGAGTAGAGAAGGGGGTGTACCTGCAAAACACTATGATGCCAAAGTAAGACAAGGCAAAAGAGTGAGCAAGTACGAGTAAAGAGAGTTAAGAGAGTGAATATTGGATACATGGCTCTCTCAACTATGAGGGTTTATATAGAGCGCCTAACGCTTGGCTATTGGTTCCTATTTTGGGTCTGGATCGTGGATCCCCCGGAAATATGTAACTTCTAGAAACTAGTTGTTACACTAAGCATATCTGGTCAGATGGGTGAGCATTGGGCATAGGGACACCCGAGCAGGAGCTACCTTTGGCTGAATCTAGATGACTTCTTCGCATGTCAGAAAGAAGACTGAAAGGAGCAGAGGAAATGGACCACGGGTAATCGTGGTCGACACATCCTCCTCGGTTGAGGGGCATAAAACCAGTGAGTCCCTTTGACATTAGGCTATTGGGCCATCTTGGCAGAAGAAGTGGATTGGGCCATGCCTAGTCATTGGGTCAGCCCAGAACAAAACCTTAAGAAAATATTCAAGATATGAAAAAAATGGTTTAATCTCATTGTGAATCATATGAGAACTCTGGGTAAACTGTTTCAAAACAAGGATTTAGTTATAAAAGTTCTTAGATGTTTAAACCACAACTGGATGACAAAAGTTACCATGAAAATTCACGAAAAAAATAAGGTAAATAATAAAACATATAAATTTATTTTAAACTACCAATTAAGTCCTTTAAGTTGTTTTTGTAACGATTAAGTCCTTTAAGTTTAAAATTGTTTGCACTATTACCTTTTTTTTATTTAAATTTCATTTCAAAAATGAAGATGTGGCAAAAACAGAGTTGAGGTGCCATTTAACTGAGATGATTTAACTTTTAGGTTTGATGATTTAGCAGTTTTACTGGATTTTTACAATATCTCTTTCACTTGTTACGTAAAGCCCCAAATCAAATACTTTGAATCCTAAAACTCAAAAGTGCATCAATGGCCTCCCAAGGTATTAATGGAGCAAATCAAAATTCTATGAACTCTAATATCCCCATTTCTAATGTATCTCAAACCGGAATGGAGAAGAAGTGTATGTGTGGATCGAAAGTTGTGTTAAGAACATTTAAGAAAAAAGGAAGAAATTTTGGGATGCAATTTTGGGGATGCAGATTCTATGAGGCACGTCTGAAGCTCAACTATTTATCAAATTTTGGTTTTGCAAACACCAAAATCCTTCTTTTGGTCTTGCAGGACATGAGGCATTGTTATGACCAGAAAGACTGCATATGGAACACTTATTTGGCAGCCCCTTCCTTGAGAGATTTACTGCATCCTTTATCTTTTCATCAGTGTCTTTATTTCTTCTTCTTTTTGGCCTCCTTGGTGCTCTTTTAGAAGATGATGGAAGTATGTCAGGATAAGGTGTATTTTCTTCAACTACAGTAAGTGCAATGGGCAACATCTGATCATTTGGATCTCTTCCCACTGCTGCAAAAAGCCGACCTCCATAAATGCCTTTTAAAAAATAACCATCTAGTCCAATTATGGGTCTGCAAACACCAAACACCTTCTTGTGTGCATCAAGGAACATTTTCAATCTATGAAAACTTGGTAAGAGTGGTCTCTCAATATATTCTTCAGATTCAACATGTGGTAGTTCAGTTGCTTGGACATTTAACTTGATGGTGTTGTTTGGATTAGACTTCAATAATTCATGTGCATAGTTATTCAACCTAAGAAATTACTCCTTGAAATACCCTTCAAAAACATTCAATGTTGTCACTATCACATTTCCAGTTTGACACTTCACCCCCAAAATATTTGTCACCAACGAAATACCCTCCATTATGAAAGTCAACATAAAATTCATCCATAACAATGATGTTCCTCTTTAAATCACCCTAACATAAGTAATTTATGTTTTGTCTACTTGCAGACATTACTATATCAAAAACCTAAACAACAATGGAGAAGAAGTGTATGTACCTGAAAGAATGCTTTCTCCGCCTTCATGTACTTGCATTCTGATGAGAAGAATCAAGAATTTCACAGCGGAAGGGAAAAAGAATCAATTTTCACGAATTGAGGGAGACAAGGAGATGAGGATTATGGTTAAATAATATGCGTTCTATGTGTTCAATTATGTCTATCAAATGCATAATAACCTCAAAGCAACATCATCATTACTTGAAAGAGGCCAACTCATCTAACTTAACTGCCACCTAAGCACCGTCAATGCCACATATACTTTTTCTAACGAAAATTTTAAAAAAGGTTAACTATGAAAACTTTTCAAAACATAAAGGACCCAACCATTACAAAAAAATCTTAAAGGATCTAAGTTGTACTATTAAATAACTTAAAGAACTAAAACATGTATTTTTCCATTTACTTATAATGAGTTATTTCACATATGTAAAAAGTAAAATGGGAACTCGAGTAAATTAAAACACATTTTTCCACCTCTGAGACTACTATTTTTGTTGGGCGATTCAAAGGGGTCAACGAGGGAGCATTTCTACTTGGAACACACCTTTGTGAGAGACATACCACATATCCACCTAAAACCTTAAGGTTATAGGTGTATGGATTCTCTCACTTATATAGTGTTCAATCTTCCCTTTTCTAATCAATGTGTGACTTCTTCCTCACACTTGATTCTCAACACTACCCTCAAGTGTGAGTCTATACACAATTCTCTCCCTCAAGTATAAGCTCTCTATTACACATACAGTTGTATCACTGTTGACACCCCTCAATGGAACACCTTCTACCCACCACCTATAGGAAGTGTTTCGATACAAGTAAGTCAGCCCCTTCACTCGAAACCAAAGGCCCGTGATACCACTATTGGGGAGATTCGGGGGGGGGGAGGGTCAACGAGGGAGCATTTATACTTGGGAAACACTTTTGTGAGATACACACCATATATCCACCTAAAACCTTAAGGTTATAGGTGTGTGGGTTCTCTCATTTATATAGTGTTTAATCTTCCCTTTTCTAACCAATGTGAGACTTCTTCCTCACACTTGACTCTCAACACCCCCCCACCCCCCTAAAAAAACATAATCAAAAGTTGTTGTAAGAAATAAATAGCCTCAATAAGAAACAAAATATTTCAATTCAAAACTTTTCCCCTTCTTCTTCTTCTTCTTCTCATGTGCATCTGTCGCTCCCACCAAAATGACACCTGGTCAGAAGGGGTACAGACGCGAACGGTCGGCGAAAAGGAGAGAGAACACACAAGGGTGAACTCAGGAGAAAAGAGTCGCCAGCTAGGCATTTTTATCCCGGAGGAAAGGTAATGCTGCATAGACCTAGAAAGATGGATAAGACGGTTGCGAACCAGAGAGACTGAGAAAGGGGGTTGGTTACAACCTGGGAAGGTATTAGCACCCAGATTGTCCGCCGTACTCGACGAGATCCACGCTTAAAAGATTTGTGTTTTAAAGGGGTAGTGTCAGTGCAATTTGTGTATCAAAGCTGGAAAAGAATGCAAGTGTCAGTGTAAAAGAAAAGTGAAGTGTAGAGGAGTGTCAGTGTAAGCACATGAGTGAAATGCTCATGACTATGAGGCTTAAAGAATAATGCTGGAAGGAGGGGGAATATACAGAGACTTTTGTTCGATAACTGTTAAGTTATGCCTACGTATCCTCTCGTGCAATGAGGAAGTCAGAACACCGTAGTTTGACTCAAAGAGACTGAAAGATAAATTGACTTGTGAACTGCTTACTTGTCTATGCTCAAGTGTATGACCTGTCTGGCTCAGGTGCAAACTGTCTTGCATTAGACGGAAGAAGCGAGTTCTCGTTTGTGAGTGAAGATGATGAGAAAAGAATCCCGAAGGAGACGATTATTGTTTGTTTTTGAGTTTTCAGTCTTTTATTGCTTTTGGGAGTTTGTCATAGGAAAATGAGCTTAAGACTAAACCAAGGGTTAGTAAACTCATCACATCTTCCCTCTGATTAGGGGTAATGAGAATACCTTAAGTGTGAGGTAAACACCTCACACTTAAACACCATGATGTAGGATTAAGATCCTTAACCTACTTGTGATTATTTAGATGTTTTTTGTTGTTTTTGTTTAGTGTTGAGTAATGAGATTAAGCCATAATCAAGGATTTAATGGACTCATTACACCATCCTAATAGAAGGATAATAGATGAGAACATTTAAGCTGAGGAAAGCTCCTCAACTTAATCCATGATTAGGGATTAACCTCATGACAAAACAAAGCCTTTATTAGATGGATTTTATTTAATGGTAAGATGAAGAAGTGAATTTTATGGTTTGTAAGACAACTTGAGGGGGACTTGTCCATTAACACTAGGGTTAGTCCTTCTTAACCAATTAAGGAAGAATTAGAACCCTAATGCAAGGCCCAAGTTACAAGTTTGATGTCTTAGTGATTATTAAGTGGATTGATTAAAGGATTTAAACACATTAAGGGTTTAACACTTAGGATTAAAGTTATACACTCCATCCTAATAGAAGGATGCAGGCATAAGCTTAATCACAAAGCCTTAAAACCTTTAGGGTTTAGTCCTTGATTATGAGATGAGAGGAGAAGACTCAAAGATGACACAAAGGTAAAAACTAAATGGGGGACTAATCAAACCCTAATTATGATCATGCTTGGTTGTTCCTAGGGTTTATGAAGCTTGCAAGAAGATCTTCAAGGAGAAGCCACCAAGGAGAGAAGCAGATGAAAGGAGCAAGCAGCAGAGAGAAGTAAGACAACTGATGGGCTAAAGACGTGTCTAATTATGTGTCTAGCGGTATCTTAACTGCAAGTGCACAGCCTATCGAAGTAATATTTAAGATTATCGATCCACAGGGATTCTATGGTTACTTAGTGCTAGATGAACTTCTAGTTTAGCTAAGGCGAATGGTTGTCGCGATTTTTTGTTGATTTTAAAATATTAAAGGCGGAATTAAATTTAAGTTTTAATAAAATAATGCTAAGGCGGTCGGTATGTAATTATACTAACTTAGGTGGGTCAATCTAACCTAGGCTTATAAAGATGTTTACTTAATCTATTCGGTAGAGGTTACCAGTTTAAATACCCTCAACTCACACTCTCGTGGTCTTATCTCAGATCTTACCCCTAAAGCCCTATGTCTGCTCTCGCTAGCCCATAAGTGTTTAGAGATAATTTTTGGAAACTTAGTAATTCTAATTTATTTTAAAGCGCTCTCGCTGTGTTTAATTTAAATGCCTAACTTTAGCTATCTGGTTAAAAATCTCACACTCTCGTGGTCTTGACCTAACCTAATACTCTTTTCTTACTCTCGTAACGAAAAGGTCGATTTTAATTAAAAAGTATCAGCCAGAATGTTAAGTTATTAATTATTTTAAGCCTATGATTAAATTTTACCGATTAAGTTTGTTTTAACTACATACCGCCCTAAGGTAATTAGCTACTCATTGATGTTGAACCAGACAAAGACAGAAAAACAAATAATAAAATACTCATGGCAGAAAAATAAATAAACATTATAAATATTAAAATTGCAATATAATAAAAAACCTGGTTAACAAATATTATAGCAGACTCCTTCTTCCACAGACCGAAAAGCTTGGAGTTGGCGGAAATCGAAAATAAACGAATGCTGAAGGTTTAGAAACAAATAAATGTATAACAATTTCCTGATGTTGGAAATTGTTATATGTTGGGTTTGGATACAATAAGAAAGAAAACTGAAAAATAATGCAGAAATAGAAACAGGGTCGTAAAACAATTCGGCAGAGCTTCCGCAGAAAATCGAATAATAAATGCTCTGTCCTTTCTTCATAAAACTTGTGCTATTTATAGAATCCTTAATGGGCTGAAAATTGGACTTTGTTGCATTGGGCCTTGCTGAAGTGGTGGAGGGAATGTAGGAACGTGGCAAAAAAGTAGGAGAAAAGTTCTTCACGTAATGTCTTGACGTGGTCTCAGTCAATAACCTATTTTTACCCTTGTCACGGTCGTGACAAGGTCTTCACGTTCGTGTCCTGTGGTTTTTAAGTGTCACGGTCGTGACATTGCTCTCACGGTCGTGATGGCTTCTTTTGGGGTGTCACGGTCGTGACACCCTGGTGACGACCGTGACTGCAACAAATTATGCAGTTTTGCAGGCTTCTTCATTTCTTCATCTTTTTATGGTTGCTTTTGTTCCTTTTTCTCTTAATTCATGATTTAGCTCCATATAATGATGTACCTGCAAAATGGTAAGAAAAACTCGAGAAATCGAGTGTTAAAATGGTGATTATGCGATAAAACGTCAATGAAACCTAGCAATATAATCGATACGTTTTCTCGTTATCAAACTTCCCCAAACTTAAACCTTTGCTTGTCCTCAAGCAAATAGTCGGTTGAAAATCGGCGGACAAGTTTTTATTTACGCATACTCATTACAAATCGTACGAGGGATCGTTTTGTCGGATAATCCGGTACTTTGATAGAACACTACCGATACACTAATAACACAAGCAACAAGCTATGTCGTCGACTTCCCGTTAAACGAAACAATCGGTAATTACTTTACGATTTCACCTAGAGTTTTTCGATCTTATTTCGCCCGGTTTCATTCTAGTGCAATCACATTAAGCCCTTTGCCTTAGCACGCACGTAGTGGAGTAGCCGGTTAGCGACTTTGATCCTTTTTTAAGCACGGGGTCTGGTACACGAGTGCGGTAACCCTACATATATTATCCGATTTGGAGGTTGTGGGGGATCGAGCCGTAGCACGCCCTACCAAGTTCAGAACCAGTACCTCTGAACCAACACGCAATGGACTCCTTCTCATATTTCTCGTTTCTTGTATGCGACCGTGTACTTTGGTGCAGTTTCTTTTCATTTGCATCGAGATATGAAGGATCATTATTGATTAGGCATCAAACGCTTATATTCATCGGCTCCCCACGTGGTTTGTGTTCAGACGGTGCTGACTGCTAGTATAAACTACTAGGGGTTACTTTTGAACTGAAACTTAAAGTGTACTCGTAATGATAATCGGAATGGAATCGCTTAAGTGGGAAGTCAAAGGTGTCAAGATTGTATTGGTCTTGTTGAATCGTTCTCATCTTCCTAATTACGATTTCGTAGGCGAGTCGGGTAATGCGAATAATTAAAGATTTTTCGGTATGGCTAAATAAACGGGGAAAGTTTGAAACTAAAGAAAATAGCACAAAGATTTTCTCGCTTCATTAACTTACGAAAAGAAATACAACGGAATTGAAAATACAACGAAATGGAAAAATGCGAAAAGGGAAAAATGCGGAAATGAAAGGTACCTCTCCCACACTATATCAGACATTGTCCTCAATGTTGTGATATAAATGCGGTAAAAGTACAGTACAAATGACAAAAACGAAAAACAAACATAAGCAAAACTAAAACTATGGCTGCTGAGGACCGCGGGGTCGGCTTCTGGTGCGGGAGCGTCTGGACGGAGTCGCTTCAGGATCAGAACCGGTGCCGGAAGTCGCAGTGATGTCAATGCGTAGGGCTTCTAGCTCGCTGAAAATTTCTCCAAACTTCTCATTAGTAGCTGCCTGGTTTGCTGCAATAGTGCCGAGTAAGGCATCATACTGCTCCTTCTGCCTTCGCTCCAGTGCGGCGTTCATCTGGTTCTGCTGATGAATCGCACGGAGGACATCCTCAAGAGTGAATTCCTGTGCAGGAGGCTGTCGGGTAGATGTCTCTGGTATATCCTGGACAGGCTCAGCTGCATCCATAGCGTCCTGCATCTCATCCGCTGGAGGATCTGCCTGATCATAAAGAATAGGGGCGTGGTCGGCAGCATCTGGTAAAACAAAGAGCCAGTTGGCTCGGCTGGATGGGTCGATGCGGTCGCGGGACGGCAGAATGATATGGTGAAATATGGTGCCATGGACAACAGGGCTATACCTGCCATCCTCTCGCTGCGCAATCAGGTGAGCGGACCTGCAATAACTCTTGGTGAGGAATTCTGCGGCTAGGTAAGGCTGATCTGCGACCAAGTCACCAAGCCCCAACTGAATGGCGAGGGTGGTGACAATGCCGCCTATGAAAAATGGGGTTGATCCTCTATGCGCAATAGCCTGGATGTGATAAAGCATGAACGGGGCAGCGTTGATCGGCTCGTCATTTAGAGCACAATGCAAGAATAGAAGCTCCTTGGAGTTGAGCTTATGGTTACTTTCTCGAGCGAATATGGTGTTGCAAATGACTCGGTGGAAATAGCGGATTGTCGGGTTGTGAATATGTGTAGCATTGAGGCTTTGGAAGGCTGAGGCACGGGTATTGGTTATGTCGTGCCATAGAGTGAAAGCGGGTTCACTAAAATTATCGGGCACGCGGAGGTGAGCTTCAGTTCCGTGATCGAAGCCTAGCAACTCGGCTATCCTGTTCTGCGAAAGGTTAAACTCCTGGCCATGCAATCTGAATTTTGCGAAACCGGTGAGCTGACTCTGAGAACCGGCAGGAGTGATGTACTGGAATGAGCTAAGGAACTCCAATGTCAGAAGCTCGAATGTGGGCTGAGGCTGACTGCAAAGATCCCACAGACCGACTTTTTGAAGCAGGCTCGTGACACTGGCAAGCATTTCGAGTTCCCTCAAACAGACAGTGTCGATATAACGTGTAGGTTGCACACCGCGGTTCTGGAATCAGATAAATCTTTCTCTCTGGGTTTCTCCAGCATCACCTTCTCTAAATTGAATGGTATCCATTGCATGCAAGAGGTAGAGTGAAAGATGGAGATTTTTGATGTTTGTGAAAAAATGATAAAATGAAAGAAATAATGATTCGGAATAAATATTGGAAGGTTAAAATGTGATAGGTGTGGTGATAATGGGGGGTTAATGAGTTTAAAGTTGGTAATGGGGGGGGGGGTTACGGAAGTTATGGAGAAAATGGGTGGTTTTTGGAAGATATGGAGGAAGAAGAAGAAGAGGTCACGAAGAGAAACAGTTCTGTTTCTCACGAATCCTGTAATAGGGGTTGTCACGGTCGTGACAGGGGTGCGACGGTCGTGACACGCTAAATGAGCACGTCACGATCGTTAGGGGGTGTGACGACCGTGAGGGCTTGCTTCGTTGAATAATTTCCAGAAAACACTATCTCAATTATTTCACATACTTTATAATAATGTATTTTCTTCACTTATCACTCATATTAAATTATAAACACCATATAATAAATAATTTCAACATAGTACTTTACTAACTTGCATGGCATGAGAGATTGTATATAATATGAATAAATGCAAGCATAACAGTACATAGAATGAAAAATATATAAATTGATTAAAATGGAGAAATTTTGGAATTAGAAGTGCATTGCATAAGGTAATTGAAAATGAAATTACATTAATGAAAATACGGTACGAAATTGTTTGCGAAAAATAAATCTAACTAGAAACGAAAACAATGAGAAAAATAAACTAAATCACTTATAGCATTTTCAAAAGCGTTTCTTCAAATCTTCGATTGCGGAGTTCAAGTGATAGAATTGTTCGCAGGTTATGTCAGTCAAACCTATAATGTCCAATCGCATGCTCTTAATGTCTTCTTTAAATGAATTTATATCAGTTTGGTAAGCATCAAGAGTGTTCATGATGTTCTGTAAGTTGTTAGCATAATCTCCTTGATTCACTTCAGGGGTTTCAATTACTTCGTCAGTGTGGTCAATGTCATGGTAACCAGGAGGTGTCTCAGGGTCAGTTTCGACATCGGTCATTGTATCATCTTTTATCTTGTAAGACTGAGGTGTTTCAGGAGTGGATGGATAATCAGGTGGGGTTAACTCATAAAGCCAGTTATCCTTATTGTGAACACTTACTCTAGCATGGTTTGGCAATGTGAACAGGGTTACTACCTCATTCCGGATTAGGTACTCAAAAGGTGGATGTCCTAAATTCCTTATGATATGTCTATTAAAGCAGAAGTTAAGATTCATAGGACGGATGTTACCTAAACGGTTGCACCTGTGCAATTGGTACCTAAGTCCTAAAGCATCAGCAATCATGGTTACAAGACCTCCTACTAATATAGGTAATTCAGGTTCTTCTTGGATACGGGTGAAGGTTTGCATCATGAAAGGTACACCATTAACAGGCTGTCCATTAGTGAAACATGACATAATAAATATCTCATCTTTAGAAACTCCGGTAATGTTTTCTTCTTTTCCAAAGAAAGTGTGGGCAAGGATTTTATGGAAGTAACGGAGAGCAGGGTTATGGATCTCATCATTATTCATGCTATTTGGTTCAGGGTGATAGTTTCCGGTTAAAGTTCCCCAAAAGAAATCTAGCTCAATATCCATAAATTCTACCTGTGTGGTAGTAAAAGCAAATGGTCCACTAGGGAATCCTAATAAGTCAGCTAGTTCTTTATGGTTAAAGTCATATTCTATTCCAAATAGGCGGAAACTAATAAATCCTTTCCTGAATCCAAAACCGCGCTCAGGTAGGTAAACTAAGGAGCTAAGGAACTCAAGGGTGAGCTCACGGTAAGTCACAAACTTATGTTGGATCAATGCATTCTCCCATCCGAGTCGGTTAAACAAGTACATGATGCTATCATGTATACCTAGGGTTTCCATAGTCTGATCATCCGGGTACAGGGTCAAATCCATTTGCCTCTGTGATAACTCTTCAAACTTCATTCTTTGGTTCCTACCTCTAAATTTGGTTTCCATATGGTTTATGGGTTGGTTAGCCATGGTCAGTGCAAATATGGAGGAAACAAATCAGGGGAAGAAGGAAAGTGGAAAAGACTTTTAGAAAATCTGTAAAAAGTGATTTAAGATAAAAATAAGAAAATGAAATGCATAATTTAATGGCAATAATAGTAATATAAAATAAAACTATAAAATGACAAAACAATTAAACAAATAGTAAAACGATAAATAACAATATGCTAAAAGGAATAGTTTAAATAATTAAATGAGTAAATGGGTTGCCTCCCACTAAGCGCTGTTTTTATCGTCAAAAGCCTGACGTAATGCTTAGGTTTATGATTAATCAGGGGAATCAGTGGACAACTCTAAAAGCCTTAGATTATTTGCATAGTTTCTATTTTCAACTTTATGATAATGTTTTAAACGTTGTCCGTTTACTATGAATGGTTCACTATTCCTACCCTTAATTTCTATTGCTCCACTCGGGAATACTTTAGTTATTTCAAAGGGTCCTGACCATCTAGATTTTAATTTTCCAGGAAAGAGCCTAAGTCTTGAATTAAAAAGGAGTACAACGTCTCCCACACTAAATTCTTTCCTAGATAGGCGTTTATCATGCCATCGCTTAGTTCTTTATTTATATATCTTAGCATTCTCATAAACATCTAGCTTTAATTCTTCTAATTCGTTAATGTCTAGGATTCGTTTTTCTCCTGCAGCATTATAGTTTATATTGAGAGTTCTAATCGCCCAATAAGCTTTGTGTTCTAGTTCTACCGGGAGGTGACAAGATTTTCCATAAACTAGTTTGAAAGGTGTAGTACCTATGGGTGTCTTGTAAGCGGTCCTATAAGCCCATAAAGCTTCATTAAGTTTAGATGACCAATCTTTCCGAGATATAGCGACAGTCTTTTCTAAGATTTGTTTAATTTCTCTGTTTGAGACTTCGACTTGTCCACTTGTTTGTGGGTGATATGGTGTAGCCACACGGTGTCTTACTCCATACTTAGATAGTAATTTGTCAAAGATTTTTGAAATGAAGTGCGAGCCACCGTCACTTATGACGAGTCTAGGCACACCAAATCTGGGAAAGATTATATTTTTGAAAAGCTTTATTACTACTCGTGTATCGTTTGTAGGAGAAGCTATAGCTTCAATCCATTTCGAAACATAATCAACAGCTACGAGTATGTAATTATTACCGAAAGATGATGGGAATGGTTCCATGAAAATCTATCCCCCAGACGTCAAAGATTTCTACTTCTAAAATTCCTTTTTGAGGCATTTCATCTCTTCTTGAAATATTGCCAGTGCGTTGACACCGATCGCAATTTATAACAGCGATGTGGACATCCTTCCATAGGTTAGGCCAGAATAGGCCGGCTTGCAAGATTTTTGCACAAGTCTTGGAAGTGCTTGCATGTCCACCATAAGGAGATGAATGGCATTGAGCAATGACATCTTCTATTTCTTCTTCGGGAATACATCGACGAAAGATTCCATCGGGTCCTCTCTTGAACAATAATGGTTCATCCCAGTAATAATGTTTCAGATTGTGAAAGAATTTCTTTTTCTGCTGATAGGTTAAATCAGGTGGAAGAGCTCCTGCGGCTAGGTAGTTGACAATGTCAGCGTACCATGGCAGTCCTACAGTTGTCTGGATTGTTTCCACGGTTTCTGGTTCATTTATGTCTAACTGAACTAGGTCGCTTCCTATTTGTGCTATCAGCTGTTCATACGGAAAATCATCGTTAATCGGCACTTGTTCAGGTTTAATACCTTCTATTCTAGATAAATGGTCCGCTACGACGTTCTCAGTACCTTTCTTATCTTTTATTTCGAGATCAAACTCTTGTAAGAGTAAAATCCATCTCAAGAGTCTTGGTTTAGCATCTTTCTTAGTTAATAAATATCGGATAGCAGCATGGTCTGTGTAAATGATTATTTTCGCTCCTACTAGGTAAGAACGGAATTTGTCAAGCGCAAAGACAACTGCTAATAATTCTTTTCCAGTAGTGGCGTAGTTCATATGGGCAGAATCTAAGGTTCTACTGGCATAGTAAATCGCATGAAGTTTCTTTTCCTTCCTCTGGCCTAGAACTGCGCCTACAGCATAGTCACTCGCATCGCACATGATTTCGAAAGGTAATCTCCAGTCAGGGGGTTGCATGATTGGTGCGGTGATGAGGGCTGTTTTTAGAGTTTCGAATGCTTTAAGACAATCTTCATTGAATATGAACTCAGCGTCTTTCATTAATAAACCAGTAAGAGGTTTAGTGATTTTCGAGAAATCTTTGATGAATCGTCGGTAGAAACCGGCGTGTCCTAAAAAGCTTCGTATTTCTCGAACGGTTTTAGGGGGTTGAAGATCTTTTATGACTTCAATCTTAGCTTTATCAACTTCAATTCCCTTGTCGGATATTACGTGACCTAATACGATTCCTTCTTTGACCATAAAATGACATTTCTCCCAGTTAAGCACAAGGTTTACTTTTACACATCTTTCTAACACCATTTCTAAGTTTGATAAGCATCCTTCAAAACTTTGCCCGCATACAGAGAAGTCGTCCATGAACACTTCCATGATGTTGTCTATAAAATCTGCGAAGATTGACATCATACATCTTTGAAAGGTTGCAGGAGCGTTGCATAATCCAAAGGGCATTCGTCTATAAGCGAACGTTCCATATGGGCATGTGAATGTAGTCTTCTCTTGATCATCTGGATGGATAGGGATTTGGAAAAATCCTGAGTAACCGTCAAGATAACAGAAGTAAGAATGCTTGGCTAATCATTCTAACATTTGATCTATAAAGGGTAGTGGGAAATGATCTTTTCGAGTGGCTTTGTTTAGTTTACGATAATCTATGCATACTCTATGTCCCGTTACTACTCTTTGCGATATCGATTCGCCTTGAGCGTTTTTCACAACAGTGATACCTCCTTTCTTTGGCACTACATGTATTGGACTAACCCATTCACTATCAGAGATTGGATATATTATTCCGGCATCTAGTAGTTTCTTAACTTCTTCTTTTACTACAGTGCTAAGGATTGGGTTAATTCTTCTTTGAGATTCTCTAGAGGTTCTGCAATCTTCTTCTAGCAGAATACGATGCATACATACTGAAGGGCATATTCCTTTGAGATCAGATATGTTATATCCTAATGCAGTTGGATATTTCTTCAAGACATCTAAAAGTTTCTTTGTTTCTATAGTTCCTAAACTGGAATTTATTATAACTGGTCTTTTACATTCAATGTCTAAGAATTCGTACCTTAGGTTATGAGGTAAAGTTTTTAATCCTAATGTAGGTTTATCTTTACTTGGCATGGGATCCGGTGTAAGTGCTAAACTTTCGCTTAGACTATCGTCTTGATATGGTTTACGCCAATTATCATCTTCGAAAATCGGAGGGATTTGAATTTTCATTATTTCAGAATAGGTAGTCTCTTTCAGTTCCATCTCTCTTACACATTCGTCAATTACGTCCAATAGATAGCATGTATCCTCTATAGCTGGTGATTGTAAGAATTGTGTTAAAATAAATTCAACTTTCTCTTCACCTACTTCAAAGGTCAGCTTTCCTCTTTTTACGTCTATTATGGCTCCGGCGGTAGCTAAGAATGGTCTTCCTAGTATGATAGGTGTAGTGGAGTCTTCAGAGATGTCCATGATTATAAAATCAGTAGGGATGTAGAATTGTCCTATACGTACTGGGACGTTTTCTAGTATGCCTACAGGATATTTAACAGAGCGATCGGCTAGTTGAACAGACATTTTAGTTGGTCTTAGGTCTCCCATGTCTAGCCTTTTGCAAATCGTTAAGGGCATAACACTGATACTGGCTCCTAAATCGCATAGAGCTTTGTCAATGACGAATTTTCCTATTACACAGGGTATAGAGAAACTTCCTGGATCTTTTAGCTTAGGAGGCATATTATTCTGAATTATGGCGCTACACTCGGCAGTAAGTGTAACTGTTCCGTTATCCTCTATCTTTTTCTTATTGGATAAGATTTCTTTTAAAAACTTAGCATACGAGGGTATTTGGGTGATAGCTTCTGTAAACGGAATAGTAATATTCAACTGTTTCAGAAGTGCAACAAATTTCTTAAATTGACCCGTCGTCTTGGAATTTGTTAATCTTTGAGGGTACGGAATTGGTGGTTTATAGGGTGGTGGAGGCACATAAGGTTGTTCTTTCTCCACTACCTCTTGATTATCATCTTCCTTTTCTTCTGGATCATCCACCACTTCAGTCGATTTATCCGGTTTTTGGTACATGGCTGGATTGTCAAGTCTTGGATCGGTAGGTCCGTCAAGTTCCTTGCCACCTCTTAATATTACGGCATTAGCATGTCCTTTCGGATTAGGTTGAGGTTGTCCAGGGAATACTCCAGCTGGTGCAGCAGTAGGTGCTTGTTGTTGAGCTACTTGTGAAATCTGAGTTTCAAGCATTTTGTTATGTGTAGCTAATGCATCTACTTTGCTCACTAATTGTTTAATCTGCTCACTAGTGTAAATGTTTTGGTTTAAGAAGTCCTTGTTTGTTTGAGATTGGTTAGCTATAAAGTTCTCCATCATCAACTTAAGGTTCGATTTTCTAGGGACATTAGGAGCAGTCTTTCGATATCCTGGTGATGTAGCTGGTGCTTGACCTGGTGCGTATAAAGCATTGTTATTCTTATAGGAGAAGTTCGGATGATTCTTCCAACCTGGGTTGTATGTGTTTGAGTAAGGGTTTCCTTGAGCATAATTCACTTGATCAGTGGGAGTTCCTGTCAATAGTTGACAATCAGAAACTTCGTGTCCTGAAACTCCACATAACTCACAGTTAGGTGTTACTGCAGCCACGGTGGCTGTTGATTTTATGGCCAAGTTATCGATCTTTTGGCTTAGTTGGTCAAACTTCGCATTGACTTGGTCCATACTACTCACTTCGTACATACCTCCTTTTGTTGGTTTCTCAGTTGCGACTCTCTCGCTTCCCCAAAGGTAATGGTTTTGAGCCATACTTTCGATAAGTGCATAAGCATCATTATATTCTTTGTCCATCAATGCACCGCCCGCGGCAGCGTCAATTGTCATTCTTGTATTGTACAAGAGTCCATTATAGAAGGTATGGATGACCATCCATTCTATTAATCCGTGATGTGGACAAAGTCTCAGCAGATCCTTGTAGCGTTCCCAAGCTTCGAATAATGATTCGCTTTCCCTTTGCTTAAATCCGTTGATCTGAGCTCTCAGCATAGCTGTCTTGCTAGGTGGAAAATATCTGTTCAAGAAAACTCTCTTAAGTTCCTCCCACGTAGTTACTGAGTTTGAAGGCAGAGATTGAAGCCAAGCTCTTGCTCTGTCTCGAAGTGAAAAAGGAAATAAACGTAGCTGATCGTACCTGGAGATCAGGATCCGATGCGGCTGGTCTCGAGAGTGGACGGACGTGGTCGTTTGAGGAAGAAAAAGGGGTGTACCTGCAAGGCACTCCGATGCTAAAGTAAGTATCCGAGCAAGAGTGAGCAAGTACTAGTGTAGGGTTGAAAATTGAATACCTGACCCTCTCAAATGAGAGAGTTTATATAGAAGACCAGCTAGAAGATTATTGGTTCGTTTTATGATGTGCGGATCGAGGGGTCCGTGAAGATAGGAAACGGTCAATACTAGCCGTTAGAGGGTCTCTTCATGATCGGATCATTAGTGGTCGACTGAGGGACCACTTTTCCTGATTGTGCTCGACGTCGACCGAAGTAAATGGACCAATCTTTCTGGCCCAATAAGAAGAATTGGGCCGAGCCGGAACAGGAGCCCCCCAAGTTATTGCTCGTGCTATCGAGCAGTGACTTAAAAACGATGAAGTGATCGACGGAGTGTGACGTCGTGATCGAGGACCTATGTTGTCGGTCTTCCGGGCAGACGGTACGTTGCTCGGCAGAGGAATATGAAACGAAAAGCTGGGATATTTGGATATTCGCGCCTATTAATGATTTGACGGCTAGCCTAGGGGCTAGCGTATAGGGGTCACGCGTGCGCACACGTGTCTTCTTTCCTATAAATAGGATTCTCAGGGCCCATTTTGACCTTTTCGTTTCATCTCCTCTCTCAAGCCTTTGCTCGTTCAACCGCCGTAGTCTCAGCCGTCGACCACCGTCAGTTCTTGCCGACCACCCTTCGCAGAAGCTTAATCTCTTCCAAAATGTCTTCTCAAGCTCAAGGTACCGTTCTTTTCCTCTCTCTTGAGTGTATATAGCGTAGTTTTTGTAGAATGCATGTGGTTTAGGGTGATTTTACCGGTAGTTTTAGGATTTAGAATTAGAAAACCTTAAAGTTCTTGCCACCGTAACTGGTCGGCTGTGAACCCTAACTTTAGGGTCGACGGAGACCTTGGTCGACTTAGACTTTAGATTTTTTGATAGGTTTCTGTCATCTGTATTGTTGGGCGTCAGCTGTTGCCACGAGCAACGGTTAGCCATGGCTACAGCTCGGAACATAATTTCTGAGCTGAGGCGCGCCCTTTCACTTGTTGAGCGGTGGAAGGGTGGATTTGATATTCTTGATCGAATTCACTGATGCCTTTCCTCTTCTTTTCAGGTGATAACTTGCTCGGGGACCCGCTGGTTGTACTTTCTGAGGATACGTCCTCGGAGAGTACGGAATTGTCTGCGTCCATACCCTCAGGCTCGGGAAGCCCTTCGGATAGTTCGAGTACAAGTACCACGGGGCAGTCGACAGAATCGCCTCAGTGTCCTACCCGGTCGAGGGTCTCGCCCGAAGAATGGGTGGTCGAAGACTTGCTGGATAAAGTGTCTTCCTTCTCGAGACCTCGGTCGGAGCCGCTGCCAGTTGTTGGGGATCCTGCTGACTGGGTCGTGACCTGCCCGGGAGACGACGACCGCATCTTCTCAGACTTTCGCGGTCGGGCATTTTCTATGTATGAATATGCTACTTTGGTCTTGGGGGTGACGCTGCCCTTCAGTGATTTTGTGAGCGCTGTGCTCGGACACCTCTGCATAGCCCCTTCTCAACTGCATCCTAACTCATACGCCTTCCTCAGGGCGTTTGAGATGACGTGCGCTTTCCTGGGCGTCGGGGCCACGCTTCCTCTCTTCTTTCGCCTCTTCTCCTTACAGCGCCAAGTCGGGCGGGGGACCGATCGGAAGGGGTTCGTGTCTTTTAAACAGCGGACCAAGATTTTCAAGGCCCACTCAGAGTCCATCCGGGCTTTCAAGACCGACTACTTCTTAATAAAGCCTGCGAGTGATGCGGCCGTGAGAGCTATGAGTTTTCTCGGGATTGATACCGATGAAAACGACGAGCCCAGGTTGGACGATCAAGGGGAAGTGATTCCGAGGAGGTTATGGATGTTCCCCTTCTCCTGGAGTTATGTGCATTATGAGCGACCAGTGGGGGAATTTGTTCAGGTGGGGGACACCCTGAATGATGATGATGCGACCAACTTCGAAGCTTTTAGGAAGTTGATAGCTTCTTTTACCCCGACCCCTCTATTGGACAGGGAAGGAAAAGTTATGGTCGATCAAGATGGGGGAGAAGCTTTGGAGCGTCCCCTGATCAATGTTACTGACCTGCTGGCCTGTAATAACGGGCAGGAGATAGCTGACTTTTTTGGTATCTGTTTGTTTATGCTCGTTAAGTTTTTTATTTGACTTTGTTGCTCGTAGCTAATTTTGGTTTTGTTCCTCTTTTCAGGTTCTTTGACAAATCCTCTGGATAAGATCCACGAGCGACTGGTCCAGCAGCAGCGGAAGCGGTCGAGGGTCGTGCAGACCAGGATGACTGAAGCAAGCGGTTCAGGCTCGGGTCCATTGGTCCAGGGCTCTCCGGGGGCCTCTACCGGCTCTTTAATGAAAAAACATAAAGCGGCGGCTACTGTGGATCTGACGGCCGGCGCTCCCCCAAAGCCAAGGCATGGGATACCCCCGTGTTTCGTTGTTCGGAACTTTTTCGAGGGGAATACAATGGATGTGGACCGGGCGGATTCTTTGTTCCTGGAGGGGATGGATCGTCCTGCTCGGCGGCTTTCTTTGGCCCAGGACGCGAGCGCGGTGATGCGGGTCCTGACTATGGCCTGGATGACGGCCGAGGGGTCTCCTATGCTGGAGAGAGAGAACAGCAAACTCAAAGAGCAATTGGCTGCTTCTGAGGCCAAGCTGACGGCGTCCACCGAGGAGGTAAAAAAGGTCACCGCAGAGTCGGCTGAGCGAGCTACGATCATCGCCAAGTTAGAGGTCGACAAAAGGAGGTTGCTCGAGCAGAATAAAAAGCTAAAAGATGCCTTTTGCCCCAAGGAGGATGAGGACGAGGACACCAAACATTTGATGACGAGGGCTCAGCTTCTCGCTCGGATCGACCAAGATATGGAAGATCTGAACGCGTCTACTGAGTTCAGTTTTCAAAATGCGGTGGACCAAGTAAAAGCTCTCCACCCTGACCTCGCCTTGGATGTTGATCGAATGAACTATCTTTACAAGGTGGTGGATGGTCAGATCGTGGTGCCTGCGGACTTGGTGGTGGCCGACTCTCAGCCGGGGACGATTGTCCAGCCTGATCAGCCAGAGGAGCAGCCGGGCCAGGAGGAAGCTCGTGCAGAGGAAGATCGCCCGGCAGATGAAGATAATTAATTGGTGGCCTGTGCGCCTTGTATTTTATAATGTATTGTTTTTTTGGGGGGGGGGGGGGCGTGGCCCCCTTTATTTGTAACTCCGAACAAGTCGGCCTTCTGTTGCCGCATTTCTTTTAAATGTTAAGTGTTTGACCCTGGAGGTCGGTTGCATAAATACTGTTTGCTCGCAATTATTCGTCCGTCGGAGGACATAATTTGTTATTATTTTTTCTAAGTGTTTGACGCTCGTATTTGCATCAATTAGAAGTGATTGGATAGACACGGGGGGTATGGACGACCTGTTGGTTAGGGGAACCAATCAGTCTTGGAGGGTTGTATCCTCGATCGGTGCCCGAGTCAAGGTAATGGCTCGGGCTCCATGGCGTGAACGTCCCATCGCGAGCTGGGGTTCTACCTGGTCGTGGTACTTAGGCGACGTCGGACTCGTTTGAGTATCCGTTCGTGCGACAAGTCTTCCTTTTGCTCGAAAAGAGGTCTTGCTTGTTTTGTTATATTTAGGCTGACGTGCTTGTACCTAGGCACGCAGTTTTTCGTTAGTCTCTTCTTCTCTTCGCTTGGTTGCTGAGCAAGGAGACTGATTTAACTATAGTACTGTTTGAGTTTCTCGGCGTTCCAAGGCCGAGCGAGCTCTTCCCCGTGTAAATTTTCTAAGTAATAAGCGTCGTTCTCGGTTTTCGCCCGGATGTGATATGGGCCTTCCCAGTTGGGCGTTAGTTTTCCCTCGCGGGGGTCCCTGTGGTTTCTTCTGAGGACCAGGCTGCCTACTTCGAACGTTCGCTTGATGACTTTGGAATCATATCGAGCGGCTATCTTTTGTTTGAGAACAATTTCTCGAAGAGCAGCTTCCGACCGAATTTCTTCGACCATGTCGAGCTCATCTCTCAAAGCTTCATCATTAATATCTTGTTCCATGGGGAATTCCGTGCGTCTTGATTGGACGTGCATTTCTATTGGAATTACCGCCTCGGTCCCATATGCTAATCGGAATGGGGATTCTCCGGTCGTTGAATGGGGAGTGGTCCTATATGCCCATAGTACGCTGTGTAACTCCTCGACCCAGTGTTTTTTATGCTCGTCCAACCTTCGTTTCAGACCTCTCAAGATTACCCTGTTTGCGGCCTCTGCTTGCCCGTTAGTCTGAGGGTGCTCGACTGAAGCGAAGTGTTGTTTAGTCCCCATTGACGCAACGAACTCTTTGAAATGTCTATCCGTGAATTGGGTCCCGTTATCGGTCACAATGGCGAGGGGCACTCCGAATCGAGCGAGGATATTTCTTTTAAAGAATCGAAGGATATTGAGTGCAGTGATTTTGGCCAGGGCCTCAGCTTCTATCCATTTGGTGAAATAGTCGACGCCTACAATTAAGTATTTGTTCTGACCAGACCCAACGACGAAGGGTCCTAGAATGTCCATTCCCCACCATGCGAACGGCCAGGGTGATGATAACGATTTTAGCTCGGATGGAGGTGCTACGTGTACGTCTCCATGTCGTTGGCATTTGTCGCATCTTCTTACGTGTTCCTTTGCATCGTGCTGTAGGGTGGGCCAGTAATATCCTGCCCTCAGAATTTTTCGAGCTAACGAACGTCCGCCAGGATGTTGTGCGTTGATTCCCTCGTGAACTTCCCTTAGAACGTGTGGAATGTTTTCCTCTTCTACGCATCTGAGGAGGGGTGTAGAGAATCCTCGACGGTACATTCGTCCGCCTACTAAAGAGTATGAGCATGCCCTCCGTCGTATGGTACTAGCCTCTTTCGGGTCGGTTGGTAATTCTCCTTTAGTTAGATAGTTGAATACTGGGGTCATCCAGCAACTTGTGTCGCCCACTAGGTTAACGTGTATGCAGGGTGATGAGTGCCCGATACTTGGTCAGGGGAGCATTTTTTGTATAACGGACTTGTTGTTTCCTTTCCTTTTAGTGCTCGCCAGTTTGGACAGGATATCTGCGCGGGCGTTGCTTTCCCGTGGAACGTGTTTGATTTCCACACTCTTAAACTGCTTTATTTCGTCTTTTACGAGGGCTAGATATTCGGCCATGCTGTCACTTCTGGCCTGGAAATCTCCTCGGACTTGGCTCGCGACCAATTGGGAATCCGTGCAAATTATGATCTCTTCTGCTTCTAGGTCGTTCGCGAGCCGTATGCCTGCCAGGAAGGCTTCGTATTCCGCTTGGTTATTAGAAGTAGGGAAAGATAAAGTCAAGGATACATCGATGACGTTCCCTTCTTCGCTCTCCAGAATGATACCGGCCCCACTGCCCGTTGGGCCAGATGCACCGTCTACGAAAATAACCCATTTGGACGAAGCTTGCGTGTTTTGCTCGGTGAAGGTAAGTTCGGCCACGAAGTCGGCCAGTGATTGAGCTTTGAGGGCTTGTCTTCCTTCGAACTTGATGTCGAATTCAGATAGTTCTAGTGACCATTTTAACATTCGGCCGACCATGTCTGGTCGACCGAGCAACTGTCTTATGGGTTGATCGGTCCTTACGATGATGGTGTGAGCCAGGAAGTAGTGGCGTAGTCTTCTAGCCGCGAGAAGGAGGGCCAATGCGACCTTTTCTATCTGAAGGTATCGAACTTCTGGGCCGTGGAGAGCCTTGCTCGTGAAATACACAGGTTTTTGCCCTTCGGGTCGTTCGCGCACGAGGGCCGCGCTTACTGCTTCATTCGCGACCGCGAGGTAGAGATATAGAGTCTCCCCCTCCTCTGGTCTGGATAAGACTGGAGGTTCACTTAATGCTTTTTTCAGGTGGGATAATGCTAACTCGCATTCTGCTGTCCACTCGAACGTCGCTTCCTTACAGAGTAGTTTGTAAAAGGGGAGAGCGTGTTGAGCAGATTTTGCCACGAATCGGGCAAGGGAAGTGATGACCCCGTTCAGTGATTGTATGGACTTTTTTGACGTGGAAGTCGGGAACTCCGCGAACGCTCGACATCTATCGGGGTTTGCTTCAATGCCTCGTTCGGTTAAATAGAATCCGAGGAATTTTCCTGCTCGGACACCAAAGGTGCATTTCTCAGGGTTGAAACGCATTTTGCACTTTCGTGCCTGGTCGAAGACTTTTCGCAAATGGGACGCGTGATCTGTTTCCCGTTGAGATTTGACGATCATGTCGTCCATGTATACTTCGAGCATGTCTCCGATTTCGGTTTGGAAGACTTTATTCATCATGCGCTGATACGTCGCTCCTGCGTTTTTTAGGCCGAAAGGCATAACGTTGTAAAAATAATTGCCCGACTCGGTCATAAAGGCCGTGTATTTTTTGTCAGACACGGCCATGGGTATCTGATTGTACCCCGAGTATGCGTCCATGAAGGATAATAATTTGTATCCGGACGAGTTGTCGACCAACTTGTCGATGTTAGGTAAAGGGTATGCATCTTTCGGGCATGCCCGATTGAGATCGGTATAATTAACGCACATTCTCCATTTTCCACTAGATTTTTTCACAAGTACAACATTTGAGAGCCAGGTCGTATACCTGGCCTCGGTTACAAATTTAGCCTCTAGGAGGTCTTTAACGGCAGATTCGGCAGATTCAGTCTTCTCGCTCGACTGCTTTCTCCTGCGTTGAGCGACCGCTTTATGTGTTGGGTCGATAGAGAGGTGATGGCAAGCTGTTTCGGGGTCGAGCCCTGGCATTTCTGCGGCGCTCCACGCAAACAAGTCTGCGTTACCTTTGAGGCAAGCTTCCAACTGTCGCTTCACTAACTCGGGCAAGTGTGCCCCAATCTTGACGCACCGGGCAGGATCTTCTCCCAAAGGAATTAGCTCGAAATCTCCGTCTGGTATTGGTCGGGCTAGGGCCTCTGCTGGTCTTTGGTCGTTCTCGCTACTATTTGAAAACCTGCAGTCTAAGTCGATTGAATCGACTTGAGGGAAGGTCTTGGGCACATCTGGTGGATCTAGTGTCGGGGAAACTGGTTGGTATGATATCGAGCTGAGGCCTTTTGATGCTGCCTCGAAACATCTGCGGGCAGCGTCGACGTCTCCGTGCAATGTGGTGACTCTGCCCGAAGTAGTATAGTACTTCATCTTCAAATGGAGGGTGGACGACACAGCTATCAACTCGGCCAGGGTTGGTCGTCCTAATATGCATTGGTATAGTGACGGGCAATCCACGGCGAGGAATTGGACTCTAACCGTTCTGGCTGTCTCGCCTGCCCCGAAAGTGACAAACAGGTCAACATAACCCCATGGTCGGGATACCGCTCCGTTGAAACCTTGCAGGTCTGATCCGACGTATGGAGTCAGATGTGTTTCGTTCAGTTGGAGTGTTGAAAATAGTTGGGAGTACATGATGTCGCACGAACTTCCTTGGTCTACCAATATTCTTCTTACGTCGAAGTTCGCCATGCATGCTCGGATGAGTAAAGGAATGCTGGCGTTGGATGCTCCTCACAGGAGCTCTTCTTGATAGAATGCGAGGGGTACGGAACCTTCCCTCGGGGGATCTAAAGTGGCGTTTTGCGCGGGCCCTTTGGCGATTAACTGGTCGAATTTTCTCTTCACAGAACCGACCGTGATTTTATTGAAGCCTCCTCCTGATATGACCATTGCTGACGGGAAAGCTTCCCATGGACTGTGGGAGGAGAGGTACCCCGCGCTCTTGGTGTGGTCTGGTAAGAAGAAATCTTCCGGGCGATAAATGCTCAGGGCGACCTGCATGTTAGCGTCCGCAGGAATGGGCACGGCCTCTTCGATTTTCTGGGTCTCTTGCGTATCCTGCCGAGGATTATCTCTGGACTTTGTGAACTGTTTCAGGTGCCCGTCTTTGATGAGGATTTCGATCGCGTCTTTAAGGTGGATGCAATCCTCTGTGTTATGCCCATGGCTCTTGTGGAACCTGCAATATTTCGTTTTATCTGTGCCGGGCTTGCTAGGCTGTTGCCTCGGGAAACGTACTCCTGCCTGTTTGAATTCTGAATTGGCGCATTCAGACAAAATTTTCTCCCTGGAGGCTAGGAGGGGCGTGTATTCGTGGAAACGACCGATGGGTCCCTGGTGCTCCCGCGGTTCACGGGGGCGTTCGTCCTTTCTTTTGTCTCCTCCTCGACGAGATGTCGAGGGTTCATCGACTCGGGGAGGTTTGGCTTCTTCACGGCGTCGAGCGTCTCTTACTGAACTGGCCGCTTGCTTTTCTTCATATTGGATGTAAGCTTGGGCTTTTAGCAAGAAAGCGTCGAGGGTGGCTGGGGTTTCAATACCGACCGCCCGGTGGAAATCAGTCGAGGGGCGTAGCCCTCGTTCCAGCAGATACTTTTTCATGTCGTCGGTCGTGGATACTTGAACTGCCTCTTTATTGAACCTTTCGATGTAAGTTCGTAAAGGTTCATCCCTCCCCTAGATTATTGCTTCGAGTGAAGCCTCTGTCTTAGGGTGTCGTCTTGATGCAATAAAGTGCCTAGAAAACGTGCGTCCCAGTTGTTTCCACGATGTGATGGATTCGACCTCAAGGCTTTTGTACCATGTCATTGCCCCTTTCCTCAGCGTCGTGGGAAAGAGCCGACATTTAATTGCTCCCCGAACACCCCGATAGTCGAGCAAGGCATCGATGTTCTCGATGTGTTCGTCTGGGTCGGTAGTCCCGTCGTATGAACCTAAAGGAGGAGGTTTCTCCAAGCCTCTTGGTAGTTTGGCCGCCATAATCTCAGAAGATAGGGGACCCCGAGCGTCTTCGTCGTCACTGGAAACAAGTGATGATCTGTGATCGCGTTTCTTTGTTCTTCGAGGGGAAGTGGATCTTGATCTGCTCCTTCTTGATTTTCTTTTAGGAGAAGGTCGTGGAGACGACTGACGAAAGCGTTTGTTGCCTGTTGATTCGTCTGTGTTTCCTCTCTTTTTCTTCGGAGGAGACGGAGTGTGCTCCCCTTGGGGTCTCTTGGGAGAATGAGGTCGACGAGAGTTATTCTCAAGTCGGGCGATCTTTTCACCATGAGCGAGGAGTAGCAAGTTTGTTTGGTTTAGGATTTCGGCCAACGCTGCGAAATCTGACCCGGAAGGAGTCGAAGGTAAAAGAGTTTCCGGGCGACTCTCCAAGGGTTGGTCGCGATCGGGTGAAGGTGATGTTGCCTTCCCTTCTGGTTGGTCGTGCACGGTATCATCATGTAGGGGAGGTTGGACGTTGCTCTCATGTTGCGTGAGAATCATGCCATCATTTGATCGATTTTCCTGGTTGTCCCGAGCAGCCATGGATTTTGTTAAAACTTTTGTTCTTTGAGGATCTTGAAATAAGAACGGGGAAGTTAGATTTCCCACAGACGGCGCCACCTGATCGTACCTGGAGATCAGGATCCGATGCGGCTGGTCTCGAGGGTGGACGGACGTGGTCGTTTGAGGAAGAAAAAGGGGTGTACCTGCAAGGCACTCCGATGCTAAAGTAAGTATCCGAGCAAGAGTGAGCAAGTACTAGTGTAGGGTTGAAAATTGAATACCTGACCCTCTCAAATGAGAGAGTTTATATAGAAGACCAGCTAGAAGATTATTGGTTCGTTTTATGATGTGCAGATCGAGGGGTCCGTGAAGATAGGAAACGGTCAATACTAGCCGTTAGAGGGTCTCTTCATGATCGGATCATTAGTGGTCGACTGAGGGACCACTTTTCCTGATTGTGCTCGACGTCGACCGAAGTAAATGGACCAATCTTTTTGGCTCAATAAGAAGAATTGGGCCGAGCCGGAACAGTAGTCTAATAGCTTCTTGGGTAACTCCATTGGCTTTTACGGTATCTGCATATTGCACAAAGATCGAAAGATGAAGATTCGGATCCTCGGTAGGATTTCCGGCGAATTGATTTTGTTGCACGGCTGATATCAACGAAGGTTTTAGTTCGAAATCATTTCGGTTGATAGCCGGTGCTGCAATGCTTGAATGCGGTTCAGCTTGCGAAGGACTGGCGTAATACTTGAGTGGGTGATTC
Source organism: Lathyrus aphaca (assembly GCA_963966055.1). Classification (NCBI taxonomy): domain Eukaryota; kingdom Viridiplantae; phylum Streptophyta; class Magnoliopsida; order Fabales; family Fabaceae; genus Lathyrus; species Lathyrus aphaca. Next base: position 556,382,661 of record OZ014522.1, read on the forward strand.
TGTTCTTCAGCCATCTCTGCGTCCTTTGATGTTACGACTGGTTTAGGCGGATCTAATTGAAGATCTGGAATATTGTAACTTTGTTCGTAATCGAATATACGTCTTCTTACGTGTAAGAAGCGTTCCGATTCAGGGATTAGAGGTTGCAAGTCTTCGCTTTTAGAGCGAGTACTTGGCATACACTCGGAGATTAAATTAAATTAAATAGTTGATACCTTAGTCTAGACAATGCTACCTAATGCACTAGTAACTAAATTAAGGAATCCCCAGCAACGGCGCCAAAAACTTGATGGGCTAAAGACGTGTCTAATTATATGTCTAGCGGTATCTTAACTGCAAGTGCACAGCCTATCGAAGTAATATTTAAGATTATCGATCCATAGGGATTCTATGGTTACTTAGTGCTAGATGAACTTCTAGTTTAGCTAAGGCGAATGGTTGTCACTATTTTTTGTTGATTTTAAAATATTAAAGGCGGAATTAAATTTAAGTTTTAATAAAATAATACTAAGGCGGTCGGTATGTAATTATACTAACTTAGGTGGGTCAATCTAACCTAGGCTTATAAAGATGTTTACTTAATCTATTCGGTAGAGGTTACCAGTTTAAATACCCTCAACTCAAACTCTCGTGGTCTTATCTCAGATCTTACCCCTAAAGCCCTATGTCTGCTCTCGCTAGCCCATAAGTGTTTAGAGATAATTTTTGGAAACTTAGTAATTCTAATTTATTTTAAAGCGCTCTCGCTGTGTTTAATTTAAATGCCTAACTTTAGCTATCTGGTTAAAAATCTCACACTCTCGTGGTCTTGACCTAACCTAATACTCTTTTCTTACTCTCGTAACGAAAAGGTCAATTTTAATTAAAAAGTATCAGCCAGAATGTTAAGTTATTAATTATTTTAAGCCTATGATTAAATTTTACCGATTAAGTTTGTTTTAACTACATACCGCCCTAAGGTAATTAGCTACTCATTGATGTTGAACCAGACAGAGACAGAAAAACAAATAATAAAATACTCATGGCAGAAAAATAAATAAACATTATAAATATTAAAATTGCAATATAATAAAAAACCTGGTTAACAAATATTATAGCAGACTCCTTCTTCCACAGACCGGAAAGCTTGGAGTTGGCGGAAATCGAAAATAAACGAATGTTGAAGGTTTAGAAACAAATAAATGTATAACAATTTCCTGATGTTGGAAATTGTTATATGTTGGGTTTGGATACAATAAGAAAGAAAACTGAAAAATAATGCAGAAATAGAAACAGGGTCGTAAAACAATTCGGCAGAGCTTCCGCAGAAAATCGAATAATAAATGCTCTGTCCTTTCTTCATAAAACTTGTGCTATTTATAGAATCCTTAATGGGCTGAAAATTGGACTTTGTTGCATTGGGCCTTGCTGAAGTGGTGGAGGGAATGTAGGAACGTGGCAAAAAAGTAGGAGAAAAGTTCTTCACGTAATGTCTTGACGTGGTCTCAGTCAATAACCTATTTTTACCCTTGTCACGGTCGTGACAAGGTCTTCACGTTCGTGTCCTGTGGTTTTTAAGTGTCACGGTCGTGACAATGCTCTCACGGTCGTGATGGCTTCTTTTGGGGTGTCACGGTCGTGACACCCTGGTGACGACCGTGACTGCAACAAATTATGCAGTTTTGCAGGCTTCTTCATTTCTTCATCTTTTTATGGTTGCTTTTGTTCCTTTTTCTCTTAATTCATGATTTAGCTCCATATAATGATGTACCTGCAAAATGGTAAGAAAAACTCGAGAAATCGAGTGTTAAAACGGTGATTATGCGATAAAACGTCAATGAAACCTAGCAATATAATCGATACGTTTTCTCGTTATCAACAACTTGCTTCACTTAAGAAGACAAGTTGCTTGAAGAAAGAAAGTGGGAAAGAGCATGAATGAGCAAGCTCACTCAAACACAAGATAAAATGCAGCAATGATGCATAAAAGAGATGAGAAGAGATTGTGAGAAGTGAAGGCAAATTCACTTCTCAAACAACTTACCACCTGAAAAGTTAGCAAAAGAAATAAAAAAAATGCAAATGAGATGAAATGCCATGGTGAAAACCAAAACCAGAAGTATAAACATGATTTTAATGATGCTAAGGGATGATGCCAACACAAGACAAGAGATGAGAGTGATCAAACAAGCATAAGAATGCAAATGAAGCATGCCTTGAAATGAAATGAAATGAAATGAAATGAAATGAACACATAACATGGCAAAGGAATGATGAAATGATCAAACATGATTCTAATATGTCCTAAGATGTATTATGAATCATGTGGATGCACAAAATGTCATGGCAAATTATTGAATGCAAACATATGAGAAATGGATGCAAAGGAAAGCACAAATTAGGGTTACATACATCATGCAATGCAAAAATTCAAAACCAGAAGCAAATGACATGATAAAAAATTGAAAATGCAATCAAAGATACCCTAAACCTATACAAGTTCACTGCCCAAAGGAGGGGACCTAACTCTTAACCTTGTGAAAGTTATGATTTTCTTAAGTCAATTAGGGTTTCAAGGTACCTCACCATGGAAAATGCAAAACAAATTGAAAATGGAAGATCAATTCAAACCAAATTTATCCTATAAACTACATGCCATGAAGGATGCAATGCAAGAAGAACCATCATCAAACTCTCAAAGGTTAGGCAGAATGGATTTTTCAAAGTTTGAACCAAAATATTGCTTTAAAATGAATTTAATTCCAATAAAGATGATCAAAAGGCATCAAGAACCAAAAATAAATTTGTTTTGAGAGTTTGATAATGTTTCTAAATGTTTCTAAATTCAATGTGAATTTTTTTGGAATTTTTAAATACCTAATGTATTTTTAATTAATTAATTTTCAATAACTAATTAAAAATAATCATTTAAATGATTTAAAAATAATTTTTAATGCAAAAAATAAAAATAAAAATATTTTTGGGTTCTGAAAATTAATGTAATGTTTGACAAAAATTTTCAGAATTTTTAAATGTATTTTACTATTTTTAATAATTCGTAAAAGATAAATCAAATTAAATGAAATAAAAATTGAATTTATGAGAAGTATGCAAATCCACTGGCTGAGATTCAAAGAGAAAAAGAGGGAATTGACCCGCGCGCATCTGGACGGCCCACATTTGAACTGACTGAATTAAATTAAACTTAATTAATTAATCTAATTAATTAGGATTAGGGTTTAATGAAATGATCCAGGCCATTCAAACTTGCGGGAGTCAAACCTAGTCAACTAGATCCATGGTCCAAATTCAAACTGAGCCCTAAACGTGATTAATACACTAATGACTTTCAGGTGGCCAGAAATGACCTGCGGTCATCTTCTCCGGCCACACCCCTCCCTGAAAATTGCTAACTTCTTCCCTAGGTCACTAAAATCCAATCTCTCTGCCCAGAAATAATCCCCATACATCATACATCAAGAATCAACAAACAAACAACATTTAAAACACATCAACAATGAGAATCGAATCAAAACAGTTCTAGGTCAAAAAATTTCAGAACACGAATACATGCTTATTTCTCAACCATTTTCGAAACAAAACATATCAACATGATCAGTGAAGCATGGAGAATCATTTAGGAACTTAAAAACATGTTTCTGGAAAAAATGTTCTTGAGCTCACCTGAACTGGAGCTTTGATCTTTGGAACTTTCTGGCTGCCTCTTTGATCCAAAATGCCTCTAATGAACCTCCTGAGAAGCTTGCAATGCTTGGTTGGAGTTTCTTTTGGCTGGTTTGAGAGATTGATAGAGTTCTGTTCAGGAGGGGTGAGAAATCGTGTTTCTACTTGGGGTGGTTTCAGGGACAAATGAGGATTGGGAAATGATCAGAGGAACATGTTGAGTGATTCTATGAAGTTTGTTTTGATGTTTGTGGCTTATGTGATGAGTTTCGAAACAAAATGCATAAGAGGTGAGCTTTTGAAACTATGGCTTGTGAGATGTTTCAGGCTGTGTTGTGTTATGTGTTGGGTTGCTTTTGGTACACATATCAATCCTTGATAGGTCAGAGAGTTGTTGTGGAGCAGTGTGATTGGTATGGAGCAAAATGCATAAAGTCAACTTTTTGTGTAAGAGAGGTATGGCCTATGGCAGTCAAGGTACAAAGCATGGCTTGGCTGCAGCTTGAATCAAGGAGAACCATGGAAATGGATTAGAGGCAATGCAGCAAGTGGATTAGGGTTTTTGTGATGTTTTGCAATTTTCATAATGTTTGGCCCTTTTGTGATTACTTGAAGCATAAGTCATGAAAATGGGAAGTTCTTTGGTGCAATCTGATTTTTAGGTCATGGTTCATGTTTGTGCAAAGGTTAGAAGTCACATTGAAGTCACATTTTGCCTTGGCAAGAGGTTTTGCAACTTTGCCTCTTTGGTGTAAAACTTGAAATTATGTGATTTTGTCCAACTTTGACAAGCCATAACTTTTGATCCATAATGAATTAAAATGAGTTCTTGTACTTTTTGAAAAGGGAATGATCCATTCTACAACTTTCATGACCAAAGTTTTCTCATTTGAAGCATTTTTGAATCAATTTGAGGAGGTTGAAAAACTTTCCCAAAATAGCAAGTTTCCATTACAAGTCACTTTCCCAAAAAGGCAACTTTGCAAATGGCTTGGAATTCTTCAATTTTGTGAACTTCTAACATCTTCTATGATCAAATAAAGATCATACACATTCAAAATGATGAATAATCCCCTTTGGTTGGGTCATTGGGGGCCTCAGATGCCCTGATTTTGCACTGGCTTGCTCAAGAAGTCAACCTTTGATCAGATGCCTTCCCCATGGAATTTCTACATGAAAATTGATATGCATGATCCTTATAACATATAGAGACCAATAGAAACAAGAATGACCAAAAAATTTGGAGTTATGGCCTCTGAAACCAAAACCCTAATTCTAGGTCATCTGTGCAGTTAAACCTGGCTCTGCTTCCATGCCTTTCTCAGTTCCTGTGATTCTTTGGCTTCCTTGACTTTGTGAGGATATAATATGATGCTTGAACATACATGGACCCCTTTGAAGTGATTGTAGACCTTTGGAGTGGCTCAAATGGCTCAGGGATAGCTCAGATCACAAACCCTAGATGCAGATGATTTAGAAGCAATGCAGTGAATCAAAAATGTGGTATGAGATGCTATGATTGAATTTATGCATATGAAAAGATTACAAGCCATGGTGAAATGAGTGAGGGCAAATTTGGGGTGTTTACAGCATCTTATAACAAATTTAGTCTAGGTTATTAACAAAAAAAACAATATTAACAATTTTAGCAACATATGATTTGAAAATAAGTCCTTAAATGCAATACTCTTAAGTATAATTACTGCAATAAAAATGGATATATCGCTCCATTTTTCTTTTTTAAGAAAAGTCATGATAGTAAAAATGTCCATCCTCCTTTTCATTTCTATAAAAGAATATCTTGAAAATAAAATGAGAAATATGCATGCTTTTTCTTACTTCAATGATCATAATTCTAGTTAGAAATCTAGAAATATTATACATTTCACTAATGGAAAAGGATTCAAAAAGATTTAGGTATCAAAGGTCAAAAAGTTAAATTGTGATGCATATATGCTTTGACAGATTGAACTCAAAATGTCATATGTATGGTGGTTTTTCAAATTATATATGACTAAATATATAAAGATGTTTTCTTATTTTACTTCTACGAGAGGGTATGTTTCTTCTTATGGTAATAACAAAGGTATATTTGTTGGATATAAGACTATTAGTAAGACCCTTAATCCTACCTTTGAGTTGTTTTAATCATTGATTTTTTATAACACGATTTACTTAGTATTCGCTAAGTAGTGTGAAAAAGATAATGGAAAATCGTGTGATTCTTCTATATGTCAAGTCTTTAAAACTACAAAATAGTATTTCTCTATTAAATCATTTTGGAAAAGAACATGACTATAGAAGAATTCATATACAATATCTTTGATGAGTCTAACCCCATATTGACAGAGGTGTTTCTAGTTGATTATGTAGGTATTTTGAAGTATTTAGCCATCAAATAATTTCACTAAATGAATAGGTCTCAAGGATGGATGTCACCAATTGTGGGAAAAATAATGGTCTTATGTATGTGAAACTAGTTGCTTGCAGGTTTAATCAGGAAATAACTAAAGCTCAGCAAGATATTCCTAGACACATCAACATCATAGTTTTGATGATAAACAATCATGAATATGTTACATGAATTTGATGACAATAATATATATAGACAAATAAGTTCTAAGGTTGTTTCAAGCAATCAAAGATGAACAAGACAATTGATCAAGCTATCTAAATATTTAGGGTTTAATGATCGCTGATGATATCCTCTAATGATGGCGTCCTACTTGAAGATATCTCAATACATATCTCTAATAATATTCAAGTGAAGTTCTTATGTGATTAGTTTATCCAACAAGAGACTTGTAACTTCAGAGTGTGAAAGCTCATTTGATCGTGTATGAATGATCAAGTTTTCTTAAAAACACAAGGGAGTTTTCATAAAGTAATATGGATAAATCACACACTAACTAAAAGTGTTTTTGAAGTTTTAAATTTTCAAATATTATCACCTAAAATCATTTTGGAGCCTAGTCATGAGAATTATGAACTGTCAGATTGATTAAGACAAGTTTTCACACCATCAAATAGATTAAACCAAGTACATAATGTATTAGATAAGGAAACCAAGTATCTAATCGATTGTGACAATGTCTTAAGGATGGGTAATGTATATCTATCCAAACCTTCTAAAATGGGCACAACTAATCGATTATTTATGGCCCCTAATTGATTAGATTCAAGACCTAATATATTAGATAATCAATTTTTCCAATGGATTATTTCCCTTTTTGAACCATTATTTGGCCTATAAATAGAGGGCTTTCCTTTCATTTTTTTCATATCCTGAATCGGGAAATATCTCAGACTCGTCTTTCTCTCTCTCTCTCTCTCTCTCTGAAATATTTCCAAATTCTCTTACATAATCTTATTAAAAGAACTTTGAGAAAGTGTATTAATTTTAAGTGATTAAGTTGTTTTGGAAGGGTTAATATTGTAAATTCACCAAGTTTTTTTTCCTTTTGAGTGAATCTTTCTTCCTTTGGAAGTGTTTGTTTGGGTTTTGAGTAAACATATTTGTAACACGGTGGGAGAACTGACTTTAGTTAAATGTTGCGGATAGCAAGAGTCGCCACCGACTTTTATTTTATCCAAAAGGAAAGGACATAAAAGAACAGGAAAGACCTTAAAAGATTTTGAGTTCGGGGGGTAGGTTATACAAAGGGAAGGTGTTAGCACCCTTTATATCCATGGTTATCCATGGGCTCTTAGTTACTTAGCTCACTTTAAATTGTTTTGAGAAAGTGTAGTGTGTGATTGAAAATTTTCTAAGTACTTTATAATGATCCTTGTATGGATGTATATAAAGACTTTGTTTTGAAAATTTGTTTGAAATGTGAAATGTAATGAAGTATTTTAAAGAAAAGTGAGCAAGTACTTAAGAGGAACCTACCCTATGCTAAATCTTTATTGTTCTTATATGTTCTTTCAACGGTAAGACTATCCTTATTATTAAGGAATATGTAGTCATTACCTTGGATGTGATAAGGGACATATGAAGGGACATTTGTATTTAGGCAACTGTAAGGTGTCTTAGCAATACGAAGGGACTTATCATCTTTTATTCGAAGGGACAAGATCATTTACCGTAGGCAACATCGAAGGGACTTGATCTTATAATCTTAAAAGGGACTTGATGATATTTTATGAAAAGGGACTTTGCTTTAAGACAGCTTACTTGACCTTATAATTAGGCAACATGAGGAATAACCTTAGAAAGTGTAGGATGGCGATCAAAGATCGACTTATGTGTGTGAGTGTTCATATTCATATATTTATCTTATTAAGTAAGTCATTCTAAATTAATTTTAAATCATAAACAGGTTGTCACTCCCTATAATTACTAACCATGGCAAAAATATTTATAAACAATAACATAAAAACAATAAACCTATGACTATTACAAAGCTTTCACAATTACATTATAATATATAAACAATAAATATATAATAAAGAAATTAAAATGGTTAGTAATAAAATAATTATAAGAAGAAGAGGTTAGTACTAATATAAAGGGTATAAAATTTAAGAGGATATTTTTTAAGTTAAATAAACAATTTTAAAGAAAAGAATTAAAAGAAATAGAATAAGCATAATAATAAACAATATAATTATTTACAAAAACAAGATTAATTATTTAATTAGCATAAAAATTAATTAGATTAAATGTTAAAGTTTATGAAAATTAGGGTAAAATGAAAAAATTAGGATTTTGATTTTAGGGTTAATTAGTATAAATCCAATTATTTACAAACATATATATAATAATAATAATAATATAAATATATTACAAAATAAATATAAAACAATTTTACATTTTAAGAAAATAAATTATAAATTTTTTTTAAGAACATAAAGAAAATAGTATAATGTCATTTAGAAATTAGTTTTTTATAATTTATAAGTATTAAAATAAATAAAATAGAATTAATTAAGAATATATGTTAGAAATAAACAAAAATCATAGCCAAAAAGTAAGGACCTGGGTTTTGAACCCAGGTCCTCTTACCTCAAACATACAGCATAAAACCAACAGGGTCAGCGCGTGCTGGTGATCTATTTACATCACCAATCCATTATATTATCAACCTACAAAAAGAAATAAATTGAAGCAAAAAACATCAAACGCACACGGCCATAATCGAACCATGGTTTTCACCCTCATACACGCACATGTCTTACCAACTGAGCTGCCAGCGCGATGTGATAATTTAAGATAAACAAAACATAATAAAATAAGAAAAATATTTAAAACCAATTCTCGCGCCATGAGTCTTCTTCAACCTCCAGCCGTTTGTTTAGGCTATAGTGACAGTTTTTCGTCGCTATAGCTTATAGTGACAGATTATGTTCGTCACTAAAAACCTGCACAAATCAAACTTCCAATATACAATGAATCAAACAGTTTTAATGGTCCACATTAACTAACATGAGGTCCCTGAACACAAATATCACATTAATTTTAACAGAAATTAACTCAATCATGCGTTCCCAAAGAAATTTCTCAAGAACCCTAGTTTTCGGTTTCAATGCATACGGCTATGATTTCTTCAATTGATCACCCAGAAACAATCCTTGCAATGTCACAAACACAAATCAACACGCAAAAACAATTTATCATTGGTTAATATATGAAAACGCAAAACTTGAGAAAAAAATGAAGAATGAGGATTCGGGTTATGCATTTAGAGATGTTTTTGATGATGTAAAGCATTGAGATTGCATCAATGATGATCAGGGATCATGTTTAAACCTTTAGCTTGCTTTGAGGAGTCCTCTAAATGAAAATTTGATGATCACTTTTTCTTGAAATTTTGTGACTTGTTTAGTGTTCTTGAGGCTGCAAAATCGTCTCCTTGTGCTTGCAGTGTGCTCATGTATATATAAGGATGTAATTAGGTCAAAAAGAATGGGCTTTGGATCATGAAAATTGATTGCTTGATTATGAAGAAATCTCTCATTCAAAAATGTCAAAAAAATCCAATATATTCTTACTATCTTGGTCTAGCACGAATTTGGATGTGAACAATTAGTCTTGAATGGTATTTATGACCTTCTAGAATCATAATCTCTTCCAAATATATGATTTTCATATTTTATTTTAATTTAATTTGTATTTTAATGAATAAAATTCAAATAAATACCAAATAAAATATAAAATATCAGAAAATTCATGGGTTGGGTCGTGCTTGATGATATTATGAAGATTGGATGGCAATTTGGTGGGCTCATTTAGCAAAAATTGGTTTTAAGGCCTCATTTGCTTCATAAACTTCCCAAAAATTTCCCAAATTTGTAAGGGAACAAATCCTTCAATTTTAATGCTATGAAGGTGTTCTTGGACTTTTTGGAAATCTTAGAGAGTCCTCTAACCAACCTCTTTGGTCTCATGTCCATATCTTTTACCATTCTCAAGTTATGCTCTTTGGAAGTTGTTGACTTTTTGTTGACTTTTAAAAGGACCTATAATGTCTTAGCTCATACCTTCCAAATGAAGCTTTTTTGGGATTGGCTTGTGAGACACAAAGTTGTAGAGAATTAAATTTCCTTCAAAATGAGCTTTGGATGAAAAAAATTTGATGAAGCATGTGAAAGTTTTGGCTGGTCAAAGTTCAGTTGACTTTTCTTGTGAAAACCCTAATTTAGAAACTCCCGATTCTTGATGATCTGAAATCTCCTTGATGAATCATGATAAACCCTTGATCAAATGATGAATTTTACTTTATAAACTCGATGTTGGCGAAAAATCATGAAGTTTGACTTTGGTTTGACCACAGTTGACCTTAGTTTGACTTCTTGACTGCCTTGACTGATTTTAACCTATCTGATCATCTGACTGAGCAAATCTTTTGGGAAAGTATTGAAACTTGACATGGGGATTCTTGCACATATATAGGATGATATGAAGCTCACTTGAAGTCTTGGAAGTCCATTTATCCTGATGAAAGTCAAAACCCTAGTTTAAGATGCCTTGCTTAGGAGAATGCATTGTCTGAGGGAATTGTCAAACCTTCTGGCCAATTGTGAATCTTGTGAACCTTGTGAACCTTATGAGATGTCTTGTGAACCTCTTAGTACACAATGTCTTGTCTTGTGGAGGGCAAATTTTGGGGTGCAACAGCTGCCCCTGTTCAATTTTCTGAAACCTGAGGGGTTAGATTGGTATATGTGCCATTCATGACCTGGAAGGTTGAAGGGGATTGAACATAAAAGCCCAAACATTTGCACTCGCTGGTGCGTAAAGTAACACTAATAATTAGTTGTATATGCTTAAGTGGGCTTGAAGATGCCACTTGGAAGAACTGGAGATGGGGTTATAGATGCCATCCATAATATCAGGAGGTGATAATATCTTGATGTTGATACGGGATATCAGTACTAGGTCTTCGTATAGGCCGTCTCTGAATCGTTTATGCAACATGGTTTGAATAGACCAGTATAAATAAATCTTCGTGACGATTATCTCTTCTGGAAATATCCTGGATTAGGGAATAGATCTTCGTATAGACCGTTTGCCTACTCTCCAAGGACGAAAGAATATCAGGATTAATTCTTCTGAAAATATATTGAACTAGGGAATGGATCTTTGTACAGACCGTTTGCCTACTATTCAAGACCAAATAGATTAAATCTTCTGAAAGTATCCTGGACTAGGGAATGGATCTTTGTATAGACCGTTTGCCTAATATCCAAGAACAAATAGAGTGTCAGGATCAAATCTCCTGAAAATATCCTGGACTAGGGAATGGATCTTTGCACAGATCGTTTGCCTATTATCCGAGGACAAAAGAGTGTCAGGATCAAATCTCCTGAAAATGTCCTGGACTAGGGAATGGATCTTTGTACAGACCGTTTTCCTATTATCCGAGGACAAAAGAGTGTCAGGATCAAATCTCCTGAAAATATCCTGGACTAGGGAATGGATCTTTGTACAGACCATTTGCCTATTATCCAAGAACAAATAGATTAAATCTTCTGAAAATATCCTGGACTAGGGAATGGATCTTAGTATAGACCATTTGCCTACTCTCCGAGGACAAAAGAAATATCAAGATTAAATCTTCGGAAAATATCCTGGACTAGGGAATGGATCCTTGTATAGACCGTTTGCCTAATATCCAAGAACAAATAGATTAAATCTTCTGAAAATATCCTGGACTAGGGAATGGATCTTTGTACAGACCGTTTGCCTATTATCCAAGAACAAATAGATTAAATCTTCTGAAAATATCCTGGACTAGGGAATGGATCTTTGTACAGACCGTTTGCCTATTATCCAAGAACAAATAGATTAAATCTTCTGAAAATATCCTGGACTAGGGAATGAATCTTTGTACAGACCGTTTGCCTATTATCCGAGGACAAAAGAGTGTCAGGATTAAATCTCCTGAAAATATCCTGGACTAGGGAATGGATCTTTGTACAGACCGTTTGCCTATTATCCGAGGACAAAAGAGTGTCAGGATTAAATCTCCTGAAAATATCTTGGACTAGGGAATGGATCTTTGTACAGACCGTTTGCCTAATATCCAAGGACATCTTGAGTAATGTATAGATCTTTTCTGACCTGTTGTGGATTTCTGATGTTGTTTTATCTGCATATAACTATCCTGCAAAGAAAAGGTTAATTTATGCAATATGTATGTATGCATGGCATGGTGCATCTAAGTAAATGTATTATGCATTATGGATGTGTATGCTATGGTATGATGTAAATGATGTATGTACGAATCATGCAGACTGAAGCGTCTGGATATCTTTGTATAACAACTGTTGGCTAGGGAAAATAAATCTCGGCTTGTTGCTGAGGAATATGAGGAACTCGTTCCCATCTTGTTTGATAGTATAGTATTTATAACATCCCGTCTTCGTTCGTCGTACTTTTATTGAGGGAATAAGTTCCTGAGTATCCCGACTGAGGATAAACGAGATGAACATAAATTCAAGGGGAGATGTAACTCGAAGTATCTATAAAGATAGATTTGCCCTATTGGGGATTTCTAGTTGTCTTGTGGGGATGAACCGGCGAAGCTTCGTTGAATTCCTACCTTCGTTCGTCCTTAGTAAATAATATTACTGCATTTTATGCATTTCTGGTAAACATCAATCATATTCAAAAGCATGCATACATTCAAACACAACCAATGGACGTTTTCGCCTAGGTAAATAGGGTAAAAGTAAATCTGGATAAAGAGGGAAAAGTAAAGTTGAACTCGAAAACAAAATTGTTTCAACTTTGAGAGTGTATAACCAATTGGATTTAGAGCTCCTGAGATTCTTAACTTTCTGAATACCTTCCCAGAAACCCTCATAGCTGGATCTGAAGACATGATACTGACACCATCTGATACTACTGGCGTAGATAATTAATTTCCACAATGGCTTATGCTGAGAATCCAATATCAAGGTAATACAATGAGAGGGACGTGTCTTCAAATTGTGATGGACCATATACGCTCCGGGTATTAGATTTGAAAAGAGAGCATTGCCCCTTGGTTGAGGATGAATTGTCCCATAATGGAAGTATCTGAATGTAGTTACCTCAAGAGAAATAAGCAGAATGCCCCACAATAATATGCCCCTGACATCATGAACTTCGTAATGTTACCCTTGGTAATTCAAATATATGAGGAGAGTTGCCCCTGGCTATTAAGCACTGTTGAATCTGGACCTGATTGCCCCGAATGAATTGAACAGTAACTTGGTATGCCCCCTTGATTGGGAAACAGTGACTATGCCCCTGGCATTATGAACTCTGTAATGTTACCCTTGGTAACTTAGATAGATGAGGAGATCTTCCCCTGTCTACTTAAACATAATTGAATTATGTCCTGATTGCCCCAAATAAGTAGGCAGTATCATGGCCTTCCCCCTTGATTGGGAGATAATGACTATGCCCCTTTGTATACATGGACTTTGATCCAGGAAGCAACTTTGTTTATCGGAAGGACTTTGGTTTATTGAACATTCATCCTGTATTTTCTCTGTTTATCAAACACTCAGGTATATGCAAACAAATATATTCAAAAATGCAATGCTTATGTCTGTCTTGAAGTTTTGAAAAAGAGTTATTTTAGAAAAACAATTTTTGTGAAAACTGTGATATTAACTCAAGTTTTATAATAAGCCCTAAAGGAGTCAGGATACCTTTTTGTGGCAATATGCTTTCAAACTAACCATGCTTCAGTTAGGACTTTTAAGGGGTTATAACGTGGCCTGGTTCACGGTTTTAAGAAACAAAGGATAAAGGCTCAAATTTTATTTGTACCCAACCCAATCTCCATGATGTTCTTCAGTCCTATGCTCAGTTAACTTATGCATTGAGGCTCAAAGGAGTTTGGAATTGTAACACTAACATTTGTGATGGTTCAGAAACCAAAAATTTATTTGAACATTCAGTCTTCTTTCTTTGTTGAGGATTCATAGTGACCTCTTTTTTCTTTTGACTTTGTTATATCTTCTTTTTGCCCGAACTGTTTGTTTCAAAATTACAGTCAGCGGAATTTCTCAATTTTTTTACTAAGTCTCCTTCATAGGTTTTGACTTAGTGGGTTTTTCTTTTGCTGGATATTGACTGTCAGGTTTAATGATTACAGAGAACCATCATTAGTTGTGTACAACACAAATAATTGGCATATTTGAGTTAACCGAGTAACTACCCTACCCCAGGTTATGAATAAGGGTTTTAATTTGTGCGAGAATGAAAACTCCTACTTCATAGGCTCAAAATGGTTGACTAGGGATTAACTTCCTTATATCTCCACTATTTAGGAATTGAAACAATGCCTGTACATCGTCAGCATAGTCTGTTCAAAAGCATACTGCCTAATATTATGGTATTGTTTTCGTCATCCTCCCTATACAGGCTTATAGCTTTATCAGGAGTTAAATATCACAAGATAGAAATAAGAAGCATAGTTTTAAATATAGTGAAACGAATGGATTAACTCAAGACAAACATATGCACTGCATTAGTGAAAATAAAGTCTAACATAATAGTAAGTGTTTAAGCAAACAAAAGAAATTACAAACGAAAATTCAAATGTTCTCAAAGCCTCTTCCTCTAAACTCGTCACTCTAGTTATCTGGAAACTTTGATGCTTGATGGACAATAGAAGAACTCAACCTGGCCTTCTGGCGTAACCTCGAGTATTCCTTCGTCAATTAGGTCTTGAATCTTATTCTTCAATGTCCAACAGTTATTAGTGTCGTTTCTGGGACTGTCAGAGTGGTACATACAACTTCCCTTGGGATTATAGCGAGGAGAGGAAGTATTAGTATTTTGAGGAGGATTTTTCAAGGAAATTAGCTTCATCTCCAACAAGCATTGCAGAACGTGTGACATTGGAGTGTTGAATTTGATGAACTGTCTTTTATATTCCTTGTGTCGAAGTGGATTAATCTTACAGGGTCTTCCTTCTTCCATTGAATAACAATCAGTGGTAGCCTGTCTCTTTCCTTCTCTTATCCTTACTTTCCTTTCAGCCAAGTCGGCTTGTTTCAATGGAGGTTGACTGATGATTAGATTCCCAACTCTGTTATGTCGAAGCTTATTGACAAAGCTTCTTAGCTCTTCTTGCCCCTGGGCCAAACTCTGGATAAGAGCCATTTGGCCATTCATCTGGATCCTCATCTCTGCCATCTCATCTTGTAGTTGTTTCAGCTGACCATCCTTGTTGTCCTTAGGATTCTTCTTCTTCATGTCCTTTAGAGAGGAGTGATTTCAACTCTTCTTGCCCCTTGGACAAATTCAGAATCACTTCTTGAAACTGAGCATTCTGAGCTTGAAGATCTTTGACAGATTGTTCGAGAGCCATTTCTACTGAAATAAACAGCGAGAAGATGAGAAACCTGTTGCTAAGAAACCTGTGATGCAATGGTATGTAAATGCATATGCAATGTTTTCAAGGACCGCAGGATTTAAATTTGTTTAAACAACCAGAAAGTAAACTTTTATTAGTAATCAATAAACTTGTTTTCCTCTTGGGCTTACAATGAATATAAATATGGGGTTTTAAGTCTCCCATGGACCTTTCCTCTTTGTGTTGAGGTATGAGTTGAGATTCCGCTCCTCGTGAAGTTGTTTTATTAGCTCCAGGATTCTTTCTTGACTTGCTATGTAATGATTCTCAAAAGTATCTCTTTGCTCCTTCAACTGGATCCAGGACCTTTGTAACTCCTCCATGTCAGTGGGCATGTCTGGATGAAGAATGATATAAGAAGTATCTCCTTCAGCAACAGGCTCCATGGTAACTGGCAGGATGGAAGGATATGGCATCATAAGAGTCTGAGCACGATATCGCACCCATCTGAGATAAGGTTCCATAGGAATAGTGTACTTAGGTTCCAGAGTCTTGTTGTCAACCTCGTTCACTTTACCCCATGCTCGTATGAACCTTTGATGGTAACCTTGTAGATCATTGTCGTAGTCGAACACGATACCCTGAATAAGCATGTCATGAGGACCATCACTCCGAGCATAACCAAATTGACGTAGAGCTAAGGAAGGATTGTAGGTAATTCCCCCTCTTATGCCAAGGAGTGGCACATTAGGGAACTCCCCACAACGGTCAACGATAGTAACATTATCCATAGATCTAGAACACCAATGAATATCTGAATGTGAAAGTGACATAATCCTCTTGGACCACCTGAACCCTTGTTCATTCTTCAGCACTGATCGAGGAAGGTGAGAAATAAACCACCTAGATAATAAAGGTATTCAACACGTCAGAGTTCCTCGTGCCTTCATAGTACGGGTATGAAGAGAGTGTAAGATGTCTCCAAGCAATGTAGGCACTGGATTGCGAGTCAGAAATATGTTGATGGCGTGTATGTCTATGAACTGGTCTGGATTAGGGAACAACACTAAGACATAGATCAATATGGCTAAGATCTCCTCAAAAGAATCATAACTCATAGCCTTCAGGAATATCTGAGCTTT
The DNA here is from genome assembly GCA_963966055.1 of Lathyrus aphaca. NCBI lineage: Eukaryota > Viridiplantae > Streptophyta > Magnoliopsida > Fabales > Fabaceae > Lathyrus > Lathyrus aphaca. The sequence goes on from OZ014522.1 coordinate 556,399,267, forward strand.
CTCCATCAATACCTTAGCAAGAATACCCTTAATTCCACTCCTTGTTTCTAGGATAATGTCTGATTTCTTCAAATGTAGGTATGCAACAATGACTCCAAGTTTAGGCTCTTTTTCCAAGCCTGTGAAGGGCTTCTGATCAAGGAGAGGTATACCCAATAGTTTGGAGAACTCTTCCATTGTAGGAACCAGCTGATAATCGGGGAATGTGAAACAATGATGTTTAGGATCAAAGAACTGAAATAGGACACTCATTATATCTTCATTGAACCCTGAAGTGACTAGATCCAGTAAGTGACCATGCCTTTTGATGAACTAGGAGTTTTCAGAAACTTGAGAGACCAATTCTTTAAGCTTAGGAGGTATTCCTACAAAGTTGATCCGGATAGTATTCCTACGAGCAGAAGCCATGACCTGCAACAAAGAACAAAGATAAATCCTTTGGTCCTTGAAATGGTTAGTGAAAATTCTATGCTTATGATGCATGATGATGTTATGATTTTATGTTCAATCACAAACATGTGGCACACACAAACAAGTCACACAATAGCCCTAGGTTTGAAGGCTTGCACGAGGTTTAAAGGTAAATACCCTCCCCTGAAGTTTAGATGGTTCATCCTGTCCTACAAAAGTAACCAGGTTCTAAGGGATCTCAATATCATTGATCCTTCACAAGGGTGGTTGTTCAGTAGGCAACTTACTTGCCAACCAAAACCCTCCAAGTTTAGAATCTCAATGAGTGTAGCATCGAGTATCAACCAACTTCAGTCTTCACCAAAGCCGGTTATCTCACTACTTTTCTAAAGGCCAAGATGGGATTACTAGGGTTCTAAAAGTCAGTTAGTGCATTGACAACATATGGCAGCCTCATATTATCCTCAACTTGCTTAAGGAACATAAGCACCAACCAAGAAGTCACACTAACTATGGCCACCAGATCAACCATATTGGTATACGCCGTACAGTTTCCTTGGTCTATTGACATTTACCTAAGGTACACTAGACCCGGGTTAGGATCTTTCACACATAAGAGCACCCAACAGATAAGTATAAAGCAAACAAGGAAAACAATTTTAAAGTGATCTAATTCCTAAGGGTACCCCTCTTTTATTAAATCCCCAGCAGAGTCGCCAGTTCTGTAACACGGTGGGAGAACTGACTTTAGTTAAATGTTACGGATAGCAAAAGTCGCCACCGACTTTTATTTTATCCAAAAGGAAAGGACATAAAAGAACAAGAAAGACCTTAAAAGATATTGAGTTCGGGGGGTAGGTTATACAAAGGGAAGGTGTTAGCACCCTTTATATCCATGGTTATCCATGGGCTCTTAGTTACTTAGCTCACTTTAAATTGTTTTGAGAAAGTGTAGTGTGTGATTGAAAAATTTCTAAGTACTTTATAATGATCCTTGTATGGATGTATATAAAGACTTTGTTTTGAAAATTTGTTTGTGAAATGTAATGAAGTATTTTAAAGAAAAGTGAGCAAGTACTTAAGAGGAACCTACCCTATGCTAAATCTTTATTGTTCTTATATGTTCTTTCAACGGTAAGACTATCCCTATTATTAAGGAATAGGTAGTCATTACCTTGGATGTGATAAGGGACATATGAAGGGACATTTGTATTTAGGCAACTGTAAGGTGTCTTAGCAATACGAAGGGACTTATCATCTTTTATTCGAAGGGACAAGATCATTTACCGTAGGCAACATCGAAGGGACTTGATCTTATAATCTTAAAAGGGACTTGATGATATTTTATGAAAAGGGACTTTGCTTTAAGACACCTTACTTGACCTTATAATTAGGCAACATGAGGAATAACCTTAGAAAGTGTAGGATGGCGATCAAAGATCGACTTACGTGTGTGAGTGTTCATATTCATATATTTATCTTATTAAGTAAGTCATTCTAAATTAATTTTAAATCATAAACAGATTGTCACTCCCTATAATTACTAACCATGGCAAAAATATTTATAAACAATAACATAAAAACAATAAACCTATGACTATTACAAAGCTTTCGCAATTACATTATAATATATAAACAATAAATATATAATAAAGAAATTAAAATGGTTAGTAATAAAATAATTATAAGAAGAAGATGTTAGTACTAATATAAAGGGTATAAAATTTAAGAGGATATTTTTTAAGTTAAATAAACAATTTTAAAGAAAAAAATTAAAAGAAATAGAATAAGCATAATAATAAACAATATAATTATTTACAAAAACAAGATTAATTATTTAATTAGCATAAAAATTAATTAGATTAAATGTTAAAGTTAATGAAAATTAGAGAAAAATGAAAAAATTAGGATTTTGATTTTAGGGTTAATTAGTATAAATCCAATTATTTACAAACATATATATAATAATAATAATATAAATATATTATAAAATAAATATAAAACAATTTTACATTTTAAGAAAATAAATTATAAATTTTTTTTAAGAACATAAAGAAAATAGTATAATGTCATTTAGAAATTAGTTTTTTATAATTTATAAGTATTAAAATAAATAAAATAGAATTAATTAAGAATACATGTTAGAAATAAACAAAAATCATAGCCAAAAAGTAAGGACCTGGGGTTTGAACCCAGGTCCTCTTACCTCAAACATACAGCATAAAACCAACAGTGTCAGCGTGTGCTGGTGATCTACTTACATCACCAATCCATTATATTATCAACCTACAAAAAGAAATAAATTGAAGCAAAAAACATCAAACGCACACGGCCAGAATCGAACCATGGTTTTCACCCTCATACACGCACATGCCTTACCAACTGAGCTGCCAACGCGATGTGATAATTTAACATAAACAAACATAATAAAATAAGACAAATATTTAAAACCAATTCTCGCGCCATGAATCTTCTTCAACCTCCAGCCGTCTGTTTAGGCTATAGTGACAGTTTTCCGTCGCTATAGCTTATAGTGACAGATTATGTTCGTCACTAAAAACCTGCGCAAATCAAACTTCCAATATACAATGAATCAAACAGTTTTAATGGTCCACATTAACTAACATGAGGTCCCTGAACACAAATATCACATTAATTTTAACAGAAATTAACTCAATCATGCGTTCCCAAAGAAATTTCTCAAGAACCCTAGTTTTCGGTTTCAATGCATACGGCTATGATTTCTTCAATTAATCACCCAGAAACAATCCTTGCAATGTCACAAACACAAATCAACACACAAAAACAATTTATCATTGGTTAATATATGAAAACGCAAAACTTGAAAAAAAATGAAGAATGAGGATTCGGGTTATGCATTTAGAGATGTTTTTGATGATGTAAAGCATTGAGATTGCATCAATGATGATCAGGGATCATGTTTAGACCTTTAGCTTGCTTTGAGAAGTCTTCTAAATGAAAATTCGATGATCACTTTTTCTTGAAATTTTGTGACTTGTTTAGTGTTCTTGAGGCTGCAAAATCGTCTCCTTGTGCTTGCAGTGTGCTCATGTATATATAAGGATGTAATTAGGTCAAAAAGAATGGGCTTTGGATCATGAAAATTGATTGCTTAATTATGAAGAAATCTCTCATTCAAAAATTTCAAAAAATCCAATATATTCTTACTATCTTGGTCTAGCACGAATTTGGATGTGAACAATTAGTCTTGAATGGTGTTTATGACCTTCTAGAATCATAATCTCTTCCAAATATATGATTTTCATATTTTATTTTAATTTAATTTGTATTTTAATGAATAAAATTCAAATAAATACCAAATAAAATATAAAAAATCAGAAAATGCATGGGTTGGGTCGTGCTTGATGATATTACGAAGATTGGATGGCAATTTGGTGGGCTCATTTAGCAAAAATTGGTTTTAAGGCCTCATTTGCTTCATAAACTTCCCAAAACTTTCCCAACTTTGCAAGGGAACAAATCCTTCAATTTTAATTCTATGAAAGTGTCCTTGGACTTTTTGGAAATCTTAGAGAGTCCTCTAACCAACCTCTTTGGTCTCATGTCCATATCTTTTACCATTCTCAAGTTATGCTCTTTGGAAGTTGTTGACTTTTTGTTGACTTTTAAAAGGACCTATAATCTCTTAGCTCATACCTTCCAAATGAAGCTTTTTTGGGCTTGGCTTGTGAGCCACAAAGTTGTAGAGAATTCAATTTCCTTCAAAATGAGCTTTGGACGTAAAAATTTTGATGAAGCATGTGAAAGTTATGGCTGGTCAAAGTTCAGTTGACTTTTCCTATGAAAACCCTAATTTAGAAACTCCTGATTCTTGATGATCTGAAATCTCCTTGATGAATCATGATCAACCCTTGATCAAATGATGAATTTTACTTTATAAACTTGATGTTGGCAAAAAATTATGAAGTTTTACTTTGGTTTGACCACAGTTGACCTCAGTTTGACTTCTTGACTGCCTTGACTGATTTTAACCTATCTGATCATCTGACTGAGCAAATCTTTTGGGAAAGTCTTGAAACATGACATGGGGATTCTTCCACATATATAGGATGATATGAAGCTCACTTAAAGTCTTGGAAGTCCATTTAGCCTGATGAAAGTCAAAACCCTAGTTTAGGATGCCTTGCTTAGGAGAATGCATTGTCTGAGGGAATTGTCAAACCTTCTGACCAATTGTGAATCTTGTGAACCTTGTGAACCTTATGAGATGTCTTGTGAACCTTGTGAACCTTATGAGATGTCTGAACCTCTTATTACACAATGTCTTGTCTTGGGGAGGGCAAATTTTGGGGTGCAACACTATTAAAAGCTCTTTTTGGGAGATTAATGTTAAGTAATTATTTGGTTTGTGAGTTAATCCACTTAAGGATAAACCATCCTTCTAGGTTCTAGAAGATAACTAGTGACAAATCTTCTTATCGGTTATTGAGATCACCCTGGTGTAACAACTCAGTTAGTTCGAGATCGTGCCACAATGTGTGTGATTTTCACCATATCGTATCATGATAAAAAGGCATTGTGGCACAATCCATGGCAAATTCTAAAAGGTTAAAATGGCTGAAACAAAGCTTTTTTAGGGAGGATTTTTCATACATGATTTTTCACATAGAGTTGACGGTTAAAGCACAAAGTGGGGCTCCAGAACGAGTAGTTTTCATCATTCGAAGACCAATTCCTTATTGAAATTTTATGTACTTTTTCTTTATCTCTTTTGTATCAATTTTGCTAAAATGAGTAGCTAATTTACTTTTGATTAAGTTTTAGGAGATGAACTTATATTTGATCTGTTGGGACATATGAGTGTTTTTGTATTATGTGCTTGAATTGATATTGCATGTTTGTTCATTTATTATTTTATGCCATACTATTTATGTGTTGACAAACGCATAGATTGAACCTAGGATTATAGGAATTATTGACTCTAACTATATACGTCTAATCTAGCGTAATTGTTTGCCTTAGTATTTGCTTTAGGGATAAACAATTCTAAGTCATAACCTTGAACTAACAATTTGCGATTGCCTAATTTATTTTCTAATTATCTTAAGTAATTAGGGATTTTTAGTTTAAATTAGTAAGTTATACACTAAGAAATTGAGTATAACGGTTGTGTAGTTTGTCGTAGATATGCAAGATTAATCGGCAGTAAATAAATGTACTCAACAACAATGATACTTAGGAGATTCGAGTAAAACCTAATCGTTTGTTAATATGATAACTACAAATATTCGTTTAGTTTTCTTGTTTACTAAAGCCAATTGCGCAACCTTTCAAAACATATTTAGATTGTTTTGCTAAAAAAGATAATCCTTACGGATTCAAAATTAGATTTTTATTACTTCGATAACGATTATTACACGTGCTAAATTGTCATGAGTAACAACTTGTACCCGGCCAAATTATCCACTAATTTGTAAATGTTTCGGAGCAGGTAAGAGTTTTTCGGGCATGTTCTATTGAAATCAGTATAGTCCACACACATCCTTCTTTTTCCCGAGGATTTCTTCACCAAAACGATGTTGAAAAGCCATTATATATTGAACCTCATAAATTAATCTTGCATCTAATATGTTTTTCACCGTATTAATGGTGGTCTCATCTTTCTCATGGGACTCCCTTATTCACCGTTGGAAGACATAACATGCATTGGGGTCGATGTTAGTTGATGACAGAATATAGTGGGATTTGTAGATGTTTTAGATTGGCAATATTTTGTGGTAAAACATATTCTGTTTCTGAATGTCATATGTTATGTTGTGACATGTAATTTAAGCATTCTGCAAGTGTGAAGGTTTAAAGTTTGCAGCTGTTTTATCAGGATGTCAAGACTGATGTCATGACATTTGTGACTGGGCCTGAAGACCAAGTTGAATCCTTATTTCATGCGTGTGTTTTCAGTTATTAATATTGAATGATTTGTTGAGTATTAACAGGCGCGTCTTATTAGAAGAAAAGGATTCAGTGTGGAGTAATTTTAGTAGAACATTTTATGTTGCTATTTTTGTTCCTTTATTTTAGGAATTATCATATTTGTTTATGCAAGTTCAGTAGGCCCATGCCCATGATTTAGACTATACTTAAAGGTTGTTATACCCTAGTTTGAAGTACAAAAAATAAGGATTGAAGTATTCAACGTTTTCTACATGTGTTTAGTTTTCTTGTGAGCCAAACAATTATCATGTTGATGGTTGTTTTGGACTAAGTTTATCGAGTTGTATGTTTTCCACTCAAATATTTTAAGCAAGAGTGATTTTGTACTTGACTGAAGCTTTTAAGCAAGGTCAAGGATTGTTTTGGAAGTGTGTCTTCTCTTTTATTGATTTCGTGTTTGTTATCACTGTTGTGATTGAGAGGGGGTGAGAGGTGTCTCATATTTAGGAGTTCCTAGATAGAACTATCATTGGGCAGTGATTAAGTGAAGAGGGTAAACTAATTGGTTTAGCTCTGAATTGATACTACTGATAGTGGAATTCCTTCCTGGCTTGGTAGCCCCCAGAGTAGGTGTGTTTGCGCCAAACTGGGTTAACAATTTCATGTGTTCTTGATTATTGTATTTATTTATTTACATTGTTAATTTTAACCTTGTCATATATTAGTGTCGTAACATCCTATTCGACATCGTATATATGTTGCCAGAATTTCAATTGGTATCAGAGCAGACACCCTTCCTGTTTGTTTTCTGGGTGAGATCTAGGGGCATTATTTTCTGGTAATATGGCCAAGGATGAAGGATTTGGAAATAGACCACCCCTTCTGGTTGGGTCTAACTATGATTATTGGAAGCCTCGTATGGTTGCCTTCTTAAAATCTCTGGACAAGAAGGCATGGAAAGTTGCAGACAAAGGATGGGAACATCCTGTTATTGTTGAAAATGATGGATCAAAGACTTTGAAGCCTGAGGAAGATTGGAGCAAATAGGAGGATGAGTTTGCTTTAGGGAATTCTAAAGCACTAAATGCCTTGTTTAATGGTATTGATAGAAACATATTCATATTGGTGCATCATTATGAACTAGCCAATGAGGTTTGGGACATTCTCAAAACCACACATGAAAGTACCTCCAAAGTCAAGATGTCATGACTTCAGATGCTTGCTACTAATTTTAAAAATCTGAGAATGAAAGAAGATGAGACTATTCATGATTTTCAGGTGAATATTCTTGAGATTGCTAACACTTCAGGAGATTTAGGAGAAAAATGTCTGATGAAAAACTGGTGACGAAAATTCTCAAATCTCTTCCCAAAAGATTTTCTATGAAGGTGACTGCTATAGAAGAGGCATGGGACATCTACAATATGAAGATTTCATACCTTATTGGATCCCTTCAAACATTTGAAATGGGATTCAGTGATGTGCCTAAAAAGAAGAATAAAAAGGATGAGTATGAATTCAAGGCCAAATGTCAGGAATACCTCATCTGACATCAGTAGATCCAGTGATTCTAGCAGAAGGAAAAAGCCTGAAGAAAATTCAAGCCAAAGAAAAAGAGTTCAATGTCATGGTTGTGAGGGTTTTGAACATATAAGAGCTGAATGTCCTACTTATCTGAAGAGACAAAAGAAGGGCCTATCTATTTCATGGTTTGATGGAGATTCTGAAAGTGCTTTTGAAGAGGAATCAGCTAAACATATCACTATTTTGATAGGGACATGTGTATCTGATGATGACTCTAGTGAAGATGAGTTGACCTTTGAAAAACTTGTTGATACTTATCAAAAGTTGTGTATAAGATGTGCACAAGTGATTCAAGAAGGAGAAAATCAAAAGAATATCATAGCAAAACTAGAGGCTGAAAAGGAAGAGCATTTAACAACAATATCTAATCTGAATAATGAAGTCATCATGCTGAATTCCAAGCTTGATCAAATGAAAAAATCCATCAAAATGCTGAATAGTGGATCTGAAACATTAGATGAGATTCTTCAGACTGGAAGAAATGCAAGAGACATGTCTGGGATAGGTTTTGATGGTACTAACAACAACCTCTCAAGTAGCATTTAACCTGAGCTCAAGAGTAATGCTTCAAGTCAGGTGTCGAAACCAATGTCTCAACATCATGGTACAGGAAGATCAACTCAACAAAGGAAAAGATATCAAAGATGGAGGTGTCATTACTGTGTTAGATTTGGTTAAATAAAACCTTTATGTTACAGACGGCATGGATATCCTGATCATAATACTCAACCCAAACCTAAGAAAAACGTGGTCATCAAGAAACAACAATGGGTTCTTATGAAGGTTGCCTTGATAGCTCACACTTCTCTTAGAGTATCAACTAAAGAGGATTGGTATTTTGCCAATGGTTGTTCTAAACATATGACTGGAATGAACAATTTGTTGGTTGACATCAAACCTCACTCTACCAGTTATATGACTTTTGGTGATGGAGCTAATGAAGAAATCAAAGGAGTTGGAAAACTTGAGTGTTCAGGTGTTCCAAATCTTGATGGTGTCTTACTTGTGAAAGGATTGACTGCTAATCTCATTAGCATCAGTCAACTGTGTGATCAAGGATTAAATGTCAACTTCACCAAATCAGAATGTCTTATCACAAATGAAGAGAATGTAGTGATCAAGAAGGGAGTCGGGTCTAGAGATAACTGTTATCTCTGGGTTAATCAAGATTCCAGCTACTCATCTGTGTCCTCTATATCCAAATAAGATGGAGTTAAATTATGGCATCAAAAACTAGGGCATCTTCATCTAAGAGGGATGAAAAAGGTTATTACTATAGAAGTTGTAAGAGGGATTCATAAGCTTCATATTGATGAAGGAAAAGTGTGTGGTGAATGTCAAGTGGGCAAGCAAACCAAGATGTCACATCCAAAGATTCGACATCTTACTACATCTAAAGTTTTGGAGTTGTTACACATGGACTTGATGGGTCCAATACAGGTGGAAAGTCTTGGTGGAAAGAGGTATGCTTATGTAGTGGTGGATGACTATTTAAGGTTCACTTGGATAAATTTCATCAAATAGAAATCTGATGATTTTGATGTGTTCAAGGACCTTTGTCAAAGAATTCATAGGGAAAAAGAGAGTTGTGTTATCAGAATTAGAAGTGATCATGGAAAGGAATTCGAGAATCAAAAGTTCTCTGAATTTTGTTCATCTGAAGGGATTAGCCATGAATTTTCTTCTCCCATCACTCCTCAACAAAATGGAGTTGTGGAAAGGAAGAACCGAACTATACAAGAGTTGGCAAGAGCCATGATCCATGCCAAGAAACTTCCTTTGTACTTTTGGGCTGAAGCTATGAACACTGATTGTTATCTTCATAATAGAGTCACTCTGAGAAAGGGAACTCCTACTACTCTTTATGAGATCTGGAAGGGAAGAAAACCCAATGTCAAATACTTTCATGTATTTGGTAGTAAGTGTTATATTCTGGAAGATAGAGAACAAAGAAGAAAGATAGATCCCAAAAGTGATGAAGGTAAATTTATGGGCTACTCTACTAACAACAGAGCTTATAGAGTTTTCAACTCTAGAACAAGAGTCATGATGGAGTCCATAAATGTGATTATTGATGATTTATACAAAGAAGACGATGTTACATATGATGTTGGAGCATTCCTTGATACTCCAGCTGAAGTTACTGATAAGGAAGTTGATCCAAATCTAGTTATCTCTGAATCTGAGTCAAAATCAATAAACAATGGACCTTCCATCAGAATCCAGAAGGACCATCCTAAAGATCTTATTATAGGTGATCCTAAGAGTGGTGTTTTGACTAGATCAAGGGGAATCATATCTAACTCTTGCTTTGTGTCAAAGATTGAACCTAAAAAAATTAAAGAAGCTTTGACTGGTGAATTCTGGATTAATGTTATGCAAGATGGGCTGGAGCAGTTCAAAAGGAGTGAAGTATGGGAACTTGTACCAAGGCCTGAAGGAACCAATGTTATTGGTACAAAATGGGTGTACAAGAATAAATCTGATGAACAAGGATTTGTAACCAAAAACAAAGCCATATTAGTTGCTCAAGAATATAATCAAGTTGAAGGCATTGATTTTGATGAGACATTTGCTCATGTGGCTAGACTTGAATCAATAAGACTATTATTGGGAGTTTCATGCATTCTGAAGTTCAAACTGTTCCAAATGGATGTGAAAAGTGCATTCTTAAATGGATAGTTGAATGAGGAAGTGTATGTGGAGCAACCAAAAGGTTTTGTTGATCCAAATTTTCAGATCATGTTTACATGTTGAGAAAGGCTCTGTATGGATTGAAACAAACTCATAGGGCTTGGTATGAAAGATTAACAGAATTTCTTATCAAGAATGGTTACAAGAAAAGAGGAATTTACAAGTCTCTTTTTGTCAAATATGAAAAAGGAAAAATCATGATTGCACGGGTCTATGTGGATGATATAATGTTTGGTGGGATGTCAGATAAGATGGTTAAACATTTTGTCAGACAAATGTAACCTGAATTTGAAATGAGTCTAGTTGGAGAGTTAACTTTCTTTCTTGGCTTGCAAGTTAAACAGACAGAAGATTCCATCTTTCTTTCTCAAAACAAGTATGCCAAGAACATTGTCAAGAATTTTGGAATGGAGAGTGTTAGCCACAAAAGAACACATGCTCCCACTCATCTTAAGATGACTAAAGATGAAAAAGGTGTAAGTGTTGATCAAAGCTTGTATAGAAGCATGATAGACAACCTGATGTATCTTACAGCTAGCAAACTTGATATTGCTTTTGTTGTTGGAGTAAGTGCCAGATATCAAGAAGAACCTAAGGTCTCTCACAAAAATCAAGTCAAAAGGATACTAAAGTATGTGAATAGGACTTGTGATTATGGCATATTGTATTCTCATGGGATTGATCCTGTCTTATATGGACATTGTGATGTTGATTGGGCTGGTAGTGTAGATGATAGGAAATGTACTTATGAAGGGTGTTTCTTTGTAGGCAACAATCTCATCTCCTGGTTCAGTAAGAAGTAGAATTGTGTTTCCCTGTCTATTGCAGAGGCTGAATACATAGCAACTGGTAGAAGTTGTTATCATCTTGTGTGGATGAAACAAATGTTGTCTTAGTATAATGTCACACAGGATGTCATGACATTATATTGTGACAATCTCAGTGCAATCAATATTTCCAAGAATCCTATTCAGCATAGTAGGATAAAGTATATTGATATTAGACATCATTTCATCATAGATCTTGTGGAAGATAAAGTGATCAAGTTGGAACATGTTGCTACTAAGTTATAATTGGCTGATATATTCACAAAGACATTGGATGCAAATAAAATTTGAAGATTTAAGAGGCAAATTGGGCATATGTCTTTATGAAGGTTTATAACAATTAGAGTCATATGGGAACATCCTTAAGGAAATTTTGCATTTCCAAGAATAGATATTAATGCAATTTAAAAGAAGGCACAAATTATTTGATTTTATCATCAATTATTTTATTCAAAGGAAAACATTCAAAGGCCTATTACTTCTCATCAAAAACGCCACTACACCATACTGCATATCTACTCTCTCATCTTCCATAGTCACTCAAGAATTGTTTGTTCTTTCTCTTTGCAAAGTTCAATTTATTCCAAAATGTCTCAACATTCATTTGTTTCTCCATCAAAGCAATCATCATCCAAGACTAATTTTATTCCGTCATCTAGGGTTCAGCATCTCTCTGAAAATGTTCTGAATGTTGCTCCCCTAAATATGGTCATTCCTGGTGGTTCTAGGGTTTCAAATGCTAGAACACCAAATGTGCACAGACCTAAAGATCCATATGCATGTTCAAATTCCGATGTTATTGGAAAGAAGATCTCAGTTTATATGGACGAAGCTATTGATAAACTCATTACAAGAATTCTGACTGAGGATCATAATGTTGTTGGGGTTTCTGTCTCGTTGGCTAGTCTTTATGCCCCTCAGGATAGCTAAAAGAATCAAAATGTTGATTCAAGTCATGAAACTCCTGTTACTGAGGCTACCAAAGATGATTTTGATGATCATGGTAACAAGGATGCTGAGAAGGATGTTGCAACACCTGATGCTAGAGGTGTTCAATTTGATGTTGGAAGAACATATAAGGATGTTAAAGCTGCTAATAAGGGTGGTGATGTACCTGAGGCTAACAAAGAAAATGATGTCATTCTTGATGAGGTGATTAACCTTGATGATATATCTGACAATGATCTCATTGCCATCTTAAACCCAAGCATAGCCAAAAGGCTAACATCAAGGAAAATGAAGAATAATGCTAAACAAGGTTCTCCACAGAGTAAGCCTGCTTCCAGAAAAGATAATACTAAGGACACTCCTAAAAGAAATGTTGTTGGTCCCTCTAAAGGATGAAGTAAGGTGATTACTAAGAAAAGGAAAGCTCAAGTTGTCTCTGAGTCTGATGTTGATGTTGAAAGTGATGTCCCAGACATCACACCAAGGAAGAAACCTGCTACAAGTAAGCTTGCTTCTAGGGTGCCTGATGTACCTCTGGATAACATTTATTTTCATTGCATCAATAGTGTTAGCAAATGGAAGCATATGTATCAAAAAAGGCTAGCTTCAGAGAGGGAGATTGTTGATTCAGTTCTGAATTACTCAGAAGTAATGGAACTGGTTTACTTTGCAGGATTGTTGAAGACTGTTACAAGATTTTCAAAATGTTATGAAACTCTTGTTAAGATTTTCATTGTGAACTTATCTGAGGAATGTGCTGATGGGAAGTCAAAAAAATTCAGGAAGGTTTATATGAGAGGTAAGTTTATTAATTTCCCCCTATTGTGATAAATACTTACATAGGAAAAGAAACCACTGAACATCGTGAATTAGAAGTCACAGACAATCATATCTGCAAAACCCTCACTGCCAACCAAGTTAAACATTAGCCTAGGAAATGGAATCTTTCAACTAGCATGCTTAGTGTTAAGTATGTTATGCTGAATAGAATTGGGGCAGTTAATTAGGTACCAACAGTTGCACCCCAAAATTTTCCCTCCACAAGACAATACATTGTATACTAAGAGGCTCACAAGGTTCACAAGACATCTCATGCGGTTCACAAGGTTCACAAAGTTCACAGTTAGTCAGAAAGTTTGACAAATCCCTCAGACAATGCATCCTCCTAAGCAAGGCATCCTGAACTAGGGTTTTGACTTTCATCAGGCTAAATGGACTTCCAAGACTTCAAGTGAGCCTCATAACATCTTATATGTGTTCAAGAATCCCCATGTCAAGTTTCAAGACTTTCCCAAAAGATTTGCTCAGTCAGATGATCAGATAGGTTAAAATCAGTCAAAGTAGTTAAAAAGTCAAACTGAAGTCAAACTGAGGTCAACTGTGGTCAAACCAAAGTCAAACTTCATGATTTTTTGCCAACATCAAGTATATGAATTAAAATACATCATTTGATCAAGGGTTGATCATGATTCATCAAGGAGATTTCAGATCATCAAGAATCAGGAGTTTCTAAATTAGGGTTTTCATAGGAAAAGTCAACTGAACTTTGACCAGCCATAACTTTCACATGCTTCATCAAAAATTTTCCATCCAAAGCTCATTTTGAAGGAAATTGAATTCTCTACAACTTTGTGTCTAAAAAATGCTTCATTTGGAAGGTATGAGCTAAGACATTATAGGTCCTTTTAAAAGTCAACAAAAAGTATACAACTTCAAAAGAGCATAACTTGAGAATGGTAAAAGATATGGACATGAGACCAAAGAGGTTGGTTAGAGGACTCTTTAAGCTTCCCAAAAAGTCCAAGAACACCTTCATAGCATTAAAATTGAAGGATTTGTGCCCTTGCAAAGTTGGGAAATTTTTGAGAGGTTTATGAAGTAAATGAGGTCTTAAAACCATAATTCTTCAAATGGGCTGACTTTTTTGTGATCCAATAGGTTCCATGACATCATGCACAAAATTAATTTAATATTTTCATAATTTTATTCATTTTATTTTTATTTATTATGATTTTTTATATTAAAAATCATTTTAAATTCAAATAAAATATAAAATGGTGAAGATTTAAAATGATTTGTCTTCTAGAATGTCATAAAGGTTATTTGGATCTAATTGATACAAAAATTATGAGAATTATCTTAAAATAGCAAGTTCATATCAAGAATATTCAAATTTTAAAAGCTAATCTTTTTCAATCTCAAATTATCAAAATATCCAAAGTGTGATACAATTTTCTGACCTAATTCAATTATGTCATATATATACAAACTTTAGCAAGCCAGGGCACACGAATTCAGAGCCTCTCACATCATCTTCAAACTTCAAAAATTTCATTTAAAACACCAATTCGGTTTCCTCATTACAAGAGATTTTAAGATCGATTCTGGACAGGTTTCATGAAGAACCATCACCTAATATGGATTTCACCATTACTAGGGTTTTTCGGCCAATTTAGGGTTTCATGATTTAAGGGATATAAATAAATTCTAAGACCATGGATCAACTCTAATTGACCTCTGGATTGTGTTTGTGAACTTAATTTGACAAAATTTTGCTTGAATAATGATGTTTGAGTTTCGTAGGGTTTGCTGCAATTTGAAATTCGCAGGAAATATGGTAGCAAAATTCATAGGAAATTTCGCAGGTCTGGAGGAAGAAGAAGAAGTTTCGCGCGCGAATGTGTAACACGGTGGGAGAACTGACTTTAAGTAATGTTGCGGATAGCAAGAGTCGCCACCGACTTTTATTTTATCCATAAGGAAAGGTTATAAAAGAACAGGAAAGACCTTAGAGAATATTTTGGGTCCGGGGGGTAGGTTATGAAAAGGGAAGGTATTAGCATCCTTTTCATCCATGGTTATCCATGGGCTCTTAGGTACCTAAGCTCACTTTAAATTGTTTTTTGAAAATGTAGTGTGTGAATAGAAAAATTTTCAGAATAGTTTAATAATAATCCATGTACGGATGTGTAAAAAACTTGTTTGAAAATTTGTTTGAAATTGTTTAAGTGTGAAAAAAGTTTTGAAGTGAGCAAGTACCTAGGAGTAATCTACCCTAATGTTTAAGGTCTTTCTTATTCTTTATTCTTTCCTTAGTAAGACTATCCCTACTATTAAGAAGTAGGTAGTCCTTATTTTGGATGTTGAGGGACATGTGAGGGACAATTTGATTTTGAAGGCCATTATGGGGTGTAATAAGCATAAAGAAGGGACTATCATCATTTTATTCGAAGGGACTCGATCCGTAAAGGCAACCATAAGGGACTTTGATGATTTTCTTTCGAGGGACTTGCTTTATACACCCCACTTAACCATTATTCGTAGGCAACTTGAGGGATAACCTTAGGAAGTGAGACGGCGATTAAAATCGACTTACGTGTGTGACGTGTTTAATTTAATTATCTTATGATTAAAAATTGTCTAAATTTATTTTAATATTGCATACATGTTGTTACACTCCCTAATTACTAACCATAGTAAAAATAATTAAAATAGTTACAAAATTACAACCGAGAAACAATTACAAAATTATAATAATAATAAATAAAATAGCAAATTAAAATATAAATAATAAAGGGGTTAGTGATAATAATAATTAGAAATAATAAACAATGTTAGAAACATAGAATAATAAATAATAATATGGTTAGTAAATATAAAATTAATTAAAAGGTTAATAAAATTGTAATAAGCAAAAATTAGTAACAATATAGTTAATAGTAATGATAGAAACCAAAAATAAAAAAATTAACATACACAACTAAATAATTTTTAATTCATGTACTAATTATTAAATTATTTTTAAATGCATTATAATTACAAAGTTTAATTGTTATAAACATATATTAACATTTATTTATTAAACGATATATACATATAATAAGAAAAAGATAGGTTTTAAATATCATATTTTAAATTTAATATAATTATCATAAATTAAATTATTTCTAAACATTAAAAGAAAATTAATTTGAATTATAATATATTTACAAAATTTATAAGAATTATAATAGATATATATATACATAATAATTATATTAGGAATTAGAAAAAATAAGATTATTAAGAAAAATAGAATTAGGTTTAAAATAAATTAGGGTTTATTAAGAAATATTTTTTAGGGTTTGATTATTAGGGCTTATTTACATACAAAATTTATTTTTAACTAATTATATAAAATTGTCTTAACTAATATATATTATAAAATTTACATTGAAAAATCATGAGTTTTATATCTTTTAGAAAATAATTTTAAGAGTTTGAATACATAATATATGTTTTATAATATAGAAAATAATAATAAAATTTTAATTATTTAAATCAATTAAATTAAAACAAAAAAATAAAAAGAAAGAAAGGAAAAGAAAAGGAACCTGGTGGGATTTGATCCCAAGACCTCATATTTGCCAGCAACAACCACAACCACTGAACCAACCAGGCGCAGGTGATAGTAAATGAGAATCACTTTGTTTTGTGCTTTGCCTCAAAAACCCAGGAAAATAAAGAAATAAAAAAAAAGGCCTGGGGTTGGACTCGTACCCAGGACCTTATGATTACAAGATGCATGCGCTACCGCCTGGCTGGGAGAGCCTTCCTGTTAACTTATTAACCTTGAATCATTATATATTAAGCCTTCTATAATCCTGAAAATAAAACAAAAATAATGGCCCCAGCATGATTCGAACCATGGCCCTTTCATCAAATACACACGCACCCTTCCACTGGGACAAAAGACGTTCTTGTGAAACAAACAGAACATAAAACATTATAATATTAAAATAAAATTTGAATTCAAAAAAAAGGCGCGCGCTGAGTCTTCTTCTTCCTTGAGATTTCGCAGGTTTTCCTGCGAAATTTCCTGGGAATTTTCCTTCCAATTTTCCTGCGTACCAAAACCTGTGTATTCACAACCACCAAGCAAATCGCAAAATTTCTTAAAATTAAGGCAAGCAATGAATTCCTGGAAGTCCATACAACATCATCATGTTCCTGAAATTCATTTATATATGATAAATCGCAAAACCCTAAATGAGGTTGATAAACCCTAGTTATGGCCGATTCCATTCTAAGCCCTGAATCTTCAATTAATTGGTCCAGAAAGCATCTATGGATCATCACAAACACGAATCAAGCATTAAACTTAAACAATGATGATTAATTATATGAAAACGAAAAAATTCGAAAGTGAAAGAAAACATGATTCGGTTCATGCTGTTTATGGCATTATGAATGATTATGATGATTGCTACATGATCACTGAAGGTCAAGGAAGCTATTGCAACCTTTGTGAAGCCTTGAAACTGCCTTATTCTCAAAATCCGAATCTCACTTTTCTTGTGAATTTTTGAACTATGAACTTACCTTGAAGCTGCTGGATTTCGTCCTCTTGGTTAGGGTTTGTGTTATGTATATATATGTGATTGATTTAGGTCAGAAACATGGGTGGGTTGTGTGGATATTTGATCCAAAAAAGATTGAAAAAGATGGTGTTGTAAAAATCAAATATTTGCTCTTGAATGCTTGCTATTTTTGTATCAATCACATGATTCCATTCCTCTTTGATTCTAATCACCCATTATGATCTTCTAGAAACATTATCCAAATAAAATCCATTATTTTTATATTTTATCTTTATTTAAAATGATTTTTAATGATTTAAATCAAAATAAATAAAAATAAAAATAATAAAAATCAGATTTTAAATGGTTTGGGTCGTGCATAGTGTTTGTGTATGGATTGGATCATAACTTGGGCAGCCCATTTGGAAAGAAATACTTTTAAGCCTCCATTTTCAACATAAACCATCACAAAATTTCCCAACTTTGCAAAGGCACATCTCCCTCAATTTTAAAGGTATGAGGGTGTTCTTGGACTTTTTGGAAAGCTTGAAGAGTCCTTTAAACAACCCCATTGGTTTCAGGTCCATATCATTTACCAATCTCAAGTTATGCCCTTTTGAAGTTGTTGACTTTTTGTTGACTTTTGAAATGACCTATAATGTCTTAGATCATATCTTTCAAATGAAGCATTTCTAGGCTTAACCTTCAACATCAAAGTTGTAGAGAATTCAATTTCCTTCAAAATTAGCTTTGGATGGAGACTTGGTGATGAAGTATGTGAAAGTTATGGCTGGTCAAAGTTCAGTTGACTTTTACTGAGGAAACCCTAATTTAGAAACTCCTGATTACTGATGATCTGGAATCTCCTTGATGAATCATGATCAACCCTTGATCAAATGATGAATTTCACTTCATATACTTGATGTTGGCAGAAAATCATGAAGTTTGACTTTGGTTTGACCACAGTTGACCTCAGTTTGACTTTTTAACTGTATTGACTGATTCTGACTTATCTGATCATCTGACTGAGCAAACTTTTGAGAAAAGTCTTGAAACTTGACATGGGGGTTCTTATACACATATAAGATGTTATTAAGCTCACTTGAGGCATTGGAAGTCCATTTAGCCTGATTAAAGTCAAAACCCTAGTTTTGGATGCACTGCTTAGGAGGTGCATTGTCTGAGGGAATTGTCAACTTCTTTGACCAATTGTGAACTTTGTGAACCTTGTGAATCTTCATAAACTGTCTTGTGAACCTCATGGGAGGTATTGTGAAGCTTGTGAACCTTGTGAACCTCATGAAGGGGCTTTGTAGACCTCATGAACCTCAGGGAAGCTTTGTAATCATTATGTAACTTGTGAACCTTGTGAACCTTCAAGAAGTAACTTGTAGACTTCATGAACTTCATGAAAGGTATTGTAAATGTTGAGAAGCTTGTGAACCTTGTGAACCTTCAAGAAGTGACTTGTAGACTTCATGAACCTCATGAAAGGTTATATAAGCATTGAGAAACTTGTGAACCTTGTGAACCTTCAAGAAGTGACTTGTAGACTTCATGAACCTCATGAAAGGTTATATAAGTGTTGGAGAACTTGTGAACCTTGTGAATCTTCTTAGAACACAAAGTCTTGTATTGTGAGGGCAAATTTTGGGGTGCAACAGCTGCCCCTGTTCAATTTTCTGAAACCTGAGGGGTTAGATTGGTATATTTGCCAGTCGTGACCTGGAAGGTTGAAGGGGATTGAACACAAAAGCCCAAAATTTTGCACTCACCAGTGCATTGAGTGATATTGATGGTTGGTTGAATATGATTGAGTGGGCTTAAAGATGCCACTAGGGGAAAGTTCTTCAGATGTATTTCTTGGTATAATGAAAGATGTCAGGAGTCTGGAGCAGTCCCGAGGTATTGATGATATGTTTTCAGAATACTGGAGTAATCCTGATGTAACAACATGTCTTCATGAGGATAGAGCAATCAATAATGATAACCCTAAAGCAGTCTTGAAGTAATAATATGATTTCAGGAGGATAGAGCAATCAATAATGATAACTCTAAAGCAGTCTTGAAGTAATGATTTCAGGAGGATAGAGCAATCAATAATGATAACTCTAAAGCAGTCTTGAAATAATAATATGCTTTCAGGAGGATAGAGCAATCAATAATGATAACTCTAAAGCAGTCTTGAAGTAATAATATACTTTCAGGAGGATAGAGCAATCAATAATGATAACTCTAAAGCAGTCTTGAAGTAATGATTTCAGGAGGATAGAGCAATCAATAATGATAACTCTAAAGCAGTCTTGAAATAATAATATGCTTTCAGGAGGATAGAGCAATCAATAATGATAACTCTAAAGCAGTCTTGAAGTAATGGCTTCAGGAGGATAGAGCAATCAATAATGATAACTCCAAAGCAGTCTTGAAGTAATGGCTTCAGGAGGATAGAGCCATCAACAATGATAACTCTAAAGCAGTCTTGAAGTAATGGCTTCAGGAGGATAGAGCCATCAATAATGACAACTCCAAAGCAGTCTTGAAGTAATGGCTTCAGGAGGATAGAGCAATCAATAATGACAACTCCAAAGCAGTCTTGAAGTAATGGCTTCAGGAGGATAGAGCAATCAATAATGATAACTCTAAAGCAGTCTTGAAGTAATGGCTTCAGGAGGATAGAGCAATCAATAATGATAACTCTAAAGCAGTCTTGAAGTAATGGCTTCAGGAGGATAGAGCAATCAATAATGATAACTCTAAAGCAGTCTTGAAGTAATGGCTTCAGGAGGATAGAGCAATCAATAATGACAACTCCAAAGCAGTCTTGAAGTAATGGCTTCAGGAGGATAGAGCCATCAATAATGACAACTCCAAAGCAGTCTTGAAGTAATGGCTTCAGGAGGATAGAGCAATCAATAATGATAACTCTAAAGCAGTCTTGAAGTAATGGCTTCAGGAGGATAGAGCAATCAATAATGATAACTCTAAAGCAGTCTTGAAGTAATGGCTTCAGGAGGATAGAGCAATCAATAATGATAACTCTAAAGCAGTCTTGAAGTAATGGCTTCAGGAGGATAGAGCAATCAATAATGATAACTCTAAAGCAGTCTTGAAGTAATGGCTTCAGGAGGATAGAGCAATCAATAATGACAACTCCAAAGCAGTCTTGAAGTAATGGCTTCAGGAGGATAGAGCAATCAATAATGATAACTCTAAAGCAGTCTTGAAGTAATGATATGATTTCAGGAGGATAGAGCAATCAATAATGATAACTCTAAAGCAGTCTTGAAGTAATGATTTCAGGAGGATAGAGCAATCAATAATGATAACTCTAAAGCAGTCTTGAAATAATGGCTTCAGGAGGATAGAGCAATCAATAATGATAACTCTAAAGCAGTCTTGAAGTAATGGCTTCAGGAGGATAGAGCAATCAATAATGACAACTCCAAAGCAGTCTTGAAGTAATGGCTTCAGGAGGATAGAGCAATCAATAATGACAACTCCAAAGCAGTCTTGAAGTAATGGCTTCAGGAGGATAGAGCAATCAATAATGATAACTCTAAAGCAGTCTTGAAGTAATGGCTTCAGGAGGATAGAGCAATCAATAATGATAACTCTAAAGCAGTCTTGAAGTAATGGCTTCAGGAGGATAGAGCAATCAATAATGATAACTCTAAAGCAGTCTTGAAGTAATGGCTTCAGGAGGATAGAGCAATCAATAATGACAACTCCAAAGCAGTCTTGAAGTAATGGCTTCAGGAGGATAGAGCCATCAATAATGACAACTCCAAAGCAGTCTTGAAATTATAATGTGATTTCAGGAGGATAGAGCAATGGATAGCTCTAAAGCAGTCTTGAAGTAATGATATGACTCCAGGAGGATAGAGCACTGGATAGCTCTAAAGCAGTCTTGAAGTACTGATTTCAGGAGGATAGAGCAATGGATAGCTCTAAAGCAGTCTTGAAATTATAATGTGATTTCAGGAGGATAGAGCAATGGATAGCTCTAAAGCAGTCTTGAAATTATAAGAAGCTTATCAGGAGGATAAAGTAACCCTGAGGTGACAATAAAGCAGTCCCAAAGAAGCTCATCAGGAGGATAAAGTAACCCTGAGGTTACAATAAAGCAGTCCCAAAGGTCATAAGTTCGTTTGTTGAATAATTATCCTGAAACAAAGTAGCTTTTGTATAATAATATTAGTCTATGCATTATGTATGCATGTATGATATGATGCACCTAAGTAACGTACTATATGTCTATGGATATGTATGTTATGGTGTGATATAAATGATGTATGTATGATATGATACTGCAGGAAGCGTCTGGATATCTTCGTATAACAACTGCTGACCGGGGAAAATAAATCCCGATTCGTTGTTGAAGAATACATAACCCTCTGTCTGCTGGGGATTACAGGGTATAAATAACTTCCGTATGCTGGGGATAGTAAGGTTTAGATAACCTCCCGTTGTTGGGGATGGTGATATATATATAACCTCCCGTTGTTGGGGATGGTGATATATATATAACCTCCCGTTGTTGGGGATAGTAGGGTATATATAACCTTCGTCTTCGTTTGGTAGTAGGATAAGTATAACATCTCGTCTCCGTTCGTCGTACCCTTATTGGAAAGTAATTTCCCGAATATCCGTATGAGGATAAAAGAGATGGATATAAATTCCAGGGGAGATGAGACTTTATGACGATGGATTAGTCCTACTGAGGATTTGTAACTGTCTTGTAAGGTGAACCGGCGAAGCTTCGTTGAAATCCTTCCCTCGTTCGTCCTTAGTAAATACTATTACTGCATTTTCATGCATTTCTGGTAAACATCAATCATATCCAAAAGCATACATACATTCAAACACAACCAATGGACGTTTCGCTTATGTAAATAGGGTAAAAGTAAATCTGGATTCAGAGGGAAAAGTAAAGCTGAACTTGAAAACAGAATTGTTTCAACTTCGAAAGTGTATCACTAATCGGATTTAGAGCTCCTGAAATTCGTAACTTTCCTGAATACCTTCCCAGAAATCTTCATAACTGGATCTGAAGACATGATACTGACACCATCTGATACTACTGGTGTAGACTATTAATTTCCACCATGGCTTCTGCTGAGAATCCCAAATCAGGGTAGAGGACTGTGTCTTCAAGTTGTAATGGACCATGTGCTCTCCGGATACTATATTTGAAAAGAAAGTATTGCCCCCTGGTTGAGGATGAATTGTCCCATAATGGAAGTATCTGTAATGAGCCATCTCAAAAGAAACAAGTAGAATGCCCCATAAGCATATGCCCCTGGCATTACGAACTTTGCGATGTTATCCTCAGTAATTTAGACAGATGTGGAGATCTGCCCCTGGATACTTAAACAGAACTGAATCCTGTCTTGATTGCCCCATAGGCAGTATCATGGTCTGCTCCCTTGATTGGGAGATAATGCCTATGCCCCTTTGTATACATGGACTTTGATCCAGGAAGCAATTTTGTTTATTGGAAGGACTCGGGTTCATTGAACATTCATCCTGTAAACTTCTCCATTTGTCAAACACTTAGGTATATGCAAACAAATATATTCAAAAATGCAATGCTTATGTCTGTCTTGAAAAACTGTTTATTATTTTTTTATTTTTTCCTTGAAAACTGCGATATTAACTCCAGTCTTATAACAAACCCTAAAGGAGTCAGGATACCTTTTTGTAGCAGTACGCTTTCGAACTAACCATGCTTCAGTTAGGACTTTTAAAGGGTTATAACGTGGCCTGGTTCATGGTTTAAAAAACAAAGGATAAAGGCTCAAATTTTATTTGTACCCAACCCAATCTCCATGATGTTCTTCAGTCCTATACTCAGTTAACTTATGCATTGAGATTCCACAGAAGTGTGGTGTTGTAATATTGATATTTTGTGATGGTTTGGCAACCAAAAGTTTATTTGAACCTTCAGTCATCTTTCTTTGTTGAGGATTTATAGTGACCTCTTTTTCTTCTTTTTGACTTTATTATCCCTTCTTTTTGCCTGAACTGCTTATTTCAAGATTACAGTCAGTGGGATGTCTTAATGTTTCACTAAGTCTCCTTCATAGGTTTTGACCTAGTGAATTGTTCTTTTGCTGGATATTGACTGTCAGGTTTCATGATTACAGAGAACCATTATTAGTTGTGTACAACACAGATAATTGGCATTTTTGAGTTAACTGAGTAACTACCCTGCCCCAGGTTATGAATAAGGGTTTTGATTTGTGCGAGAATAAAAACTCCTACTTCATAGGCTCAAAAGGGTTGACTAGGGATTAACTTCCTTATATCTCCACTGTTTAGGAATTGAAACAATGCCTGTACATCGTCAGCATAGTCTGTTTAAAAGCATACTGCATAATATTATGGTATTGTTTTCGTCATCCTCCCTCTACAGGCTTATAGCTTTATCAGGAGTTAAATATCACAAGATAGAAATAAGAAACACAATTTTTTTTTTTTTAAATATAGTGAAACGAATGGATTAGTTCAAGACAAACATACGCAATGCATTAATGAAAACAAAAGTTTTAACATAATAGTAAATGTTCAAACAAATGAAAGAAGTTACAAATGAAAATTCAAATGCTGTCCCATCCAGTTGGCTGAATGTCCTCAATTGCAATCTGTGAACTTGGAGGAGCAGTATACTTCACCATGAAGTCAAATTTACCACTTGGATGTCCCAAGGTGCCCCATATTTCAACAGGGACAGGTAGGCTTTCTTTCTTGCAAACTTGGGCAACTTGTCTTGCAGCTTCAATGTTTGATGGACGATAGTAGAACTCAACTTGACCTTCTGGAGTAACCTCTAGGATTCCTTCATCAATCAGGTCTTGAATCTTTTCCTTCAATGCCCAACAGTTATTTGTATCATGTCCAGGACTGTTGGAGTGGTACTCACACCTTGCCCTGGGATTATAGCGAGGAGAGGAAGTTTTAGGATTTTTAGGAGATTTTTCCAAGGAAACCAGCTTCATCTCCAACAGGCATTGCAGAACTTGTGACATTGGAGTGCTGAACTTGATAAACTGCCTTCTACCTTTCTGGTGTTGAGGTGGATTAACCTTATCAGGTCTTTCTTCTTCAATTGAAGAATAGTCAATGGCAACCTGTCTCTTACCCTCTTTTATCCTCATCCTCCTTTCAACCAAATCAGCTTGTTTTAACGGAGGTTGACTGACAATTAGATCCCTGACTCTATCACCTTGAAGTTTGTGGACAAAGGTTCTTAGCTCTTTTTGCCCCTGAGCTAAATTTTGAATAAGAGCCCCCTGGCCATTCATCTGGATCCTCATTCCTGTCATCTCAGCTTGTAGTTGTTTCAGCCGATCATCCTTGTTGTCCTCAGGATTCTTCTTCTTGGCCAGCAGTGTCTTCAACTCATCTTGTCCCTTGGACAAGTTCAGAATCAACTCTTGGAATTGTGCATTCTGAGCTTGGAGATCTTTGATAGTCTGTTCAAGATCCATTGCTGAAATAAACAGCGAGAAGATGAGAAACCTGTGCACAAATATAAACCTGTGATGCAATGAAATGATATGGGAATGTATATGCAATGTTTTCAAGGACCGCAGGATTTAAATTTGTTTAAACAAACAAGAAGGTAAACTTTTTATTAGTAATAACTTGTTTTGCCTTTTAGGCTTACAAAAATGGAAATGAAATAAGTACAAAAGATGGGGTTTTAAATCTCCCATGGACGTTTCCTCTTTGTGTTGAGGTATGAGTTGAGGTTTCGTTCCTCGTGAAGTTGCTTTGTGAGCTCTAGGATTCTTGCTTGGCTTGCTTTGTAATGAGCCTCGAAAGTATCCCTTTGCTCCTTCAGTTGGATCCATGATCTCTGCAAGTCTTCCTTATCAGTAGGCATGTCTGGGTGAAGGATGGTATAAGCTGTGTCTCCTTCAGCAACAGGTTCCATGGTAACTGGTAGGACGGCAGGATATGGCATCATGAGTGTCTGAGCACGAGATCGTACCCATCTGAGATAAGCCTCCATAGGAATAGTGTACTTAGGCTCCAGTGTCTTGCTGTCAATCCTGTTTACCTTTCCCCAAGCTCGTATGAATCTCTGACGGTAACCCTGAAGATCGTTGTCGTAATCAAACACAATGCCTTGAATCAACATGTCATGTGGACCATCACTCCGAGCGTAACCAAACTGTCGTAAAGCTAGGGAGGGGTTGTAGGTGATGCCTCCTCTTATGCCTAGAAGTGGCACATTAGGAAACTCCCCACAACGGTCAATGATGGTGACATTCTCCATAGATCTGGAGCACCAATGGATATCTGAGTGAGAAAGTGACATGATCCTCTTGGACCATCTGAACCCTTGCTCATTCTTCATTACTGAGCGAGGAAGGTGAGAAATAAACCATCTAGATAGCAAAGGTATGCAGCACATCAAAGTTCCTCTTGCCCTTGTAGTACGGGTGTGAAGAGAATGTAGGATGTCTCCAAGCAATGTAGGCACTGGATTGTGACTCAGGAAAATGTTGATGGCATGAACATCTATGAACTGATCTGGATTGGGGAACAATACTAAGCCATATATCAGCAAGGCTAAGATCTCCTCAAAAGCATCATAGCTCATGGCCTTCAAGAACATTTGAGCTTTATCCATTAATACCTTGGCAAGAATACCCTTGACTCCACTTCTCGTCTCTAGAACAATGTCAGACTTCTTCAGATGTAGAGCTGCAGCAATAACCTCAGGTTTAAGTTCCTTCTCCAAACCTGTGAATGGTTTCTGATCAAGAACAGGGATACCCAGAAGTTTAGAGAACTCCTCCATGGTTGGAACTAGCTGATAGTCAGGGAATGTAAAGCAGTGGTGCTTAGGGTCAAAGAACTGAAACAGGACACTCATCATGTCTTCATTGAACCCCGAAGTGACCAGATCCAATAGGTGACCATGTCTCTTGATGAACCGGGAGTGATCAGACACTTGAGAAACCAACTCTTTAAGCTTGGGAGGTATCCCCACAAAGTTGATCCTGATGGTGTTTCTACGAGCTGAAGCCATGACCTGCAACAAAGAACAAAGATAAATCCTTTGGTCCTTGAAATGGTTAGGGAAAATGCTATGCTTATGATGCATGATGTTGTCATGATGTTATGCTCAATCACAAACATGTGGCACACACAAACAAGTCACACCATAGCCCTAGGTTTAAAGGCTTGCATGAAGTTCAAAGGTAAGTACCCTCCCCTGAAGTTAGATGGTTCATCCTGTCCTACAAAAGTAACCAGGTTCTAAAGGGATCTCAATATCATTGATCCTTCACAAGGGTGGTTGATCAGAAGGCAACTTACTTGCCAACCAAAACCCTCCAAGTTTAAGATCTCAATGAGCGTAGTATCGAGTGTCAACCAACTTCAGTCTGCACCAAAGCCGGTTACCTCACTACCTTCTAAAGGCCAAGATGAGTTAACTAGGGTTCTAAAAGTTAGTTAGTGCATTGACAACATATGGCAGCCTCAATATTATCCTCAACTTGACTTAAGGAATATAAGCACCAACCAAGAAGTCGCACTAACTATGGCCACCAGATCAACCGTATCGATATACGTCGTACAGTTTCCTTGGTCTATTGCCATTTACCTAAGGTACACTAGATCCGGGTTAGGACCTTTCACACATAAGAGCACCCCAACAAGTAATATAAATCAAACAAGGCAAGCAATTCAAAGTGATCTTAATTCCTAAGGGTACCCCTCTTAAAATAGATCCCCAGCAGAGTCGCCAGTTCTGTAACACGGTGGGAGAACTGACTTTAAGTAATGTTGCGGATAGCAAGAGTCGCCACCGACTTTTATTTTATCCATAAGGAAAGGTTATAAAAGAACAGGAAAGACCTTAGAGAATATTTTGGGTCCGGGGGGTAGGTTATGAAAAGGGAAGGTATTAGCATCCTTTTCATCCATGGTTATCCATGGGCTCTTAGGTACCTAAGCTCACTTTAAATTGTTTTTTGAAAATGTAGTGTGTGAATAGAAAAATTTTCAGAATAGTTTAATAATAATCCATGTACGGATGTGTAAAAAACTTGTTTGAAAATTTGTTTGAAATTGTTTAAGTGTGAAAAAAGTTTTGAAGTGAGCAAGTACCTAGGAGTAATCTACCCTAATGTTTAAGGTCTTTCTTATTCTTTATTCTTTCCTTAGTAAGACTATCCCTACTATTAAGAAGTAGGTAGTCCTTATTTTGGATGTTGAGGGACATGTGAGGGACAATTTGATTTTGAAGGCCATTATGGGGTGTAATAAGCATAAAGAAGGGACTATCATCATTTTATTCGAAGGGACTCGATCCGTAAAGGCAACCATAAGGGACTTTGATGATTTTCTTTCGAGGGACTTGCTTTATACACCCCACTTAACCATTATTCGTAGGCAACTTGAGGGATAACCTTAGGAAGTGAGACGGCGATTAAAATCGACTTACGTGTGTGACGTGTTTAATTTAATTATCTTATGATTAAAAATTGTCTAAATTTATTTTAATATTGCATACATGTTGTTACACTCCCTAATTACTAACCATAGTAAAAATAATTAAAATAGTTACAAAATTACAACCGAGAAACAATTACAAAATTATAATAATAATAAATAAAATAGCAAATTAAAATATAAATAATAAAGGGGTTAGTGATAATAATAATTAGAAATAATAAACAATGTTAGAAACATAGAATAATAAATAATAATATGGTTAGTAAATATAAAATTAATTAAAAGGTTAATAAAATTGTAATAAGCAAAAATTAGTAACAATATAGTTAATAGTAATGATAGAAACCAAAAATAAAAAAATTAACATACACAACTAAATAATTTTTAATTCATGTACTAATTATTAAATTATTTTTAAATGCATTATAATTACAAAGTTTAATTGTTATAAACATATATTAACATTTATTTATTAAACGATATATACATATAATAAGAAAAAGATAGGTTTTAAATATCATATTTTAAATTTAATATAATTATCATAAATTAAATTATTTCTAAACATTAAAAGAAAATTAATTTGAATTATAATATATTTACAAAATTTATAAGAATTATAATAGATATATATATACATAATAATTATATTAGGAATTAGAAAAAATAAGATTATTAAGAAAAATAGAATTAGGTTTAAAATAAATTAGGGTTTATTAAGAAATATTTTTTAGGGTTTGATTATTAGGGCTTATTTACATACAAAATTTATTTTTAACTAATTATATAAAATTGTCTTAACTAATATATATTATAAAATTTACATTGAAAAATCATGAGTTTTATATCTTTTAGAAAATAATTTTAAGAGTTTGAATACATAATATATGTTTTATAATATAGAAAATAATAATAAAATTTTAATTATTTAAATCAATTAAATTAAAACAAAAAAATAAAAAGAAAGAAAGGAAAAGAAAAGGAACCTGGTGGGATTTGATCCCAAGACCTCATATTTGCCAGCAACAACCACAACCACTGAACCAACCAGGCGCAGGTGATAGTAAATGAGAATCACTTTGTTTTGTGCTTTGCCTCAAAAACCCAGGAAAATAAAGAAATAAAAAAAAAGGCCTGGGGTTGGACTCGTACCCAGGACCTTATGATTACAAGATGCATGCGCTACCGCCTGGCTGGGAGAGCCTTCCTGTTAACTTATTAACCTTGAATCATTATATATTAAGCCTTCTATAATCCTGAAAATAAAACAAAAATAATGGCCCCAGCATGATTCGAACCATGGCCCTTTCATCAAATACACACGCACCCTTCCACTGGGACAAGAGACGTTCTTGTGAAACAAACAGAACATAAAACATTATAATATTAAAATAAAATTTGAATTCAAAAAAAAGGCGCGCGCTGAGTCTTCTTCTTCCTTGAGATTTCGCAGGTTTTCCTGCGAAATTTCCTGGGAATTTTCCTTCCAATTTTCCTGCGTACCAAAACCTGTGTATTCACAACCACCAAGCAAATCGCAAAATTTCTTAAAATTAAGGCAAGCAATGAATTCCTGGAAGTCCATACAACATCATCATGTTCCTGAAATTCATTTATATATGATAAATCGCAAAACCCTAAATGAGGTTGATAAACCCTAGTTATGGCCGATTCCATTCTAAGCCCTGAATCTTCAATTAATTGGTCCAGAAAGCATCTATGGATCATCACAAACACGAATCAAGCATTAAACTTAAACAATGATGATTAATTATATGAAAACGAAAAAATTCGAAAGTGAAAGAAAACATGATTCGGTTCATGCTGTTTATGGCATTATGAATGATTATGATGATTGCTACATGATCACTGAAGGTCAAGGAAGCTATTGCAACCTTTGTGAAGCCTTGAAACTGCCTTATTCTCAAAATCCGAATCTCACTTTTCTTGTGAATTTTTGAACTATGAACTTACCTTGAAGCTGCTGGATTTCGTCCTCTTGGTTAGGGTTTGTGTTATGTATATATATGTGATTGATTTAGGTCAGAAACATGGGTGGGTTGTGTGGATATTTGATCCAAAAAAGATTGAAAAAGATGGTGTTGTAAAAATCAAATATTTGCTCTTGAATGCTTGCTATTTTTGTATCAATCACATGATTCCATTCCTCTTTGATTCTAATCACCCATTATGATCTTCTAGAAACATTATCCAAATAAAATCCATTATTTTTATATTTTATCTTTATTTAAAATGATTTTTAATGATTTAAATCAAAATAAATAAAAATAAAAATAATAAAAATCAGATTTTAAATGGTTTGGGTCGTGCATAGTGTTTGTGTATGGATTGGATCATAACTTGGGCAGCCCATTTGGAAAGAAATACTTTTAAGCCTCCATTTTCAACATAAACCATCACAAAATTTCCCAACTTTGCAAAGGCACATCTCCCTCAATTTTAAAGGTATGAGGGTGTTCTTGGACTTTTTGTAAAGCTTGAAGAGTCCTTTAAACAACCCCATTGGTTTCAGGTCCATATCATTTACCAATCTCAAGTTATGCCCTTTTGAAGTTGTTGACTTTTTGTTGACTTTTGAAATGACCTATAATGTCTTAGATCATATCTTTCAAATGAAGCATTTCTAGGCTTAACCTTCAACATCAAAGTTGTAGAGAATTCAATTTCCTTCAAAATTAGCTTTGGATGGAGACTTGGTGATGAAGTATGTGAAAGTTATGGCTGGTCAAAGTTCAGTTGACTTTTACTAAGGAAACCCTAATTTAGAAACTCCTGATTACTGATGATCTGGAATCTCCTTGATGAATCATGATCAACCCTTGATCAAATGATGAATTTCACTTCATATACTTGATGTTGGCAGAAAATCATGAAGTTTGACTTTGGTTTGACCACAGTTGACCTCAGTTTGACTTTTTAACTGTATTGACTGATTCTGACTTATCTGATCATCTGACTGAGCAAACTTTTGAGAAAAGTCTTGAAACTTGACATGGGGGTTCTTATACACATATAAGATGTTATTAAGCTCACTTGAGGCATTGGAAGTCCATTTAGCCTGATTAAAGTCAAAACCCTAGTTTTGGATGCACTGCTTAGGAGGTGCATTGTCTGAGGGAATTGTCAACTTCTTTGACCAATTGTGAACTTTGTGAACCTTGTGAATCTTCATAAACTGTCTTGTGAACCTCATGGGAGGTATTGTGAAGCTTGTGAACCTTGTGAACCTCATGAAGGGGCTTTGTAGACCTCATGAACCTCAGGGAAGCTTTGTAATCATTATGTAACTTGTGAACCTTGTGAACCTTCAAGAAGTAACTTGTAGACTTCATGAACTTCATGAAAGGTATTGTAAATGTTGAGAAGCTTGTGAACCTTGTGAACCTTCAAGAAGTGACTTGTAGACTTCATGAACCTCATGAAAGGTTATATAAGCATTGAGAAACTTGTGAACCTTGTGAACCTTCAAGAAGTGACTTGTAGACTTCATGAACCTCATGAAAGGTTATATAAGTGTTGGAGAACTTGTGAACCTTGTGAATCTTCTTAGAACACAAAGTTTTGTATTGTGAGGGCAAATTTTGGGGTGCAACAGAATGGAAATTCAAATTTGCGTTTATATTATATAGTTTTATTTGTATTATAATTATTGAATGACGCTGATGGTGTGGTGGTAAGGACGCGCGTATGTGAAAGATCTGGGCAGGGGTTCGAACCCCAGCTTCAACATTTTTTGCTTGTTTTCTTCATATTTTTCAGGTTTAATATATAATGAACCATAGTCATTCATTGTTCAGCCAGCGTGCGCAGCCCAATGGTAGCTTGCTTCGTCCAGAGTATGGCAAAGCCTAGGGCATGGGTTCAATCCCTGCCCCAGGTAATTTTTTTTTTAATTCTGTTTTGTTTATTTGTTTTATTAATTGTTTTTATTATTAAATATAATTATGTTTAATATGTAAATAGTTCTAAATTAATATGTAAATATTTATATGTTCTAAAAAATTTCTAAAAAATATTTTCTAAAACTATATATTTTTTTATTTTGAATTAAAATATGTATATATTTATTTAATGATTAAATTAGTATTATGTATTAAATTAAAATCCTAATATTTTTGTATCTAAAACCCTAATTATTTTTAAACCCTAATTTATTTTTTTTAACAATTCAAAACCCTAATTTTCTTTTACAATTATAATTTCTTATTTTATTATGTTTGTTTAATTATAATTAATAAATATTTCTAATATATACATAATTGAATTATTAATCATTTAAATTAGTATATAATTATTATTATTATTTTGTTCTCATCTTAAAAATTCTTTAAAAAAAAAGATTGTTTATTTAAATTTAAAATTTTAATTAATTTCTATATTGTATATTATGGTGCTAACCTTTTTTTTCTCTTATATTTATTTTTATTACTAACCTTTTATTTATTTATTATTATTACTATTTAAATTGTTTTATTATAATGTAATTGTGCAAGCCATGTAATAGTTGTAGTAATTTTTATTGTTTAATTATTTAAAATTGCTATGGTTACTAAATTAGGGAGTGAAACATGTTTGTATTGTAAAATCAATTTAGATCATTAATTATAAGATAAATATTTGAACTTGTACACGCACACACGTAAGTCGATCTTTGATCGCCATCTCACCTTCTTAAGGATACCTCTCATGTTTCCTAAACAAAAAGGTCAAGTAAGGTGTATAAAGCAAAGTCCCTTCTCTTATCAATATCATCTTGTCCCTTTAAAGATTATAAGATCAAGTCCCTTCATGGTTGCCTTCGTAAATGATCTTGTCCCTTTCGAATAAAAGATGATAAGTCCCTTCGAATTGCTAAGTACACCTTACAGTTGCCTAATAACAGATGTCCCTTCACATGTCCCTTAAACATCCAAGGTAATGACTACCTATTCCTTAATAATAGGGATAGTCTTACCATTGAAAGAACATTTAAGAACAGTAAAGATTTAACTTAGGGTAGGTTCCTCTTAAGTACTTGCTCACTTTTTTCATCAAATTACTTCATTACACTTTACATTTTAAACAATTTTCAAAAACAAAGTCTTTATGTATATCCGTACAAGGGTCATTATAAAGTACTTAAGAAAATTTTTAATCACACACCACACTTCTCAAAACAATTCAAAGTGAGCTAAGTAACTAAGAGCCCATGGATAACCATGGATGTAAAGGGTGCTAACACCTTCCCTTTACATAACCTACCCCCCGAACCCAAAAATCTTTTAAGGTCTTTCCTGTTCTTTTATGCCCTTTCCTTTGGATAAAATAAAAGTCGGTGGCAACTCTTGCTATCCGCAACATTTAACTAAAGTCAGTTCTCCCACCGTGTTACAGAACTGGCGACTCTGTTGGGGATTTGATAAAAGAGGGGTACCCTTAGGAATTAGATCACTTTAAATTGTTTGTCTTATTTGCTTTATACTTATCTGTTGGGTGCTCTTATGTGTGAAAGATCCTAACCCGGATCTAGTGTACCTTAGGTAAATGGCAATAAACCAAAGAAACTGTACGGCGTATACCGATATGGTTGATCTGGTGGCCATAGTTAGTGTGACTTCTTGGTTGGTGCTTATGTTCCTTAAGTCAAGTTGAGGATAATATGAGGCTGCCATATGTTGTCAATACACTAACTGACCTTTAGAACCCTAGTCATCCCATCTTGGCCTTTAGAAAAGTAGTGAGATAACCGGCTTTGGTGAAGACTGAAGTTGGTTGATACTCGGTGCTACACTCATTGAGATTCTAAACTTTGAGGGTTTTGGTTGGCAAGTAAGTTGCCTACTGAAAAACCACCCTTGTGAAGGATCAATGATATTGAGATCCCTTAGAACCTGGTTACTTTTGTAGGACAGGATGAACCATCTAAACTTCAGGGGAGGGTACTTACCTTTAAACCTCATGCAAGCCTTCAAACCTAGGGCTATTGTGTGACTTGTTTGTGTGTGCCACATGTTTGTGATTGAACATAACATCATGACATCATCATGCATCATAAGCATAGCATTTTCACTAACCATTTCAAGGACCAAAGGATTTATCTTTGTTCTTTGTTGCAGGTCTTGGCTTCTGCTCGTAGGAATACTATTCGGATCAACTTTGTAGGAATACCTCCTAAGCTTAAGGAATTGGTCTCTCAAGTTTCTGAAAACTCCCAATTCATCAAGAGGCATGGTCACCTACTGAATTTAGTCACTTCATGGTTCAATGAAGACATGATGAGTGTTCTGTTTCAGTTCTTTGATCCTAAATATCACTGTTTCACATTCCCCGACTATCAGTTGGTTCCTACAATGGAGGAGTTCTCCAAGCTTATGGGTATACCTATTCTTGATCAGAAACCCTTCACAGGCTTGGAAAAAGAGCTTAAACCTGAAGTTATTGCTGCAGCCTTACATTTGAAGAAATCAGACATTTTCCTAGAAACAAGGAGTGAAGTTAAGGGTATTCTTGCTAAGGTGTTGATAGAGAAGGCTCAAGTGTTCTTGAAGGCTATGAGCTATGATGCTTTTGAGGAGATCTTAGCCTTGTTGATGATGGCTTAATGTTGTTCCCCAATCCAGATCAGTTCATAGACGTTCACGCCATCAACATATTCCTGACTCATAACCCAGTGCCTACATTGCTTGGAGACATCGTACGAAAGCACGAGGAACTCTGATGTGCTGCATACCTTTGCTATCTAGGTGGTTTATTTCTCACCTTCCTCGATCCGTGATGAAGAATGAACAAGGGTTCAGGTGGTCCAAGAGGATTATGTCACTCTCTCATTCAGATATTCATTGGTGCTCAAGATCTATGGAGAATGTTACTATCATTGACCGTTGTGGGGAGTTCCCTAATGTGCCACTTCTAGGCATAAGAGGAGGCATTACTTACAACCCTTCCTTAGCTTTACGTCAGTTTGGTTACGCTCGGAGCGATGGTCCTCATGACATGTTGATTCAGGGTATTGTGTTTGACTACGACAACGATCTGCAAGGTTACCGTCAAAGGTTCATACGAGCATGGGGTAAAGTGAACAAGGTTGACAACAAGACTCTGGAGCCCAAGTACACTATTCCCATGGAAGCTTATCTCAGATGGGTGCGATCTCGTGCTCAGACTCTTATGATGCCATATCCTGCCATCCTGCCAGTTACTATGGAGCCTGTTGCTGAAGGAGATACTTCTTATATTATTCTTCATCCAGACATGCCCACTGACATGGAAGAGCTACAGAGGTCCTGGATCCAGTTGAAGGAGCAAAGAGATACTTTTGAGACTCATTACAAAGCAAGTCAAGAAAGAATCTTGGAGTTAACAAAGCAACTTCACGAGGAGCGGAATCTCAACTCATACCTCAACACAAAGAGGAAACGTCCATGGGAGACTTAAAACCCCATCTTTTGTATTTATTTCATTTTTATTGTAAGCCCAAGGGGCAAACAAATTTATTATTAATAAAAGTTTACTTTTTGGTTGTTTAAACAAATTTAAATCCTGCGGTCCTTGAAAACATTGCATACGCATTTATACACTATATCATTGCATCACAGGTTTCTTATGTACAGGTATCTTATCTTCTCGTTGTTTATTTCCTCAGAAATGGCTCCTTAACAAACAGTCAAAGATCTCCAGGCACAGAATGCACAATTCCAAGAGCTGATCCTGAACTTGTCCAAGGGACAGGATGAATTGAAGACACTGCTGGCCAAGAAGACTAAGAAGACTAGAAGGTCAGGAGGCCTTATCAACATGGGAAGAAGGTTCAGAGGTCCTGTCAAGACCAAAGAACAGGTTGAAGATTATGAGTCTGAGGAGTCTGAGAAAGAGGGAGGCAGTCTCCGCAATACAATGGGGGACTCTGATTATGAAGTAAATTACTATCATGATCCTAATGAAGATAAGTTCAAGATGCTGGTAGATAGAATGGATGCTATGGAATTGCAGAAGTCTTCTGGGCTGGATTTTGAAGACCTGAGTTTGATATCTGGAGTGGTTATACCCATTGGGTTCAAGGTCCCTGCATTTGTAGTGTATGATGGTGTCTCCTGCCCCAAGTTGCATCTGAGGTCCTATGTCTGGAGAATCCAACCCCATACTGCTGATAAGAAGTTGTAGATCCATTTCTTCCAAGAGAGCTTGTCTGGAGCTCAATTGGAATGGTACTATCAATTGGAGAGTGTCAACATTCGTGATTGGAATGATCTTGCTGAGGCCTTCTATAGGCAATATCAATACAATGCTGATCTAGCCCCTACCCGCATGCAACTCCAAAGCATGTCTATGGGTGCTAAAGAAAATTTCAAGGAGTATGCCCAGAAGTGGAGAGATTTGGCTGGTAGAGTACAACCTCCTCTAACTGACAGAGAGTTAGTGGATATGTTCATGTGTACGTTGAATGGTCCTTTTTATAGTCATCTCATTGGAAGCTCATCATCTGGCTTCACTGAGTTGATAATGACGGGAGAGCGTGTAGAAAGTGGTATAAGGAGTGGCAAGATACAAGTGGGTGCCTCTTCATCAAGTACTACAAAGAAGCCCCCTAGTGGGAAGAAGGAGTCAAATGCTGTTTATGGTCAACCTAGTCATAATAGGAGGCACCAATCTGTGAGTGCAGTTCACATCTCCAATCCTACTCATGCAGCACCAGAGCCACCACAGGGCAATCAGAAGAGGCCTAGAAGACAGTTCACCAAGCTCAACATGTCACTGGCCCAAGCCTTGCAACACTTGTTGAAGGGTGAACTCATCACTTTGAAGGACCCTCCTCAGAATCCTGATGTTACCTCTCCTAGGTATAATCCTAATGCACGATGTGCATATCATTCTAATTGTCAGGGACATGATACCAATAATTGCTGGATATTGAAGAATAAGATTCAGGATATGATTGATGCTGGAGAGATTGAGTTTGACCCTCTGGGTACTCCAAATGTGATTACTGCTCCCATGCCAAATCATAAAAAGACTGTTAATGCCATTGATGAAGTTTCACATATTTCCTCAGTTGCAGATGTGACTACACCATTGTTTGTTATTAAGAAGAAGTTGGTACAAGCTGGATTCTTTCCAGGTTGTAATGAAGATTGTTTCTATTGTGCTTATAAACCGGATAGTTGCTGGAAGTTGAAGGATGGTATTCAACGCCTCATGGACAATTATACCATATTGTTTGAAAGGACACCTTCTGTAGAGAGTATGGTTGAACATATAACTCAAGGTGCGAAGGTTGAAGAGGTAGATATGGTTGATAAAGTGCCAGTGAGGATCACTTCCAAGGGCCCTGTCAAAATCACTCATAAGGGTCAAATTAAGATTACTGTTGAAGGCCCTGTGAGGACTGTTGCTGAAGCTAGAGTGGCTCCTATGATTATTACCACTCCTGGTCCTATTCCGTATACTTCTGATAAAGCCATACCTTGGCATTACGGTTCTGATGTTTATATTCATGGTGTTAAGCGGGAACCCTTAGCTGATACACTTGTTGCTAATGAAAACCTTGATGTTGATAATATTGTTGGATCTAGTAGGATCACAAGAAGTGGAAGAATTTTCTCTCCTCCGGCTACCTCCAAGAATACAGTTACTCCAACTACTACCTCCACTACTGATGCTCGGGGCAAAGGTCCTGTTATTGAACCTGTGCAAGCTGAGACACCAACTGCTGATGATCTTTCTAAGCAGATGGAAGAAGTACTAAAGATCATTCGCAAGAGTGATTATGATGTTGTTGATCAATTGGGGCATACTCCCTCCAAGATTTCCATGTTGTCTTTATTGTTGTGTTCTGAGGCTCATGCTAAAGCCTTGATTAAATTTTTGAAGACTGCTCACGTGCCAAATGAGATTTCTGTAGATCAGTTTGAAAATTGTGTTGCACACTTGACCTATGATAATGGGTTAGGTTTCTTCAATGCTGATTTGACTCCTGCCAAGAGGGATCATAACAGGGCTTTACATATCTCTATTGAGTGTATGGGCACTACCCTGTCTCATGTGTTGATAGACAATGGTTCTTCACTGAATGTACTTCCCAAAGAGGTGCAGAACAAGCTTAGTCCTGAAGATGCTGTGTTGAGACCCAGTAATATAGTGGTGAAAGCCTTTGATGGTTCGAGAAGAGTGGTGCATGATAACGAGAAAACGTATCGATTATATTGCTAGGTTTCATTGATGTTTTATCGCATAATCACCGTTTTAACACTCGATTTCTCGAGTTTTTCTTACCATTTTGCAGGTACATCATTATATGGAACTAAATCATGAATTAAGAGAAAAAGGAACAAAAGCAACCATAAAAAGATGAAGAAATGAAGAAGCCTGCAAAACTGCATAATTTGTTGCAGTCACGGTCGTCACCAGGGTGTCACGACCGTGACACCCCAAAAGAAGCCATCACGACCGTGAGAGCATTGTCACGACCGTGACACTTAAAAACCACAGGACACGAACGTGAAGACCTTGTCACGACCGTGACAAGGGTAAAAATAGGTTATTGACTGAGACCACGTCAAGGCATTACGTGAAGAACTTTTCTCCTACTTTTTTGCCACGTTCCTACATTCCCTCCACCACTTCAGCAAGGCCCAATGCAACAAAGTCCAATTTTCAGCCCATTAAGGATTCTATAAATAGCACAAGTTTTATGAAGAAAGTACAGAGCATTTATTATTCGATTTTCTGCGGAAGCTCTGCCGAATTGTTTTACGACCCTGTTTCTATTTCTGCATTATTTTTCAGTTTTCTTTCTTATTGTATCCAAACCCAACATATAACAATTTCCAACATCAGGAAATTGTTATACATTTATTTGTTTCTAAACCTTCAGCATTCGTTTATTTTCGATTTCCGCCAACTCCAAGCTTTCCGGTCTGTGGAAGAAGGAGTCTGCTATAATATTTGTTAACCAGGTTTTTTATTATATTGCAAATTTTAATATTTATAATGTTTATTTATTTTTCTGCCATGAGTATTTTATTATTTGTTTTGCTGTCTCTGTCTGGTTCAACATCAATGAGTAGCTAATTACCTTAGGGCGGTATGTAGTTAAAACAAACTTAATCGGTAAAATTTAATCATAGGCTTAAAATAATTAATAACTTAACATTCTGGCTGATACTTTTTAATTAAAATCGACCTTTTCGTTACGAGAGTAAGAAAAGAGTATTAGGTTAGGTCAAGACCACGAGAGTGTGAGATTTTTAACCAGATAGCTAAAGTTAGGCATTTAAATTAAACACAGCGAGAGCGCTTTAAAATAAATTAGAATTACTAAGTTTCCAAAAATTATCTCTAAACACTTATGGGCTAGCGAGAGCAGACATAGGGCTTTAGGGGTAAGTTCTGAGATAAGACCACGAGAGTGTGAGTTGAGGGTATTTAAACTGGTAACCTCTACCGAATAGATTAAGTAAACATCTTTATAAGCCTAGGTTAGATTGACCCACCTAAGTTAGTATAATTACATACCGACCGCCTTAGTATTATTTTATTAAAACTTAAATTTAATTCCGCCTTTAATATTTTAAAATCAACAAAAAATCGTGACAACCATTCGCCTTAGCTAAACTAGCAGTTCATCTAGCACTAAGTAACCATAGAATCCCTGTGGATCGATAATCTTAAATATTACTTCGATAGGCTGTGCACTTGCAGTTAAGATACCGCTAGACACATAATTAGACACGTCTTTAGCCCATCAAGTTTTTGGCGCCGTTGCCGGGGATTCCTTAATTTAGTTACTAGTGCATTAGGTAGCATTGTCTAGACTAAGGTATCAACTATTTAATTTAATCTCCGAGTGTATGCCAAGTACTCGCTCTAAAAGCGAAGACTTGCAACCTCTAATCCCTGAATCGGAACGCTTCTTACACGTAAGAAGA
Source organism: Lathyrus aphaca (assembly GCA_963966055.1). Lineage (NCBI taxonomy): Eukaryota > Viridiplantae > Streptophyta > Magnoliopsida > Fabales > Fabaceae > Lathyrus > Lathyrus aphaca. The sequence continues at coordinate 556,439,383 of OZ014522.1, forward strand.
CGTATATTCGATTACGAACAAAGTTACAATATTCCAGATCTTCAATTATATCTGCCTAAACCAGTCGTAACATCAAAGGACGCAGAGATGGCTGAAGAACATAATCACCCACTCAAGTATTACGCCAGTCCTTCGCAAGCTGAACCGCATTCAAGCATTGCAGCACCGGCTATCAACCGAAATGATTTCGAACTAAAACCTTCGTTGATATCAGCCGTGCAACAAAATCAATTCGCCGGAAATCCTACCGAGGATCCGAATCTTCATCTTTCGATCTTTGTGCAATATGCAGATACCGTAAAAGCCAATGGAGTTACCCAAGAAGCTATTAGACTACGTTTATTTCCTTTTTCACTTCGAGACAGAGCAAGAGCTTGGCTTCAATCTCTGCCTTCAAACTCAGTAACTACGTGGGAGGAACTTAAGAGAGTTTTCTTGAACAGATATTTTCCACCTAGCAAGACAGCTATGCTGAGAGCTCAGATCAACAGATTTAAGCAAAGGGAAAGCGAATCATTATTCGAAGCTTGGGAACGCTACAAGGATCTGCTGAGACTTTGTCCACATCACGGATTAATAGAATGGATGGTCATCCATACCTTCTATAATGGACTCTTGTACAATACAAGAATGACAATTGACGCTGCCGCGGGCGGTGCATTGATGGATAAAGAATATAATGATGCTTATGCACTTATCGAAAGTATGGCTCAAAACCATTACCTTTGGGGAAGCGAGAGAGTCGCAACTGAGAAACCAACAAAAGGAGGTATGTACGAAGTGAGTAGTATGGACCAAGTCAATGCGAAGTTTGACCAATTAAGCCAAAAGATCGATAACTTGGCCATAACACCAACAGCCACCGTGGCTGCAGTAACACCTAACTGTGAGTTATGTGGAGTTTCAGGACACGAAGTTTCTGATTGTCAACTATTGACAGGAACTCCCACTGATCAAGTGAATTATGCTCAAGGAAACCCATACTCAAACACATACAACCCAGGTTGGAAGAATCATCCGAACTTCTCCTATAAGAATAACAATGCTTTATACGCACCAGGTCAAGCACCAGCTACATCACCAGGATATCAAAAGACTGCTCCTAATGTCCCTAGAAAATCGAACCTTGAGTTGATGATGGGGAAATTTATAGCTAACCAATCTCAAACAAACAAGGACTTCTTAAACTAAAACATTCACACTAGTGAGCAGATTAAACAATTAGTGAGCAAAGTAGATGCATTAGCTACACATAACAAAATGCTTGAAACTCAGATTTCACAAGTAGCTCAACAACAAGCACCTACTGCTGCACCAGCTGGAGTATTCCCTGGACAACCTCAACCTAATCCGAAAGGACATGCTAATGCCTTAATATTAAGAAGTGGCAAGGAACTTGACGGACCTACCGATCCAAGACTTGACAATCCAGCCATGTACCAAAAACCGGATAAATCGACTGAAGTGGTGGATGATCCAGAAGAAAAGGAAGATGATAATCAAGAGGTAGTGGAGAAAGAACAACCTTATGTGCCTCCACCACCCTATAAACCACCAATTCCGTACCCTCAAAGATTAACAAATTCCAAGACGACAGGTCAATTTAAGAAATTTGTTGCACTTCTGAAACAGTTGAATATTACTATTCCGTTTACAGAAGCTATCACCCAAATACCCTCATATGCTAAGTTTTTAAAAGAAATCTTATCCAATAAGAAAAAGATAGAGGATAACGGAACAGTTACACTTACTGCCGAGTGTAGCGCCATAATTCAGAATAATATGCCTCCTAAGCTAAAAGATCCAGGAAGTTTCTCTATACCCTGTGTAATAGGAAAATTCGTCATTGACAAAGCTCTATGCAATTTAGGAGCCAGTATCAGTGTTATGCCCTTAACGATTTGCAAAAGGCTAGACATGGGAGACCTAAGACCAACTAAAATGTCTGTTCAACTAGCCGATCACTCTGTTAAATATCCTGTAGGCATACTAGAAAACGTCCCAGTACGTATAGGACAATTCTACATCCCTACTGATTTTATAATCATGGACATCTCTGAAGACTCCACTACACCTATCATACTAGGAAGACCATTCTTAGCTACCGCCGGAGCTATAATAGACGTAAAAAGAGGAAAGCTGACCTTTGAAGTAGGTGAAGAGAAAGTTGAATTTATTTTAACACAATTCTTACAATCACCAGCTATAGAGGATACATGCTATCTATTGGACGTAATTGACGAATGTGTAAGAGAGATGGAACTGAAAGAGACTACCTATTCTGAAATAATGAAAATTCAAATCCCTCCGATTTTCGAAGATGATAATTGGCGTAAACCATATCAGGATGATAGTCTAAGCGAAAGTTTAGCACTTACACCGGATCCCATGCCAAGTAAAGATAAACCTACATTAGGATTAAAAACTTTACCTCATAACCTAAGGTACGAATTCTTAGACATTGAATGTAAAAGACCAGTTATAATAAATTCCAGTTTAGGAACTATAGAAACAAAGAAACTTTTAGATGTCTTGAAGAAATATCCAACTGCATTAGGATATAACATATCTGATCTCAAAGGAATATGCCCTTCAGTATGTATGCATCGTATTCTGCTAGAAGAAGATTGCAGAACCTCCAGAGAATCTCAAAGAAGAATTAACCCAATCCTTAGCACTGTAGTAAAAGAAGAAGTTAAGAAACTACTAGATGCCGGAATAATACATCAAATCTCTGATAGTGAATGGGTTAGTCCAATACATGTAGTGCCAAAGAAAGGAGGTATCACTGTTGTGAAAAACGCTCAAGGAGAATCGATATCGCAAAGAGTAGTAACGGGACATAGAGTATGCATAGATTATCGTAAACTAAACAAAGCCACTCGAAAAGATCATTTCCCACTACCCTTTATAGATCAAATGTTAGAACGATTAGCCAAGCATTCTTACTTCTGTTATCTTGACGGTTACTCAGGATTTTTCCAAATCCCTATCCATCCAGATGATCAAGAGAAGACTACATTCACATGCCCATATGGAACGTTCGCTTATAGACGAATGCCCTATGGATTATGCAACGCTCCTGCAACCTTTCAAAGATGTATGATGTCAATCTTCGCTGATTTTATAGACAACATCATGGAAGTGTTCATGGACGATTTCTCTGTATGCGGGCAAAGTTTTGAAGGATGCTTATCAAACTTAGAAATGGTGTTAGAAAGATGTGTAAAAGTAAACCTCGTGCTTAACTGGGAGAAATGTCATTTTATGGTCAAAGAAGGAATCGTATTAGGTCACGTAATATCCGACAAGGGAATTGAAGTTGATAAAGCTAAGATTGAAGTCATAAAAGATCTTCAACCCCCTAAAACCATTCGAGAAATACGAAGCTTTTTAGGACACGCCGGTTTCTACCGACGATTCATCAAAGATTTCTCGAAAATCACTAAACCTCTTACTGGTTTATTAATGAAAGACGCTGAGTTCATATTCAATGAAGATTGTCTTAAAGCATTCGAAACTCTAAAAACAACCCTCATCACCGCACCAATCATGCAACCCCCTGACTGGAGATTACCTTTCGAAATCATGTGCGATGCGAGTGACTATGCTGTAGGCGCAGTTCTAGGCCAGAGGAAGGAAAAGAAACTTCATGCGATTTACTATGCCAGTAGAACCTTAGATTCTGCCCAGATGAACTACGCCACTACTGAAAAAGAATTATTAGCAGTTGTCTTTGCGCTTGACAAATTCCGTTCTTACCTAGTAGGAGCGAAAATAATCATTTACACAGACCATGCTGCTATCCGATATTTATTAACTAAGAAAGATGCTAAACCAAGACTCTTGAGATGGATTTTACTCTTACAAGAGTTTGATCTCGAAATAAAAGATAAGAAAGGTACTGAGAATGTCATAGCGGACCATTTATCTAGAATAGAAGGTATTAAACCTGAACAAGTGCCGATTAACGATGATTTTCCGTATGAACAGCTGATAGCACAAATAGGAAGCGACCTAGTTCAGTTAGACATAAATGAACCAGAACTCGTGGAAACAATCCAGACAACTGTAGGACTGCCATGGTACGCTGACATTGTCAACTACCTAGCCGCAGGAGCTCTTCCACCTGATTTAACCTATCAGCAGAAAAAGAAATTCTTTCACAATCTGAAACATTATTACTGGGATGAACCATTATTGTTCAAGAGAGGACCCGATGGAATCTTTCGTCGATGTATTCCCGAAGAAGAAATAGAAGATGTCATTGCTCAATGCCATTCATCTCCTTATGGTGGACATGCAAGCACTTCCAAGACTTGTGCAAAAATCTTGCAAGCCGGCCTATTCTGGCCTAACCTATGGAAGGATGTCCACATCGCTGTTATAAATTGCGATCGGTGTCAACGCACTGGCAATATTTCAAGAAGAGATGAAATGCCTCAAAAAGGAATTTTAGAAGTAGAAATCTTTGACGTCTGGGGGATAGATTTCATGGGACCATTCCCATCATCTTTCGGTAATAATTACATACTCGTAGCTGTTGATTATGTTTCGAAATGGATTGAAGCTATAGCTTCTCCTACAAACGATACACGAGTAGTAATAAAGCTTTTCAAAAATATAATCTTTCCCAGATTTGGTGTGCCTAGACTCGTCATAAGTGACGGTGGCTCGCACTTCATTTCAAAAATCTTTGACAAATTACTATCTAAGTATGGAGTAAGACACTGTGTGGCTACACCATATCACCCACAAACAAGTGGACAAGTCGAAGTCTCAAACAGAGAAATTAAACAAATCTTAGAAAAGACTGTCGCCATATCTCGGAAAGATTGGTCATCTAAACTTAATGAAGCTTTATGGGCTTATAGGACCGCTTACAAGACACCCATAGGTACTACACCTTTCAAACTAGTTTATGGAAAATCTTGTCACCTCCCGGTAGAACTAGAACACAAAGCTTATTGGGCAATTAGAACTCTCAATATAAACTATAATGCTGCAGGAGAAAAATGAATCCTAGACATTAACGAATTAGAAGAATTAAGGCTAGATGCTTATGAGAATGCTAAGATATATAAAGAAAGAACTAAGCGATGGCATGATAAACGCCTATCTAGGAAAGAATTTAGTGTGGGAGAGGTTGTACTCCTTTTTAATTCAAGACTTAGGCTCTTTCCTGGAAAATTAAAATCTAGATGGTTAGGACCCTTTGAAATAACTAAAGTATTCCCGAGTGGAGCAATAGAAATTAAGGGTAGGAATAGTGAACCATTCATAGTAAACGGACAACGTTTAAAACATTATCATAAAGTTGAAAATAAAAACTATGCAAATAATCTAAGGCTTTTAGAGTTGTCCACTGATTCCCCTGATTAATCATAAACCTAAGCATTACGTCAGGCTTTTGACGATAAAAACAGCGCTTAGTGGGAGGCAACCCATTTACTCATTTATTTATTTAAACTATTCTCTTTATCATTTTGTTATTTATCGTTTTACTATTTACTTAATTGTTTTGTCATTTTATAGTTTTATTTTATATTACTATTATTGCCATTAAATTATGCATTTCATTTTCTTATTTTTATCTTAAATCACTTTTTACAGATTTTCTAAAAGTCTTTTCCACTTTCCTTCTTCCCCTAATTTGTTTCCTCCATATTTGCACTGACCATGGCTAACCAACCCATAAACCATATGGAAACCAAATTTAGAGGTAGGAACCAAAGAATGAAGTTTGAAGAGTTATCACAGAGGCAAATGGATTTGACCCTGTACCCGGATGATCAGACTATGGAAACCCTAGGTATACATGATAGCATCATGTACTTGTTTAACAGACTCGGGTGGGAGAATGCATTGATCCAACATAAGTTTGTGACTTACCGCGAGCTCACCCTTGAGTTCCTTAGCTCCTTAGTTTACCTACCTGAGCGCGGTTTTGGATTCAGGAAAGGATTTATTAGTTTCCGCCTATTTGGAATAGAATATGACTTTAACCATAAAGAACTAGCTGACTTATTAGGATTCCCTAGTGGACCATTTGCTTTTACTACCACACAGGTAGAATTGATGGATATTGAGCTAGATTTCTTTTGGGGAACTTTAACCGGAAACTACCACCCTGAACCAAATAGCATGAATAATGATGAGATCCATAACCCTGCTCTCCGTTATTTCCATAAAATCCTTGCCCACACTTTCTTTGGAAAAGAAGAAAACATTACCGGAGTTTCTAAAGATGATATACTTATTATGTCATGTTTCACTAATGGACAGCCTGTTAATGGTGTACCTTTCATGATGCAAACCTTCACCCGTATCCAAGAAGAACCTGAATTACCTATATTAGTAGGAGGTCTTGTAACCATGATTGCTGATGCTTTAGGACTTAGGTACCAATTGCACAGGTGCAACCGTTTAGGTAACATCCGTCCTATGAATCTTAACTTCTGCTTTAATAGACATATCATAAGGAATTTAGGACATCCACCTTTTGAGTACCTAATCCGGAATGAGGTAGTAACCCTGTTCACATTGCCAAACCATGCTAGAGTAAGTGTTCACAATAAGGATAACTGGCTTTATGAGTTAACCCCACCTGATTATCCATCCACTCCTGAAACACCTCAGTCTTACAAGATAAAAGATGATACAATGACCGATGTCGAAACTGACCCTGAGACACCTCCTGGTTACCATGACATTGACCACACTGACGAAGTAATTGAAACCCCTGAAGTGAATCAAGGAGATTATGCTAACAACTTACAGAACATCATGAACACTCTTGATGCTTACCAAACTGATATAAATTCATTTAAAGAAGACATTAAGAGCATGCGATTGGACATTATAGGTTTGACTGACATAACCTGCGAACAATTCTATCACTTGAACTCCGCAATCGAAGATTTGAAGAAACGCTTTTGAAAATGCTATAAGTGATTTAGTTTATTTTTCTCATTGTTTTCGTTTCTAGTTAGATTTATTTTTCGCAAACAATTTCGTACCGTATTTTCATTAATGTAATTTCATTTTCAATTACCTTATGCAATGCACTTCTAATTCCAAAATTTCTCCATTTTAATCAATTTATATATTTTTCATTCTATGTACTGTTATGCTTGCATTTATTCATATTATATACAATCTCTCATGCCATGCAAGTTAGTAAAGTACTATGTTGAAATTATTTATTATATGGTGTTTATAATTTAATATGAGTGATAAGTGAAGAAAATACATTATTATAAAGTATGTGAAATAATTGAGATAGTGTTTTCTGGAAATTATTCAACGAAGCAAGCCCTCACGGTCGTCACACCCCCTAACGATCGTGACGTGCTCATTTAGCGTGTCACGACCGTCGCACCCCTGTCACGACCGTGACAACCCCTATTACAGGATTCGTGAGAAACAGAACTGTTTCTCTTCGTGACCTCTTCTTCTTCTTCCTCCATAACTTCCAAAAACCACCCATTTTCTCCATAACTTCCGTAACCCCCCCATTACCAACTTTAAACTCATTAACCCCCCATTATCACCACACCTATCACATTCTAACCTTCCAATATTTATTCCGAATCATTATTTCTTTCATTTTATCATTTTTTCACAAACATCAAAAATCTCCATCTTTCACTCTACCTCTTGCATGCAATGGATACCATTCAATTTAGAGAAGGTGATGCTGGAGAAACCCAGAGAGAAAGATTTATCCGATTCCAGAACCGCGGTGTGCAACCTACACGTTATATCGACACTGTCTGTTTGAGGGAACTCAGAATGCTTGCCAGTGTCACGAGCCTGCTTCAAAAAGTCGGTCTGTGGGATCTTTGCAGTCAGCCTCAGCCCACATTCGAGCTTCTGACATTGGAGTTCCTTAGCTCATTCCAGTACATCACTCCTGCCGGTTCTCAGAGTCAGCTCACCGGTTTCGCAAAATTCAGATTGCATGGCCAGGAGTTTAACCTTTCGCAAAACAGGATAGCCGAGTTGCTAGGCTTCGATCACGGAACTGAAGCTCACCTCCGCGTGCCCGATAATTTTAGTGAACCCGCTTTCACTCTATGGCACGACATAACCAATACCCGTGCCTCAGCCTTCCAAAGCCTCAATGCTACACATATTCACAACCCGGCAATCCGCTATTTCCACCGAGTCATTTGCAACACCATATTCGCTCGAGAAAGTAACCATAAGCTCAACTCCAAGGAGCTTCTATTCTTGCATTGTGCTCTAAATGACGAGCCGATCAACGCTGCCCCGTTCATGCTTTATCACATCCAGGCTATTGCGCATAGAGGATCAACCCCATTTTTCATAGGCGGCATTGTCACCACCCTCGCCATTCAGTTGGGGCTTGGTGACTTGGTCGTTAATCAGCCTTTCATAGCCGCAGAATTCCTCACCAAGAGTTATTGCAGGTCCGCTCACCTGATTGCGCAGCAAGAGGATGGCAGGTATAGCCCTGTTGTCCATGGCACCATATTTCACCATATCATTATGCCGTCCCGCGACCGCATCGACCCATCCAGCTGAGCCAACTGGCTCTTTATTTTACCAGATGCTGCCGACCACGCTCATATTCACCATGATCAGGCAGATCCTCCAGCAGATGAGATGCAGGACGCTATGGATGCAGCTGAGCCTGTCCAGGATATACCAGAGACATCTACCCGACAGCCTCCTGCACAGGAATTCACTCTTGAGGACGTCCTCTGTGCGATTCATCAGCAGAACCAGATGAACGCCGCACTGGAGCGAAGGCAGAAGGAGCAGTATGATGCTTTACTCGGCACTATTGCAGCAAACCAGGCAGCTACTAATGAGAAGTTTGGAGAAATTTTCAGCGAGCTAGAAGCCCTACGCATTGACATCACTGCGACTACCGGTACCGGTTCTGGTACTGAAGCGACTCTGTCCAGACGCTCCCGCACCAGAAGCCGACCCCGCGGTCCTCAGCAGCCATAATTTTAGTTTTGCTTATGTTTGTTTTTCGTTTTTTTCATTTGTACTGTACTTTTACCGCATTTATATCACAACATTGAGGACAATGTCTGATATAGTGTGGGAGAGGTACCTTTCATTTCCGCATTTTTCCCTTTTCGCATTTTTCCATTTCGTTGTATTTTCAATTCCGTTGTATTTCTTTTCGTAAGTTAATGAAGCGAGAAAATCTTTGTGCTATTTTCTTTAGTTTCAAACTTTCCCCGTTTATTTAGCTATACCGAAAAATCTTTAATTATTTGCATTACCCGACTCGCCTACGAAATCGTAATTAGGAAGCTGAGAACGATTCAACAAGACCAATACAATCTTGACACCTTTGACTTCCCACTTAAGCGATTCCATTCCGATTATCATTACGAGTACACTTTAAGTTTCAGTTCAAAAGTAACCCCTAGTAGTTTATACTAGCAGTCAGCACCGTCTGAACACAAACCACGTGGGGAGCCGATGAATATAAGCGTTTGATGCCTAATCAATAATGATCCTTCATATCTCGATGCAAATGAAAAGAAACTGCACCAAAGTACACGGTCGCATACAAGAAACGAGAAATATGAGAAGGAGTCCATTGCGGGTTGGTTCAGAGGTACTGGTTCTGAACTTGGTAGGGCGTGCTACGGCTCGATCCCCCACAACCTCCAAATCGGATAATATATGTAGGGTTACCACACTCGTGTACCAGACCCCGTGCTTAAAAAAGGATCAAAGTCGCTAACCGGCTACTCCACTACGTGCGTGCTAAGGCAAAGGGCTTAATGTGATTGCGCTAGAATGAAACCGGGCGAAATAAGATCGAAAAACTCTAGGTGAAATCGTAAAGTAATTACCGATTGTTTCGTTTAACGGGAAGTCGACGACATAGCTTGTTGCTTGTGTCATTAGTGTATCGGTAGTGTTCTATCAAAGTACCGAATTATCCGACAAAACGATCCCTCGTACGATTTGTTATGAGTATGCGTAAATAAAAACTTGTCCGCCGATTTTCAACCGACTATTTGCTTGAGGACAAGCAAAGGTTTAAGTTTGGGGAAGTTTGATAACGAGAAAACGTATCGATTATATTGCTAGGTTTCATTGACGTTTTATCGCATAATCACCGTTTTAACACTCGATTTCTCGAGTTTTTCTTACCATTTTGCAGGTACATCATTATATGGAACTAAATCATGAATTAAGAGAAAAAGGAACAAAAGCAACCATAAAAAGATGAAGAAATGAAGAAGCCTGCAAAACTGCATAATTTGTTGCAGTCACGGTCGTCACCAGGGTGTCACGATCGTGACACCCCAAAAGAAGCCATCACGACCGTGAGAGCATTGTCACGACCGTGACACTTAAAAACCACAGGACACGAACGTGAAGACCTTGTCACGACCGTGACAAGGGTAAAAATAGGTTATTGACTGAGACCACGTCAAGGCATTACGTGAAGAACTTTTCTCCTACTTTTTTGCCACGTTCCTACATTCCCTCCACCACTTCAGCAAGGCCCAATGCAAAAAAGTCCAATTTTCAGCCCATTAAGGATTCTATAAATAGCACAAGTTTTATGAAGAAAGTACAGAGCATTTATTATTCGATTTTCTGCGGAAGCTCTGCCGAATTGTTTTACGACCCTGTTTCTATTTCTGCATTATTTTTCAGTTTTCTTTCTTATTGTATCCAAACCCAACATATAACAATTTCCAACATCAGGAAATTGTTATACATTTATTTGTTTCTAAACCTTCAGCATTCGTTTATTTTCGATTTCCGCCAACTCCAAGCTTTCCGGTCTGTGGAAGAAGGAGTCTGCTATAATATTTGTTAACCAGGTTTTTTATTATATTGCAAATTTTAATATTTATAATGTTTATTTATTTTTCTGCCATGAGTATTTTATTATTTGTTTTTCTGTCTCTGTCTGGTTCAACATCAATGAGTAGCTAATTACCTTAGGGCGGTATGTAGTTAAAACAAACTTAATCGGTAAAATTTAATCATAGGCTTAAAATAATTAATAACTTAACATTCTGGCTGATACTTTTTAATTAAAATCGACCTTTTCGTTACGAGAGTAAGAAAAGAGTATTAGGTTAGGTCAAGACCACGAGAGTGTGAGATTTTTAACCAGATAGCTAAAGTTAGGCATTTAAATTAAACACAGCGAGAACGCTTTAAAATAAATTAGAATTACTAAGTTTCCAAAAATTATCTCTAAACACTTATGGGCTAGCGAGAGCAGACATAGGGCTTTAGGGGTAAGATCTGAGATAAGACCACGAGAGTGTGAGTTGAGGGTATTTAAACTGGTAACCTCTACCGAATAGATTAAGTAAACATCTTTATAAGCCTAGGTTAGATTGACCCACCTAAGTTAGTATAATTACATACCGACCGCCTTAGTATTATTTTATTAAAACTTAAATTTAATTCCGCCTTTAATATTTTAAAATCAACAAAAAATCGTGACAACCATTCGCCTTAGCTAAACTAGCAGTTCATCTAGCACTAAGTAACCATAGAATCCCTGTGGATCGATAATCTTAAATATTACTTCGATAGGCTGTGCACTTGCAGTTAAGATACCGCTAGACACATAATTAGACACGTCTTTAGCCCATCAGTGCACGGAGAAATAGATCTCCCAATCAAAGTAGGTTCTCAGGTCTTCAATGCTACCTTTTATGTGATGGATATTCGTCCTTCGTATTCTTGTTTGCTTGGGCGCCCCTGGATCCATGGGGCAGGTGCTGTGACCTCCACTTTGCATCAGAAGCTGAGATATCCAGTAAAGGGAAAGGTTGTTACTGTTTACGGAGAGGAAGGATATATGATTAGCCATGTGAACACATTTAAATATCTGGAAGTAGAAGGTGAATATGTTGAAACTCTGTGCCAGACGTTTGAAGTAGTTCCTTGGGTTGTTCCTAATGTTGAAGCTCCTCCTGTTGTCAAGAGAGTTCCTGTGGTCACCAGAGTACCTCCTACAATGGCCTCCCTCAAAGATGCTAGAGCTGTGGTTGATGAAGGTGGTTGTACTATTTGGGGTCAGATTCCTGACATTCCTTACAAGTCTGACAAGTTTGGTTTGGGTTTCACTGCAGAGTCCCAGAAGGCTGTTCGTCGTGCTCGTGTTGTTCGTATCACCAATCAAGGGATTATGAAAGACCAAATCAATGCTGTGGGTGACTATGATGAAGACTACAACCTGGATGCTTGGATTTTTCCTACTGGGGGTGCTGGGCTAAATAATTGGAAGGCTGAAGATGTTATTTCTATCTCCTTTAGTCAGGAGTAAATACTATTACTGTGTTGTTACCTTTAAATTTGTAATTTTTGAACAATTAAACTCTTAAGCCTTGTGCCTTATCCAGGGCACAATGGTATGCTTGTTTCGGGATGTCATTTTATTTGCATACTTCATTCAATAAAAATCAGTGGACGTTTCGTTTTCGTAAATATTGTGTTCCTTGTCTTTCTTTTATTTTATTTTTGTTTTATCAGCTATGTGTTCTTACACACACCCACATCACTAAAATGCAGATCCTCGTCCACTCTGGATCCTGTTGATAACAGTTCTACTATTGTCAATTATAATTTCGAGAATCCTATCTATCAAGCTGAAGATGGAAAGGAGGATGATTGTGAAGTACCTGTAGAGCTTGCTAGGTTGTTACAACAAGAAGAGAAAGCTATACAGCCATATGAAGAGCCAGTCGAAGTTGTGAATCTGGGAACTGAGGAAAACAGGAAAAAAGTCAAGATAGGGGTTGAATTAGAAGATGGTGTTAAGAGCAGATTGATTCAGATGTTACATGATTATGTGGAGATCTTTGTTTGGTCCTATGAAGATATTCCAGGGTTGGATACAGACATTGTGGTTCACAGTTTACCGGTAAAAGAAGATTGTCGTCCAAAGAAACAAAAATTTCGTCGCATGTGTCCTGAAATGTCAGAGAAGATTAAGGCAAAGGTGATGAAACAGTTTGATGCAGGGTTCTTAGCTGTGACTTCTTATCCTCAATGGGTTGAAAATGTGGTGCCGGTACCTAAGAAAGATGGTAAGGTACGTATGTGCGTGGATTACAGGGATTTGAACAAGGCCAGCCCCAAAGATGACTTTCCACTTCCTCATATTGATGTTCTGGTAGACAACACTGCTCAGCATAAGGTATTCTCTTTTATGGATGGTTTCTCTGGTTACAATGAAATCAAGATGGCACCTGAAGATATGGAGAAGACAACCTTTGTTACACAGTGGGACACTTTTTGTTATAAAGTGATGCCATTTGGTTTGAAGAATGCCGGGGCAACATATCAGTGTGCTATGGTGGCTTTGTTTCACGATATGATTCATCATGAGATAGAGGTGTATGTAGATGATATGATAGCCAGGTCCCAGAATGAAGAGCAACATCTTGATCATCTGCATAAGTTGTTTGAAAGGTTGAAGAAATACAAGTTGATATTGAATCCAAACAAGTGTACTTTTGGAGTAAGATCAGGTAAAATCCTGGGTTTCATTGTTAGTGCAAAAGGTATTGAAGTGGACCCTGCAAAAGTGAAAGCTATACAAGAGATGCCAGCTCCCCGTACTGAGAAGGAAGTTAGAGGTTTCTTGGGAAGATTGAATTACATTGCAAGATTTATTTTCCAATTAACTGCTACCTGTGAGCCAATCTTCAAGTTATTGAAGAAAGATCAGGTAATGGAATGGAATGAAGAGTGCCAGACAGCCTTTGATGAAATCAAGAGATATCTTCTAGAACCTCCAATGTTGATGCCACTAGTTGATGGAAGACCCTTGATTATGTACTTAATAGTGTTAGACAACTCAATGGGGTGTGTATTGGGGCAACATGACGAGTCTGGTCGAAAAGAGCAGGCAATATACTACCTTAGCAAAAAGTTTACCGACTGTGAAACAAGATACTCACTGCTCGAGAAAACTTGTTGCGCTTTGGCATGGGCTGCTCGCCGACTAAGACAGTATATGTTGACTCATACTACCTTATTGATTTCAAAGATGGATCCAATTAAGTACATATTCGAGAAACCTGCTCTCTCTGGACGAATAGCAAGATGGCAAATGATCTTGACAGAATATGATATACAATACACTACTCAGAAGGCCATTAAAGGAAGTGTTGTAGCTGATCATTTGGCTCATCAAGCAGTGGATGATTATCAGTCAATGAGTTTTGAGTTCCCTGATGAAGACATTATGATTATTACCAAAGAACCTGGACAATATGACGGACCTGAACAAGGATCCCGATGGACAATGGTTTTTGATGGAGCTTCTAATGCACTTGGTAATGGTGTTGGTGTTGTGATCAGTTCCCCTGAAGGTTGTCATGCCCCGATTACTGCAAGACTTTGTTTCTATTGTACCAATAACATGGCTGAGTATGAGGCATGTATCCTGGGTATCAAAGCTGCCATTGATATGAAGATTCAGTTCCTGGACGTGTATGGAGATTCAACCCTGGTAGTAAGTCAGATTAAAGGAGATTGGGATACCAAGCATGATAATCTCATTCCTTACAGAGAGTATGTGTTGTCTTTAATCCCATATTTTGAAGAGATTACCTTTAGACATATTCCACGAAGAGAAAATCAGTTGGCAGATGCATTAGCCACCATGGCATCCATGTTTGAGATCAGCTGGGATGATGAAGCTCCCAAGATTACTATTGATAGATTTGAGAAGCCTGCATACTGCAATGAGATTGATACTGAAGAAGTAGAGGAAAAGCCTTGGTTCTATGAAGTGAAGAGGTATCTTGAAGCTCAGGAGTTCCCTGAAGGGGCATCTGTCAAAGATAAGAAGTTTCTGGGGAGGTTTTCTGCTAAGTTTTTCTTAAGTAATGGAATTTTGTACAAGCGCAATCACGATTCAACTTTGCTTCGTTGTGTGGATAAGAAGGAAGCAACTGAGATCATGGAAGATATGCATGATGGGATCTTTGGCACTCATTCTAGTGGTCACACCATGGCAAAGAAGATATTAAGAGCAGGTTACTATTGGTCTACCATGGAAGCTGACTGCTATCAACATTCCAGAACATGTCACAAGTGTCAAATCTATGCCGATAAAGTGCATATACCTCCATCTCCATTGAATGTGTTGACAGCTCCTTGGCCTTTTTCCATGTGGGGCATTGATATGATTGGTGAGATCAAGCCTACTGCTTCTAATGGGCATCGTTTCACCCTGGTTGCTATTGATTATTTTACAAAGTGGGTGGAAGCAGCTTCATTTGCATCTGTTACTAAGAATGTGGTGGCTCGATTCATTAAGAATAATCTTATATGTAGGTATGGCATCCCTGAAAGGATTATTACTGACAATGACTCTAATTTGAACAACACTATGATTACTGATCTCTGCACATAGTTCAAAATTAAGCATCACAACTCTTCTCCGTATCGTCCGAAGATGAATGGGGCAGTAGAAGCTGCTAACAAGAATATCAAGAAGATTCTACAGAAGATGACTGTTACTTATAAGGATTGGCACGAGATGTTACCATTTGCTCTTCATGGTTATCGTACTACAATACGTACTTCAACAGGGGCAACCCCATTCTCCTTAGTCTATGGTATGGAAGCAGTTCTGCCCATTGAAGTTCAGATCCCCTCCTTAAGAATCATGAAGGATGCAGGCTTGGATGAAGATGAGTGGATTCAGACTCGGCTTGACCAGATAAATTTGATTGATGAGAAGAGGTTAGCAGCTGTTTGTCATGGCCAGATGTACCAGAAACGGATGATCAAAGCTTTTAACAAGAAGGTTAAGCCAAAGGTATATCAGGCTGGTGACTTGGTAATCAAGCGTGTCATATTACCACAGGGTGATCCTAGGGGCAAGTGGATTCCTACATATGAAGGACCATTTGTAGTCAAAACAATATTCTCAGGAGGTGCCATGATGCTTACTACTATGGATGGTGAAGACTTCCCACAGCCTGTAAACGCAGACATAGTTAAAAAAATACTACGCATAAAAAGAGACCCGCTAGGTTGACTGGCCTAGGCAAAAATAAGGGCATCCCGGCGAACCAAAAGGGTTCAGGCAAAAATTAGGGATATATATAAAAAATGTACACCCGGCAAGTCGAAAACCTGAAAAGGCGGCTTGGGCAAAAAAGGGTATCCCGGTGGATTGAAAACCTGAAAGGGCAATCCAGGCAAAAGTTAGGGATTAAAGCGTATGACTATGTCTCGTTTGGATCACCCACGTAAGCTCCAACCAGTTGTGCTACTTAATTCAAGCTCGTACAGATAAAGCTCAATCCAATCGTTTTCGTCTCAACAACAGAAGATGAGATACTTGAAGATAATGGCAATAGTAGAACTGAAACTCAATATGATTATTTCCCACATAGCTGATTTTCTTTGTTTTGTAAAAATTTTATGGCAAATTCCTCTTACTAGGATTTCTGTCTCCTTGTACAAACTTGCCCATGTATAGGTCATTTTGTGATATAAATAAAATTTCATCTTTGAATCCATATTTACTTTTTCCCTATTTACATAAGCGAAACGTCCATTGGTTGTGTTTGAATGTATGTATGCTTTTGAATATGATTGATGTTTACCAGAAATGCATAAAATGCTTAATATGATTGATGTTTACCAGAAATGCATGAAAATGCAGTAATAGTATTTACTAAGGACGAACGAGGGAAGGATTCAACGAAGCTTCGCCGGTTCATCCCCACAAGACAGCTACAAATCCCCTAGTAGGACAAATCTATCATCATAGATACTTCGAGTTACATCTCCCCTTGAATTTATGTCCATCTCTTTTATCCTCAGTCGGGATAATCGGGAACCTATTCCTTCAATAGAAGTACGACGAACGAAGACGGGAGGTTATAAATACTATACTATCAAACAAGACGGGAACAAGTTCCTCATATTCTTCAGCAACAAATCGGAATTTATTTTCCCTAGCCAGTAGTTATTATACAAAGATATCCATACGCTTCAGGCTGCATGATTCATACATACATCATTTAAATCATACCATAACATACATACCCATAAATACATAATACACTTACTTAGGTTCATCATACTATACATGCATACATGTTGCATAAATTAAACTTTTTCCTTGCAGGATAGTTATATGCAGATAAAGCAATATCAACAATCCACAACAGGTCAGAAATGATCCATACATTACTCAAGATGTCCTCGGAGAGTAGGCAAACAGTCTGTAAGAAGATCCATTCCCTAATCCAGGATATTTCCAGAAGATTTCATCTATCTGGCCCTTGAATAGCAGGCAAACGGTCTGTGCAAAGATCCATTCCCTGGTTCAAGATATTTTTCAGAAGAACTAATCCTGACGTTCTTTTGACCTTGGAGAGTAAGCAAACGGTCTGTACAAAGATCCATTCCCTAATCCAAGATACTTCCAGAAGAGATAATCGCCACGAGGATATATTTCTACTGGTCTATTCAACAATTCAAATCATGTTGCATAAACGATTCAGAGACGACCTATACGAAGACCTAGTACTGATATCCAGTATCAACATAAAGACATCATCACATCCTGATACTTTAGATGTCATCTCTAAGCCCATCTCCAATTCTTCCAAGTGGCATCTTCAAGCTCACTCAAGCATATACAACAATCATCAGTGTTACTTTACGCACAGGCGAGTGCAAATTTTTGGGCTTTTGTGTTCAATCCCCTTCAACCTTCCAGGTCACGAATGGCATATATACCAATCTAACCCCTCAGGTTTCATAAATTTGAACAGGGGCAGCTGTTGCACCCCAAAATTTGCCCTCCACAAGACAAGACATTGTGTACTAAGAGGCTCACAAGGTTCACAAGGTTCACAAGACATCTCATGAGGTTCACAAGGTTCACAAAGTTCACAGTTAGTCAGAAAGTTTGACAAATCCCTCAGACAATGCATCCTCCTAAGCAAGGCATCCTAAACTAGGGTTTTGACTTTCATCAGGCTAAATGGACTTCCAAGACTTCAAGTGAGCCTTATAACATCTTATATGTGTTCAAGAATCCCCATGTCAAGTTTCAAGACTTTCCCAAAAGATTTGCTCAGTCAGATGATCAGATAGGTTAAAATCAGTCAAATAGTTCAAAAGTCAAACTGAGGTCAACTGTGGTCAAACCAAAGTCAAACTTCATGATTTTTTTCCAACATCAAGTATATGAAGTAAAATTCATCATTTTATCAAGGTTTGATCATGATTCATCAAAAGGATGAAGTAAGGTTTGATCATGATTCATCAAGGTTCTCCACAGAGTAAGCATGCTTCCAGAAAAGATAATACTAAGGACACTCCTAAAAGAAATGTTGTTGGTCCCTCTAAAGGATGAAGTAAGGTGATTACTAAGAAAAGGAAAGCTCAAGTTGTCTCTGAGTCTGATGTTGATTTTGAAAGTGATGTCCCAGACATCACACCAAGGAAGAAACCTGCTACAAGTAAGCTTGCTTCTAGGGTGCCTGATGTACCTCTGGATAACATTTATTTTCATTGCATCAATAGTGTTAGCAAATGGAAGCATATGTATCAAAAAAGGCTAGCTTCAGAGAGGGAGATTGTTGATTCAGTTCTGAATTACTCAGAGGTAATGGAACTGGTTTACTTTGCAGGATTGTTGAAGACTGTTACAAGATTTTCAAAATGTTATGAAACTCTTGTTAAGGAATTCATTGTGAACCTATCTGAGGAATGTGCTGATGGGAAGTCAAAAAAATTCAGGAAGGTTTATATGAGAGGTAAGTTTATTAATTTCCCCCTATTGTGATAAATACTTACATAGGAAAAGAAACCACTGAACATCGTGAATTAGAATTCACAGACAATCATATCTGCAAAACCCTCACTGCCAACCAAGTTAAACATTAGCCTAGGAAATGGAATCTTTCAACTAGCATGCTTAGTGTTAAGTATGTTATGCTGAATAGAATTGGGGCAGTTAATTAGGTACCAACAGTTGCACCCCAAAATTTGCCCTCCACAAGACAAGACATTGTGTACTAAGATGCTCACAAGGTTCACAAGGTTCACAAGACATCTCATTAGGTTCACAAGGTTCACAAAGTTCACAGTTAGTCAGAAAGTTTGACAAATCCCTCAGACAATGCATCCTCCTAAGCAAGGCATCCTAAACTAGGGTTTTGACTTTCATCAGGCTAAATGGACTTCCAATACTTCAAGTGAGCCTCATAACATCTTATATGTGTTCAAGAATACCCATGTCAAGTTTCAAGACTTTCCCAAAAGATTTGCTCAGTCAGATGATCAGATAGGTTAAAATCAGTCAAAGTAGTTAAAAAGTCAAACTGAGGTCAACTGTGGTCAAACCAAAGTCAAACTTCATGATTTTTTGCCAACATCAAGTATATGAAGTAAAATTCATCATTTTATCAAGGGTTGATCCTGATTCATCAAGGAGATTTCAGATCATCAAGAATCAGGAGTTTTTAAATTAGGGTTTTCATAGGAAAAGTCAACTGAACTTTGACCAGCCATAACTTTCACATGCTTCATCAAAATTTTTCCATCCAAAGCTCATTTTGAAGGAAATTGAATTCTCTACAACTTTGTGTCTCACAAGCCAAGCCCAAAAATGCTTCATTTGGAAGGTATGAGCTAAGACATTATAGGTCCTTTTAAAAGTCAACAAAAAGTCAACAACTTCAAAAGAGCATAACTTGAGAATGGTAAAAGATATGTACATGAGACCAAAGAGGTTGGTTATAGGACTCTTTAAGCTTTCCAAAATGTCCAATAACACCTTCATAGCATTAAAATTGAAGGATTTGTGCCCTTGCAAAGTTGGGAAATTTTTGAGAGGTTTATGAAGTAAATGAGGTCTTAAAACCATAATTCTTCAAATGGGCTGACTTTTTTGTGATCCAATAGGTTCCATGACATCATGCACGAAATTAATTTAATATTTTCATAATTTTATTCATTTTATTTTTATTTATTATGATTTTTTATATTAAAAATCATTTTAAATTCAAATAAAATATAAAATGGTGAAAATTTAAAATGATTTGTCTTCTAGAATGTCATAAAGGTTATTTGGATCTAATTGATACAAAAATTATGAGAATTATCTTAAAATAGCAAGTTCATATCAAGAATATTCAAATTTTAAAAGCCAATCTTTTTCAATCTCAAATTATCAAAATATCCAAAGTGTGATACAATTTTCTGACCTAATTCAATTATATCATATATATACAAACTTTAGCAAGCCAGAGCACACGAATTTAGAGTCTCTCACATCATCTTCAAACTTCAAAAATTTCATTTAAAACACCAATTCGGTTTCCTCATTACAAGAGGTTTTAAGATCGATTCTGGACAGGTTTCATGAAGAACCATCACCTAATATGGATTTCGCCATTACTAGGGTTTTTCGGCCAATTTAGGGTTTCATGATTTAAGGGATATAAATAAATTCTAAGACCATGGATCAACTCTAATTGACCTCTGGATTGTGTTTGTGAACTTAATTTGACAAAATTTTGCTTGAATAATGATGTTTGAGTTTCGTAGGGTTTGCTGCAATTTGAAATTCGCAGGAAATATGGTAGCAAAATTCATAGGAAATTTCGCAGGTCTGGAGGAAGAAGAAGAAGTTTCGCGCGGCTGGAAATTCAAATTTGCGTTTATATTATATAGTTTTATTTGTATTATAATTATTGAATGACGCTGATGGTGTGGTGGTAAGGACGCGCGTATGTGAAAGATCTGGGCAGGGGTTCGAACCCCAGCTTCAACATTTTTTGCTTGTTTTCTTCATATTTTTCAGGTTTAATATATAATGAACCATAGTCATTCATTGTTCAGCCAGCGTGCGCATCCCAGTGGTAGCTTGCTTCGTCCAGAGTATGGCAAAGCCTAGGGCATGGGTTTAATCCCTGCCCCAGGTAATTTTTTTTTAATTCTGTTTTGTTTATTTGTTTTATTAATTGTTTTTATTATTAAATATAATTATGTTTAATATGTAAATAGTTCTAAATTAATATGTAAATATTTATATGTTCTAAAAAATTTCTAAAAAATATTTTCTAAAACTAATTTTTATTTTATTTTGAATTAAAATATGTATATATTTATTTAATGATTAAATTAGTATTATGTATTAAATTAAAATCCTAATATTTTTGTATCTAAAACCCTAATTATTTTTAAACCCTAATTTATTTTTTTTAACAATTCAAAACCCTAATTTTCTTTTACAATTATAATTTCTTACTTTATTATGTTTGTTTAATTATAATTAATAAATATTTCTAATATATATATATATATATATATATATATATATATATATATATATATATATATATATAATTGAATTATTAATCATATAAATTAGTATATAATAATTATTATTATTTTGTTCTCATATTAAAAATTCTTTAAAAAAAAAGATTGTTTATTTAAATTTAAAATTTTAATTAATTTCTATATTGTATATTATGGTGCTAACCTTTTTTTTCCTCTTATATTTATTTTTATTACTAACATTTTATTTATTTATTATTATTATTATTTAAATTGTTTTATTATAATGTAATTGTGCAAGCCATGTAATAGTTGTAGTAATTTTTATTGTTTAATTATTTAAAATTGCCATGGTTAGTAAATTAGGGAGTGAAACATGTTTGTATTGTAAAATCAATTTAGATCATTAATTATAAGATAAATATTTGAACTTGTACACGCACACGCGTAAGTCGATCTTTGATCGCCATCTCACCTTCTTAAGGATACCTCTCATGTTGCCTAAACAAAAAGGTCAAGTAAGGTGTATAAAGCAAAGTCCCTTCTCTTATCAATATCATCTTGTCCCTTTGAAGATTATAAGATCAAGTCCCTTCATGGTTGCCTTCGTAAATGATCTTGTCCCTTTCGAATAAAAGATGATAAGTCCCTTCGAATTGCTAAGTACACCTTACAGTTGCCTAATAACAGATGTCCCTTCACATGTCCCTTAAACATCTAAGGTAATGACTACCTATTCCTTAATAATAGGGATAGTCTTACCATTGAAAGAACATTTAAGAACAGTAAAGATTTAACTTAGGGTAGGTTCCTCTTAAGTACTTACTCACTTTTTTCATCAAATTACTTCATTACACTTTACATTTTAAACAATTTTCAAAAACAAAGTCTTTATATATATCCGTACAAGGGTCATTATAAAGTACTTAAGAAATTTTTTAATCACACACTACACTTCTCAAAATAATTCAAAGTGAGCTAAGTAACTAAGAGCCCATGGATAACCATGGATGTAAAGGGTGCTAACACCTTCCCTTTACATAACCTACCCCCCGAACCCAAAAATCTTTTAAGGTCTTTCCTGTTCTTTTATGCCCTTTCCTTTGGATAAAATAAAAGTCGGTGGCGACTCTTGCTATCCACAACATTTAACTAAAGTCAGTTCTCCCACCGTGTTACACCAACCAACCACACCTCCAATATCGCCACTGGTTTAGGTAGATTTATATATGTTGTAGGTACCAAAACAAAATTTGATTATGATACTTATATATTTGACCAAACCATGAAGTAATGTAGTACCTTGGATGTGAAGTTACCCATTGATTTTCCTTCCTTCATCTGTGGTGTAATTATGAACTAGTACTCTGTTATTTTGAATTATTCTGACACTGCTTGCAAGAGGGAGAATGCTCTCTCTTTACACTATAAGTTATTTCAGGGGTCACATGTCCCTGACATTGTTGTGACATCCACTAGCATATCTACTAGCAGCAAGCCTCTCAATAGTACTTCAATCATTGTTGAGCTCAAAAAAGCTTGTAAAGAGTTAGATGCAAGAAAGTTGAAATTTGAGAAAATGATTGAGATGTTGGAAAAAGGGGGAAAACTGACGGTGAACAGACTGAAGAGGAAGCTAAATGTGGTTCTGATGATGGTTCAGATAGTGAGAATGCAAGTGGGGGAGAAGATGATGTTGGAGATGATCAATCTGGGTCTGATTAGTCTTTATGTGTGTAGTTGTTGGTTACTTCTGTTGAAGTTTTTCTTTTGGTTTTTTCTATTTTAATTCATTGCCCTTGAAGGCCCTTTGTAATATGGTTGGGTTTCTGTGATCTCTTCTGGCTGTGTTGGGGTTCTGTTGTACCCTTGGATTTCTGCTCTTCATGAGCTTCTGTATCAGCACTTTATTTGGCTCTATTTCCGACTTTATTTGGCTCTATGATTATTTATGTGTTTGGCTCAATTTATGGCTAAAAAGGGGAGTAATTATAGTTTGCTAGATGATATACTATTTATTTTAGTATAGTCAGATTGTTCTTTTCAGGGCTTGGTAGCCCCCCAGAGTAAGTGTGTTTGCACCAAACTGGGTTAACAATTCCATGTGTTCTTTTCTGCTGTATTTGTTTATTTACATTGTTACTTTTAACCTTGTCAGATATTAGTCTCGTAAAATCCTATTCGACATCGTATATTTGTTGCCAGAATTTTAGGATTGATGTTGGGCATCTCGTGCAAAAAGATAGCGAAGAGTTCTACATTTTCTTGGAGGCATTTAACTAGTGAGGATCTTAACTGAAAGGGAAAATCAGATCCTATCTTCAATGATCAGGTGGTTTTATACCCCAAAATTTTCCCTCCCACAATAAAGACAACGTCTCTCAAGACTTCTAAATGATCATAAGCTTCTCAAGATTCTCAATTGATCAAGAAGTGTGAAAGTTTCCCCAGACAATGTCTCCTCCTACACAAAACATCCAAAACTAGGGTTTTGGGTTTCTTCAGGATAAATTGACTTTCAAGGTCTCAAGTGAGCTTCATAGCATCCCACATAACTTTAATAATCCCTATGACAAATTTCAAAGCTTTCCCAAAGAGTTTGCTCAGTCAGATGATCAAATATGCAAAAATCAGTCAAAGTAGTTAAAAAGTCAAACTGAGGTCAACTATGGTCAAATTAAAGTCAAACTTCAAGATTTTTTGCCAACATCAATATTGTGAAGTAAAATTAATCATTTGATCAAGGGTTGATCATGATTAATCAAGAAAGTTTCAAATCATCAATAATCAGGAGTTTCTAAATTAGGGTTTTCTTAAGGAAAGTCAACTGAACTTTGACCAGCCATAACTTTCACATACTTCATCAAAAAATTTCCATCCAAAGCTCATTTTGAAGGAAATTTAATTCTCTATAACTTTGTGTCTCACAAGCCAAGCCTAAAAATGCTTCATTTGGAAGGTATGAGCTAAGACATTATAGGTCCTTTTAAAAGTCAACAAAAAGTCAACTTTTTCCAAAGCTCATAATTTGAAAATGGTAAAAGATATTGACATGAGACTAAAAAGGTTGGTTAGAGGACTCTTTAAGCTTTCCAAAAAGTCCAAGAACACCTTCATAACCTTAAAATTGAGATAGTTATGCCTTGGCAAAGTTGGGAAATATTTTAGGGGTACATTGAGCAAATGAGGTCTTAAATCCAAATTTCTCCAAATGGGCTTGTAATTTTGTAATCTAGTCTTCATAAAAACATCAAGCACGACCCAATGACGAGGATTTATGATTTTTATTATTTATTTACTATTTATTTGGATTTTATTTACTAAAATTCAATTTAAATATGAATTAAATATGAAAAATCAAATAATGGTCAAGATATTTGATTGGAAATCATTGAAGACATATTTAGAATTATTGGAAATCGGTTAAAACAAGATTGGACCTAAAATAGCAGTTATTCATTTGATTTTTTGAACTTTAATGGTGATTGATTTCTTCATGATCAAGTTACTTCACAAGCCCACAAATCCATCAGATTTTTGACCTAATTTACTTCTCTATAAGTAGATGAAGTCAACCAATGCACAAGGACACAAATTCACTGCCTCCAAGAACAAGAACAAAGTCAAAAATTTCAAGAAAAAAATTCAAAATCGAATTCTCATATTTTGTTATTTTTCAGGCAATTTGAATGTCCAAACATGATCCTTGATCATCCTTGATGTTATCCCAATCATCATTTGCATACAAAACATATTCATATGCATAAGCCGATGATGATTTTTTTTTCTTTTTCGTTTTCTAATCTTGCTTACTCTTGTGTTATCAATCACATTTGACCTTATATTATTGTTTGTGATGATCCATAGAGTGATTTTGGGAAGGTTTCTTGAAGGTCCCTTGCCGGATTCGTGAAACACCATATTTAGGGTTTCAAAAACTTTGAATTGGGATTTCGTTCACAAGCTAATTTTAGGCAAAATTAAGAACATATTTGAGTTTATTTGTTTGTATTTGTATGATTTGGGTTGCTAAACTGAATTTATTGTTGGTATTTTTAATGTTTGAGCATGCAGGACTTTCAGTGACGAACCAGAACCGTCACTATAAGCTTTTGTGACGGACAAAGTGTCACTATAGGCTAACTGGACGGCTGGAGGAAGAAGATGACTCCGTGCACGAAATTCATTTTCAAGTTTAGTTTTATTATTTAATTAATTTTTTGTGTTTCATATCAGTTAGAAGCAAGTGGCGTGGTGGTGAGCGTGTATGCGTATGAGGCAGACGACCTGGGTTCGATCCCCAGGTTATTCTTTTTGTTCAAAATTCATTTTATTTTGCAGGTTTTTTATATAATAATTAAGCTCTATCCTATAGACACACGGTACGCATAGCTCACTTGGTTGACCTGCCTGTGGTGGAAGCTAGGAGTCTTGGGTTCGACCCCAGGCTCCAACAGGTGAGTTTTCTGTCCTTTTTTTATTTTTACAATTTTAATATATTTTATTATAATTATTATTATTAATATTAATTAAAACTTTTTCTAAACAAATAAAAACCTATAATTATTTTATACATATGTAATTATAATTCAAATTTTATTTTTTGTATATAACATATTCTAAAATATTTTTGTAAATAAATACTAACTATTTCTAAGTTACTTATTATCTTTATAAATTCTTGTAAATAACAAATTTCTTTTTTTTTTCTAAATTAAATTCTTATTTTTATAATTAACATATAATTAACTTAATAATTATTTTCTTAAAAAGTTTATTTTGTAAATATTAATCCTTATATTATTTTGTATATAATAAATTCTCTTACTTTTATAAATATAAATATTATTTTCTCATTATTATAATTGTACTTAAAAATATTTTTATAACAATTTCTAATTTTTGTCAATATAATTGAAAAACCCTTTTATCAAACTTTAATCATTTATAAGTAATAATTTTTATTATTATAATTAATTCTCCTAAAGACTTCTAATTAATCAATTTATTTTTCTAATTCATTTACTATTATATTTACTTTTTTTATTTTATATTCATATTATTGCTTTGCTTATTTATATTATTACTTGTATCTATCCCAAAGCCTTGTAATAGCTTGTAAATTTCTTTTCTCGTCTTTATTTTCTTTGTAAATTAACTGTATGGTTAGTAAATAGGGCGTGAAAACCTGCTTGTGAATAATTTGACTTAGATAATCTAATTAAACAAGATAAATATCTGAAAATAACACTCACACACATAAGTCGATCTTTGATCGCCATCTGCACTTCCTAGGGTATTCCCCTTGGTTGCCTTATTTAAAAACGGTCAAGTCCCTCGAGAGTAGGGTGTCTCAAGCAAAGTCCCTCCAGGAAAATAAATCATCTTGTCCCTCCCTTCGGTTAAAAGATCAAGTCTCTACAATGTTGCCTAATTGATCTTGTCCCTTCATATTAAAGGATGATAGTCCCTCCCAATTGCTAAGGTAATGACTACATATTCCTTAATAATAGGGATAGTCTTACCCTTGAAAGAACATGAATGACTTAGTCTAAGGTAGGTACCTCATAGTTACTTGCTCACATCTTTAAAAAATACTTTTCACACCTCACTATTTTCAAACATTTTCAAACAAGACTTTGTATACATCCATACGAGGGTCATTACAAAGTACTTAGAAAATTTCTAATCACACACTACACTTTTCAAAAACAATTGAAGTGAGCTAAGTAACTAAGAGCCCATGGATAACCATGGATATAAAGACTGCTAACACTTTCCCTTTATATAACCTACCCCCGAACTCAAGTCTTTTAAAAATAGGTCTTTCCTGTTCTTTTATGTCCTTTCTACTTGGAAAAAATAAAAGTTGGTGGCGACTCTTGCTATCCATAACATTTATAGAAAGTTAGTTTTCCCACCGTGTTACAAGTGAGATTATCGCCGAGCTGGATGACCTCGAACTTCTTGTCTAGGTTGAACCTAACTTTGTCTTCGTGTGCGTCCAAGTCGAACATATTGACATTCTTGAGACCCTCATTCGTTACTGTCGACGAACCGAGGATGTCCTTAAGGATAATATCTTTGATACACTTTTCCTCCTCAACATTGACACTGATAACAATAGTTTCCCTTCCATATCATGATATATTATCTTCAAGTTGAACTAGGATGCTACCACATCCAATTTTTCCAAGGATATACCCATGATACCTTTCTCTCACGCACTCCTTCTCCCAAAGAAATAGCTAGATCTATCATTCCACAAGGGTAAGTTATCGAATCACCTAAGTACAACATATATCTGTTGCAATACGATTTCAAATCTGGTTGCTGAAGGCCTAATTCCTCTAAAGTGGTAGTGTAGAGGATGTTGCAAGAACTTCCTTTATCTACGTGTAATCCTGTCAGATTATGATCAACGACGATGATTTCTAAGATTATGAAAAAGGTCGACGTCAAAGCTTCATTTATCTTTTTAAGATCTAGAAATTATGTCACTAGTGAACCTCTGCTTCGCTGCTCGATGGCAATTGTTGTTCGAGAAAGGAATTTTGATGGCGGTTCTACACTTCATGTTGTTGCACTGCGGATCTCATTGATATATGATAAGTAACATAGGACAAAATCAAAAGATTTGACGGATCTCTTTTGCATGGTGAATGAAGTTATTGTCTTTATCTCCAATGCTTCCGATATAGATTTGACATTGGATCAAAGATTATCTACTCATAGAATCTTGCAGGAAACTGAAGTCAATTCGCTCAAACGACGTAACTGTTATGTTCTAGAACCATAATTAGATATACATTGATGGTTAGGAATGTTGAATCAGTTGTGTTGATCTTTGATACGACGTCTCATAAGTGGACATGCAAGATTATCACTCCATCGACCAAATCAGTTCAGAATTAAAGATGAATGTTTAAAAAGTGAAAATCAAAACGTACGCCTTAAATTTCTTTTGTGATGATTTTTATTTTTTGGATCATTTGGAATGGATTAACATTGATTTATGCCTTGACTCTTTGGACCTTTTGCCAAACCAATATATATATATATATATATATATATATATATATATATATATATATATATATATATATATATATATATATATATATATATATATATATATATATATATATATATATATATATATATATATATATATAGCAATTCTATTCCTACACTCTTTTCTACACCAAATACTTACACCGTATACACTATTCACCATATTTATACGGTGAATAATGTTTTTATAATAAAATAATATTTTTATGAACAATACATATAAACAGTACGTGAACAATGCACGTGAATAATTCCATGAACATGAACAGTGACCTCATGAACATTATCCATGAACAGTAACTTTAAAGTAGTGAAACAAAGTTGGTTAATGCAGTATAAAAACTTGGTTAATGCAGTAATGAAGTTGGTTAATAAACGTGCAGACATTAAAAATAATTTTTAGCAGCCACAAACTTGGTTAATGCAATGTAAAAACTTGGTTAATGCAGTAATGAAGTTGGTTAATGAATGCTCAGGTGTTAAAAATGATTTTTAGCAGTCATCAAAGTTGGCTAATGAAGTGTAAAAATTTGCTTAATTCATTATTGAAGTTGGTTAATAAACGTTTAAGTATTAAAAAAATTAAAATAATAATTTTTTATATTATTTTAAAAAAATATTATTATATTATTTCACTGTTCACCGGTGTAGGTGTAGGAATTGGTGTAAGAATAGTATTTTTCATATATATATATATATATATATATATATATATATATATATATATATATATATAGAGAGAGAGAGAGAGAGAGAGAGAGAGAGAGAGAATCTGAACAGGTCTTCGTGGTCTTCAGCTGGGACTATGGTATGTTGATGGGAGAAAAAGGTGGGGTACCTACAAGGTACTCCAACGCTTAAGTAAGTTTCAGAATGACAACTAAAGCGTAAGTAAAAAGGGGGTAGAAAGTAAATACATGAATATCCACTGATGGAGAGTTTTATAAGGGCATATGCCCGCATGGCACGGGCGCGTAGTCTTTGACTAAGTATAATCGCCTTGGTAATTCGTTGGGCAGTTGGCCATGTGGGAGGCATTTGACGCGTAAGGGGGAAGTCCTCAACGACTATATGCCAACGGTTATAACCCTGTAATGGTCATATCCTCATGGATACCATATTGGGCTTGTCCCCATATGTATGCTGGATTGGGCCTTGATTTGGCGTATGGCACATGCTAGGCCAATCTAGAACAGGAGCCCCCCAAGTCGCTATGCCCAAAGGGGGTGGTGACTTAAGGTGCTGAGATTGTGACCGACATGTCTCATGCGACCGCAAATTTCCTTGCTTTTTCTTGTCGGGCATGTGTTCGCAGGAAGAATTCAGACAAACTAAAAGATTCTCCTTTATTGAGAAGACAAAATGTTTGAAGTATTTATGACACGTGTAATAAAGCGTTGTCACGCATTTATGACACTTGGGGCTAACCCTAAGCAATAATTACATTGGCCTTTGTGCTTTTCCATGTGTGTTTAGGACATTATAAAAGGGGAGAAGGCATTCATTTGTCCATTTCCTACAATCTCTTTCTCTCACCGTGTGAATCTAGTCTGCAAATTCTCTTGCCGGGACTTTCATCGTCGTCGTCGTCTTCTTCCCAGTAATTGCCACGGATTCAGGTGAACATTTATCTTCTTCTTTTAATTTTTGGGCTTGGCTGATGAACATTCATCTTCTTCCCATGAAGTTCATGAGATATCCATGGTTTTCTGGATATTCGGATGAACTTCTGGAAATTTTGATGAATGTTCATCATGAATGTTTGAATGTTCTTCATAGGCATATGAATGTTCATAGATTTCCATATTTTGCAAGTAGTATAGGGTTAGATCCAAATTAGATATGGGTAGCGATAGTTTAATGTTAATCGACCGGGCATAGGTTTGTGGAGGGGCTTATCCCCGTAGACACTAGATTGACGATTGTGGAGGATTAGCTCGGTATGGCGATTTGGCCCTCGTAACGGTTTTCTTGACTAAAGGGTTAACCTGAGGCACGTCCTCGGGTTTTTTCGAAGCCCTTTCACTTGATTTATGGTGGAAGGGTGGATTTGAGTTCGTCGAATTCACTATGTTTCCTCTACTTTTTAGGTGAGTGTAGTAGAAGAATGCTCGCAAAGTCGAGGAAATCCCCGCCCCAGATAATGCGGATGTTCCTACCCAAGATCTCTTATGGATACTGGATGAGCCACTTGAAACAACCTCTCAGTTTGCAATCGACTCTTCAGGCGCGTGGGGAAAAATAGAGAGGAAGAAGAAAGGGGAAACTGCTAACTGGCTAGCTTTACCTCCGAAGCCTACACAAAGGATATGATCTCGCTTCCCTGCCCTCGGGTTCCCCATGTACGAGTTCGCGTTTCGTGAGGTTGGGTACCATCTTCCCTTCACTGATTTCCAGCAAGCGGTCTTCACACATCTCAAGTTGGCACCCACACAACTTCACCATAACGCTCTGGCCTTCATCAGAGCTTTCGAGCTGGTGTGCCATTACCTGGAGATTGGGGCGACGGTCAGTTTGTTCTTCCGGATCTTCCACCTGCAGAGGAAGTCACAGGATGGTCGGCACAGTTGGGTGTCGTTGAAGCATGCCAACAAACTCTTCAAAGCCTACCAGGATTCTATACAGGATTTCAAGTACCGTTTCTATGTGATCCAGCCTTGCTCGCAGGCCGCCAATGACTCATTGTACGACCGGGAGTTGGTTGATGACAAGAAGAATATGGTGGCCCACTTCCCCTTGGAGTGGGTGAATGTACACTTTCAACACTCCAGCGAGCATTATATCACCAAGCCCGAGGAGCTGAGCGTCGATGATACTGCGGCCTATAATACTTTATTCAACTATGTCGCCAGCTTTCGTCCTTCGGAACTGATGGATTCTGACGGGAAGGCCCTCCTTCGTCCTGACGGGACGCCGGCCACGATAGCTAGATTAATTAATGCCAAATCACTGCTCAGTTTCCCAAACAAGGAGGCAGCGATGCAACTTTTAGGTAAATTTATATTTTATAATCTGACTTTTTGTATCGTGGACCTGTTCGTCGTCTAACCGATTTCGTGTTGTTTTTATAGCACAAATGGCCAAAATCAAAAATCGCTTGGTGAAGTTGAACAAGGTTAATGTCAAAAACAGTGCTGCTAAGAGTTGGGTCGATGTTGTTAAGGACCAGAGCACCTTGGACAACTTCGTGGCTTCGAGAAGCTCCACCCCGGGAGGTACTCTTGTGACCGGGTCTCCATTGGGCAAAAGACAAAGGACCAAGAATCCTTTTCCTCCTCCAAAGACTAAAGTTGCGACCTCAGGCCCCTTTGACTTGCCACCCTGTGTTACACAGAGGACTCTATTCGACAAGGGGTCGTCCATTTGGGTTCCTGACCTTGACGCCGCTGCCATCCTCGCCGCAGATTCTACAGATTTGAGGGCTGAGCTTTGCCAAGATGCCGCGGGGATGATCTGGATTTTGGAGACTTCCCTTGCCTTTAATGATGCTAACCTTTCCCCCCGCAAGGATCTTCAGGCGGCCAAAGACAAAATCGAGAAGGAGGAGGCCGAAAATCACAAGCTAGAGAAAAACATGTTTCATGCCAAAGGCCATTACGAGAGTAAGCTCGAGCTTATGAAAGAGGTCACCGAACTGCGGAACTCAATGGCGGAGCTCGAGGGTGAGAATGAGCGGCTGAAGAAGAAGGCTGCGGAGGTGGAAGGCAAAGTGGTTGCAGGGGAGAATGAGACCGAGGAGGAGGCATCTATGACGACCAGGGAAGATCTGATTGCCCGGATTCGACTTCTGGCCCAGGATAACTTGAACATGGATGCATTTGGTTTTTTCAATAAAATGGAGCAGCTCAAGGTTACCAATCCCGAGGGGGATTTGGTCGTCGAAGGAACCAACCCCTTGCACCGTCTGGAGGACGGGAAAGTCTTGTCTCCTGATGAAGAATGATTGTCTGGCCTGCACGCCATTGATACTTTGGCTTGCGTTCCGTTTTGCTAAGCTTTGTTAGGGGCTTTGTTCCCTTTTGTTTATGTAAAGATAATGTCGGGTTCCTGGCCGTGATTTTATGTTAATTATTATTATGTTATTTCCCATTTTACTTGTATGTTTTCATTTATTTTTCCATGTATAGGGAACTTGTGAATGCTCGACAAGATGTGTTAAGCTCGCCAGTGTATGGAACTGGTCGAGGTGTAAGGTTTATGCTTGCTAAAAAAGGGTCCGGGGACATGGTCATGTCCCATTTCCCTAAGGCTTAGACCTTTCTCATCGCGAGCTAGGAGTCTGCCACGCTGGTATGACAATGGCGGAGCTCGTTTGAGGTGTCCCCGTTGGGCAACGCTTCTGTCTGGAAAACGGACAAATGGTTGCGCGCGTTAATGTTGAGGGTTATATTTATACCACGATACATCCTTGTGGCCGACATTTGTTCCTAATGACAGGTTTCTTAGCCGGCAGCTATCTCGCGTTTTAGTTGGGTTTTTAGCTGTAATATTATTTGAGCTTTTCAGCATTTCATGGACGAGTGAATGGTTCTCTGGTTAATTCCTCTAAGTAATACACTCTCGTTCTTGATTTAACGCGATACGGGCCATCCCAGTTTGCTGCGAGCATGCCTTCGCGTGAATCCTTCTGATTTCTGCGCAAGACAAAGCTGCCTACCTAGAACTTTCTCCAAACAATTTTATTGTCGTATTGTGATGAGATATTTTGCTTTAGGGATTCCTCGCGAAAAGCTGCCCCTGAACAGACTTCCTCTATCAAGCCGAGCTCCTCTCTTAAGGCCTCATCATTGAGTTATTCCTCCAGGGGGGTTTCTATCCGTCGAGAGGGTTCCCTGATTTCCACGGGAATCACAACTTCGGTTCCATATACACTATGGAGTTCCTCGACCCACCTGTTTTTTGCTTCGCCCAATCTTCTTCTGAGACCCCGTAGGATGACTCTGTTAGCGGCCTCAGCCTGCTCATTTGTCTAGGGGTGCTCGACGGATGCAAAGTGTTGTTTGGTTCCTGTCTTAGTGACATAGTCCTGAAAGTTTCTATCCGTGAATTGGGTGTCATTGTCTGTTATAAGCGATTGTGGTACGCCGAATCTTGCCAGGATGTTTCTCTTATAAAATCGGAGGATGTTGAATGCGGTGATTCTGGACAAGGCCTCGGTCTCTATCCACTTGGTGAAGTAATTGACCACCATGATTAGATATTTGTTTTGGAAAGAGCCTGTCGTGAAAGGTCTGATAATGTCCATGCCCCATTGCATGAACGACCATGGTGATGACATTGTCATTAGAGCGTCCAGGGGCGCAATGTGAATGTCCCCGTGACGTTGGCACCATTCGCACCTTTTCGCGTGCTCTTTGGCGTCATTTTGCTTGGTCGGCCAGTAATATCCAGCTCGTAACACTTTGAGGGCCAAAGATCTTCCGCTCAGGTGTTGAGCTTTAATTCCTTCGTGTATTTCATGTAATATGTCAGATACGTTTTCCTCCTCGACACATCTCAAAAGTGGGGTGGAGCATCATGGGTGATACATTTTGCCATCCACCAGGAGGTAAGATGAAGAACGATGTTTAGTGGCAGTAGTCTCCTTCTTGTCGTTATGTAGTTCCCCAATTGTTAGGAATTTGAAAATGGGGGTCATCCAGCAACTAGCATCCCCTATGACGTTGATATCGAGGACAATCCGGACCTTCTAAATGTTGGGACTAGGAAATATCTCTTGAATTACGGATTTGTTGCCGCTTTTCTTGCGTGTGCTTGCTAACTTGGATAGTATGTCTGCCCGTGAGTTGCGTTCACGTGGAATGTGCTGGACATCCCAGGTTTTGAATTGCTTGAGCATACGCTGGACTAAAGCCAAGTATTCAATCAAATTGTTGTTCTTCTCCTGATATTCTCCCTTTACGTGGGACGCAACCAATTGTGAATCAGTGAAAATTGTAACCTCTTGCGCACCCATGTCTCTTGCAAGGCGAATTCCTGCTAAGAAGGCTTCGTATTCGGCCTGGTTATTTGATGTTGGAAAGGAAAGAACTAATGATACCTCGATTACAAGACCCTATTCGTTTTCGAGGATGATCCCCGCCCCACTACCAAAGGGTCGATATGCTCTGTCAACGTAGGTGATCCATTTGCGCTTGCTTTCTATGGAAGCTTATACGGGGGTCATCTCAGCGACGAAATCGACCAGGGCCTGGGCCTTCAGAGATTTCATGCCCTTATATCGCACGTCAAACTCAGACAGTTCTAACGACCACCTCAGCATCCTACCAGCCATATTTGGTCGTGCCAAGAGTTATTTGATGGGTTGATCGGTTCTTACAACCACCGTGTGTGCTAGGAAATAATGTCGTAGTCGTCTAGCGGCATTTACGAGTGCGTGGGTGACTTTCTCGATTTGGTGGTATCTTAATTTTGGGCCTTGTAAGGCTTTGCTCGTGAAGTATACGGGTTTCTGTCCGTTAGCTTCCTCTCTTATTAGGATCGCGCTGATAGCCTCGGTATTGACAAACAAATACAAGTAGAGGATTTCCCCAACTGTCGGTCTTGATGTAACACGGTGGGAGAACTGACTTTAGTTATGTTGCGGATAGCAAGAGTCGCCACCGACTTTTATTTTATCCAAAGGAAAGGCATAAAAGAACAGGAAAGACCTTTTAAAATATTTTTGGGTCCGGGGGGTAGGTTATGTAAAGGGAAGGTGTTAGCACCCTTTACATCCATGGTTATCCATGGGCTCTTAGTTACTTAGCTCACTTTAAAATGTTTTTGAAAATGTGAAGTGTGTGAATAGAAATTTTCATAAGAGTTTGATAATGATCCATGTACGGATGCGTAAGAAACTTGTGTTTGAAAATTGTTTGAAATTGTGAAGTGTTTGAAAAGTTTTTGAATAGTGAGCAAGTAACTATGAGGAACCTACCCTAAAGTTTAAGTCTTCCTGTTCTTGAATCCTTTAAATGGTAAGACTATCCCTATTATTAAGGAATAGGTAGTCATTACCTTGGATGTGAGGGACAAGTAAGAGTCATCTGTTAATGTAGGCAACTGTAGGGTGTATTAAGCAATTTTTGGAGGGACTGTCATCTTTATTTGAATGGGACAAGATCATTATGAAGGCAACCATTTAAGGGACTTGATCTTTTATTGTTAAGGGACTAGATGACTTTATTTTTGAGGGACTTTTGCTTTATACACCCTACTTGACCTTTTGATTAGGCAACAATGAGGGGTAACCCTAGAAAGTGAGATGGCGATCAAAGATCGACTTACGTGTGTGAGTGTTCAATTTAATATTTATCTTTTAAATTAAATGACCTAAATTAATTTTAAATAACATACATGTTTACACTCCCTATTTTTACTAACCATGGCATAAAAAAAAATAATTTAAAAAAAATTACATCCAGGAGCAATTACAATAATGATAAGCAATTTAAATAAATAGCAAAATAAATAAATAAATAAATAAGCAAAATAGAAATAATAAGCAAAATAAACAAGTAATATAATTGGGTTAGTGAAAATAATAATAATAATCATAATTAAAATAAATAAATAAATGGGGTTAGTAATAAACATGGTTAATAATAATAAACAAAAAGATTATAATAAACAACATTTTAATGGTTAATAGAAAAATATGAACAATTATTATAAAATTTTAAGTTAAGTATAAATTATAAAATTAATTATGAACATAATTAAATTAGCAATTTTAAACACATAATAGAAATTATTTTCATGTAAAATTAAAGTATAAACAATTGTAGAATATTTACATATTATAAAAAATAAATTAAGCATTTTAATTTTTAAACATGTTTATGTACAAAATTTTAAATTATAAACAATTTATGTATTTAATAAAAATTAAATCAAGAATTTTAATTAAATTATAAATATAATATATACAAATAATAATATAAAAGAAGAAACGAAAATTAGGGTTTTGAAAAGAAATATATTTTTTAGGGTTTTAGAAAATAAATTAGGATTGATTATTAATTATACAAAATTAAATTATTTTTCTAATGATATTTAATAAAAAAAATGAATTTAGATTATAATAGAGAAAATAATAATATACACATTATATATATTTTTTAAAATTTATTTAGTTATATTATAAACATATAATAATAAACAAGAAAAAAATGAAAAAAAGAACTCACCTGGCTGGGGTTTGAACCCAGCACCTTTGGCTTGCCATCAACAACACATACCACCAGGCTACCAGCGCACAGGTGATAGAAGAGTGAATCAAATTGTTTTTATGCACTAAACCTGAAAAATCACAAAAAAGAAGAAAAAACCAAAAGGCCAGGGGGATTCGAACCCAGGACCTTCATAGTATCACACAAACACATTACCATCCCATCTAGGTGAGCGCATCTGTTCATATAATGGCAATAAAACATAATATATAATGTCTAATGAATAAACTGAAAAATAAGAAAAAACATTGGGAAGCCAGGATTCGAACCCAAGCCCCTGTCTTCCTGCGTGTATACCTTCACCACTGGGACACATGTTCACGTGTGATAAAGAAACAGAATAATAACATAATATTTTAAAATAATTTTTGAATTATAAAAACACGCGCGCAGGGTCTTCATCTTCAACCTCTGGATATTTGAATTTGCTGCGAAAATTGCTACGAACTTACCTGCGATTTTTCCTGCGTTCAAAAAACCTACGAAATTCATAATACATGATACACATACAATTTTACCAAATTGATCATGCCAACATGATCAATACAGTTCATTCATGTTATTTATGTCCTTAGAAGGTATTTATATAGGCTAAATCGAAGAACCCCAATTTCAAGCTCAAAACCCTAACATGGCATCTCACGGGTTATTCATGATTTCTTTGATTTCTTTGCCCAGAAACGTTCTATACAACATCACAAACAAGATTAGACAAACAAAATTCATTAAAATGCATTGAATTAGTGAAATCGAAAAAAAATTATTCATGGCCAAGAATGCTTCGGGTTATGCTATGTGGATGGTTTTGGATGCAACCAAGCATTGGTTTCCACTCAATGATGTCCAAGGATCATAACTGTGTCCTCAAATTACCTTCTAATGCTTTGTATGGATGAATCCGAATTTGAGTTTTTGGATGGTTTTTTGATTTGTGAAACTTACTCTTGGAGGCTGCAAAATCGTGGCTTGTGAATTGTTAAGTGTTCATTATATATGAGTGAGTGAATTAGGTCAAAGACTTCACCAATTTGATGGATATTTGGATCATTTGAAGATTGAAAAAGATTGGCTTTAAAATTTGAATATTCTTGATCTCACATTGCTATTTTGGTATGATTCTCATTACTCTTGTATCAATCAAGTCTAAATATAATTTAAGACCTTCTAGAAACCAAATCAAATTGAATTTTCATTATTTTATATTTTATTTGAATTTAAAATGATTTTTAATGTAAAAAATCATAATAAATAAAAACAAAATGAATAAAATTATGAATAAATCAATTTAATTTCGTGCAAGATGTTTTGATGTGGATTGGGTCATTATTTGGCAAGCCCATTTGGAAGAAATTGGTTTTAGACCTCCATTTTCTTCATAAACCAACCAAAAATTTCCCCACTTTGCAAGGGAACACATCCTTCAATTTTAATGCTATGAGGGTGTTCTTGGACATTTTGGAAAGCTTGAAGAGTCCTCTAACCAACCCCACTGGTTTCATGTCCATATCATTTACCAATCTCAAGTTATGCCCTTTTGAAGTTGTTGACTTTTTGTTGACTTTCAAAAGGACCTATAATATCTTAGCTCATACCTTCCAGATGAAGCATTTTTGGGCTTGGCTTGTGAGACACAAAGTTGTAGAGAATTCAATTTCCTTCAAAATGAGCTTTGGATGGAGACTTGGTGATGAAGCATGTGAAAGTTATGGCTGGTCAAAGTTCAGTTGACTTTTACTAAGGAAACCCTAATTTAGAAACTCCTGATTCTTGATGATCTGAAATCTCCTTGATGAATCATGATCAATCCTTGATCAAATGATGAATTTTACTTCATATACTTGATGTTGGCAAAAAATCATGAAGTTTGACTTTGGTTTGACCACAGTTGACCTCAGTTTGACTTTTTAACTGCTTTGACTGATTTTGACTTATCTGATCATCTGACTGAGCAAACTTTTGAAACTTGTCATGGGGATTCTTAGACACATGTAAGATGTTATGAAGCTCACTTGAAGTCTTGGAAATTCATTTAGCCTGATTAAAGTCAAAACCCTAGTTTTGGATGCACTGCCTAAGAGGTGCATGGTTTGAGGGAATTGTCAACTCTTCTGACTATTTGTGAACTTTGTGAACCTTGTGCACCTTGTGAACCTCATAAAGTGACTTGTAGACTTCATGAACCTCATGAAAGGTCTTGTAAGCATTGTGAATCTTGTGAACCTTGTGAACCTCATAAAGTGACTTGTAGACTTCATGAACCTCATGAAAGGTCTTGTAAGCATTGTGAATCTTGTGAACCTTGTGAACCTTATTAGCACACAAAGTCTTGTATTGTGAGGGCAAATTTTGGGGTGCAACACTTGACATAACGGGAGGTTCTGACAAGGCCCGTTTAAGGTGTTGCAGAGCCTTCTCGCACTCTTTTGTCTACTTGAACGTGGCTTATTTACGGAGCAACTTAAAGAAAGGGGAGGCATGTTGAGCGGATTTCGTGACGAAACGAGATAAGGATGCGAGCATACCATTCAAGGATTGAGTCGATTTTTTCGAGCTAGGTGTAGGGAATTCCTTGAATGCGCGACACTTGTCGGGATTAGCCTCGATTCCCCTTTCTGTAAGGTAGAAACCGATGAACTTACCCACTCTCACACCGAAGGTGCACTTCTCAGGGTTGAAACGCATTTTACATTTCTTGGCCTGATCGAATACGCTCTGTAGCTGAGAAGTATGATCGTCCTCTTGGACAGATTTGACGACCATGTCGTCCATGTAAACTTCTAACATGTCCCTAATTTGTGATTGCAAGACGTTGTTCATCATGCGCTGATACGTGACTCCTGTGTTTTTTAACCCGAAGGGCATTACATTGTAGTAATAGTTTCCCGTTGGGGTCATGAACGCGGTTTGCCTCTTATCTTTGTCGGCCATGGGTATCTGGTTATACTCGGAATAAGCGTCCATGAAGGATAGTAATTTAAACCCTGCAGAATTATCCACCAACTTGTCTATGTTGGGCAGAGGATAACAGTCTTTCGGGAAAACCCGATTAAGATCGGTGTAATCAATACAGAGGCGCCATTTTCCATTAGATGTTTTTCATGAGTACATTGTTTGAGAGCCAGGTCGTATACCTCGCCTCAGTTACAAATTTGGCCTCTATAAGGTCATTGACTAGTTTCTTAGTAGCTAAAGTTTTTTCTTCAGATTGTTTGCGTTTTCGTTGTGCAATTGTGCGAGAAGTTAGGTTGATAGCGAGCTTGTGGCATGAAATTTCTGGGGAGATTCCAGGCATATCAGCGGCACTGCAGGAGAAAAGGTTGGCGTTGCTGCGCAAGCACTGCTTCAATTGCTATTTGACTTGGTCGGGGAGCCCTGCTCCGATACGGACACCTCTGTCGGGGTTGTCTCTGAAAGTTACAATTTCGAACTCACCTGCGGGCAAAGGGCATAACATGACCGACTTATCCGTGGGGGCATCCTCCTTATCATCCATAGGGATGTGAGGGTCGAGGTCGATGGCGTTGATTTGGATTGTTGGCTTTTTCCCGGGTTGAACGTCATTAGTTGGAGAGTCTTTGTCCCTTACATGTTTTCCGTTCTTTGGAGTGGTCTCTATCACGGTCTGGCCTCTGGTCGCTGCTTCAAAGCATCTCCTAGCTGCCCCGATATCTCTGTGCATGGTAGCTACGTGGCCCTTTTTATTGTAGTACTTCATTTTGAGGTGGACCGTTGAAGGAACAACGATGAGCTCGGCAAGTGTGGTCTTCCCAGGATGCACTGATAGAGTGACGAACAGTCGATTACCAGGAAGTGTGTTTTGATCGTCTTGGAAGCGTCCCCTTCCCCGAAAGTTACATTAAGCTCAACGTAGCCCCAGGGTTTTGCAGTAATACCGTTAAATCCTTGCAAATCAGAACTAACATACGGGGACAAGTTTCTCTGGTCGAGCTGTAGAGCCTGAAAGAATGAAGTGTACATGATATCGACTGAGCTTCCTTGGTCGACAAGTATCCTGCGCACATCTGTCTTTGCCATCTTTCCACGGATCAACAAAGAGATGTGATAGTTGAGGGATCCTCCTAGCAGTTCCTCCATGTAGAACGTAATCGATTGGGATTTCCCTTTGACCCTCTCGATGGACGAGAGTTGAACAAGTGATGAATCAACCAGATGCTCTAAGTTTCGTCTAATGGACCCAACGATCATCTCATTATAACCTCCACCTGAGATGAGCATGGCTGAAGGGAAACACAACCAAGGACTGTGTGAGGCAAAGTATCATGTGTGCGAGTGGTGTCAAGGGATATATAATTCCTCAGGTCTGGTGACAGATAGGGCTACCTACATTGGGGCGGCCTCCTCGATGATTTCATCAAATCTCTTTGTGTCTTCTTGTCGAGGAGCCCCGTCTTTGACATATTTCTTGAGGTGCCCTTCTTTGATGAGGATCTCAATGGCATCTTTGAGATGGATGCAATCTTTAGTGACATGCCTATGGCTACGGTGGAACCGACAATACTTGCTCTTGTCGGTATTGGCCTTTTAAGCAGTTGGTTTGGGGAAACAGACGCCTCCCTGATTAAACTCACTATTGATGCACTCGTTGAGGATCTTCTCGCGATGGACGGTGAGAAAGGTGTACTCTGAGAAACGACCAACTGGTCCTCTGCTTTCTCGGGGACGATCATCTCTCTGTTTCTCCCGTCGTGGAGCATCGTTGCCAT
The DNA here is from genome assembly GCA_963966055.1 of Lathyrus aphaca. Classification (NCBI taxonomy): domain Eukaryota; kingdom Viridiplantae; phylum Streptophyta; class Magnoliopsida; order Fabales; family Fabaceae; genus Lathyrus; species Lathyrus aphaca. Next base: position 556,480,700 of record OZ014522.1, read on the forward strand.
CCTTTTGCTTGTGGGTCCTCGTGTTTTCCTGATTTTGTGAATCTCTTGTTTTGTACACGACCTCCTTCTCTTCATACTGAATGTACGCCTAGGCCTTATGGAGTAGTTCAACAAGGGATTAGGGAGGTTCAATACCCACAACTTTTTAGAATTCGCTATTGGGACGTAGACCCTTCTCCAGAATATACCTCTTCATGCGGTCAGTGGTGTGTACTTCCACGACCTCTTTATTGAATCGGTCAATATAGTCTCTTAGGGGTTCTACTTTCCCCTGTACGATCCCTTCGAGGGTGGCTTCAAACTTTGGATGACGCTTAGAGGCAGTGAAATGCTTGTGAACTGATTCTTTAGCATCTTCCATGACGTAATGGACCCTGCGGGGAAATGCTTGTACCACAACATCGCACATTTGCACAAAGTGATAGGGAATAACTTGTATTTGATTGCATCCTCCATGTTGTGATAATGAAGCATGGCTTCGAGTTTTTCGATGTGGTCGTCAGGATCAGTTGTCCCGTCGTAAGTGGCCAAAAGAGGAAGTTTCTCAAGCCCTCCAGGGATGCGAGTTTCCACATCTCGCGGCTTAGTGGCCCGCGGTGATCCTCCTCGTCGCTGCCAGACTCAGGGTAAGGGGACCTGCTCCGACGGTGGTCCTCGTCGTATCGGGACTTCTTGCCTCGACCTTGATCTTCTAAGAGTGCCTTGATCTACATGGAGGAGATCAGACGCGCTTTCGGGCTCGTTATGGACGCGAGCTTTCATGTGGATCTTGATGCCCGGGAGGAGAAGGATGCTTGGGTCTTTCCCTTTTCGACCTCTTGGAGGAGATCGAGATCTTCGGGGAGATCCCCTGCAACGTCGTCTCCTAGATGGTGAAGGGGAGCGATGGCTCAGTTCGAGCGTTTGCATGCGTTCGCTCTATTGAAAGAGGGTGAGATTTTCCTTGTTAAGGGCAGTGATGAGAGCCTGAGTGGAGACATCCGCTTCCGTCGGGATGGGGATTGGTTCGAAGATGGGATCTGTGTGAATAACGGGCGGCTGTTTCAGGTTATTTGAAGTTAGGGAAGGAGGGTGTTCTTCGCCGTGACCGGCGTTGAGCTGGAAAGTTCCTTGGTTGACGGTGTTGTCACTGTCGCTGAGGACGATGATGAAGGTATCTTTGACAGTCTCGTGCATCTGGGTTGCCATGAAGATGGAAAGATGAGCTTTGGTCTCGCGGTGAAAGGTAGGGAGAATCTTTATCACGAAAGACGGGGGAGCTGTTAGTTCCCACAGACGGTGCCACTTACAAAAAGAATACGAACAAGTCTTTATGGCCTTCAGCTGGGACTGTAGTATGTTGATGGGACAAGATGGTGGGGTACCTGCAAGGTACTCCGACGCTTAAGTCAGTTTCAGAATGACAACTAAAGCGTAAGTAAAAAGGGGGATAGAAAGTGAATATCTGACTCTCCACAGATGAAGAGTTTTATAGGGGCATATGCCTGCATGGCACGGGCACGTAGTCTTTGACTAAGTATAACCGCCTTGGTAATTCGTTGGACAGTTGACCGCGTGGGAGGCGTTTGACGCGTAAGGGGGAAGTCCCAATGGCTATATGCCAACGACTATAACCCTGTAACGGTCGTATCCTTATGGATACCATATTGGACTTGTCCCCAGACGTATACTTGATTGGACCTTGATTTGGTGTATGACACATGCTAGGCCAGTCCAGAACATATATGTTTGTGAAAAGAGAAAAAAAAGTGTTTTGTAATTGATACTCTAGTTGTTATACATACATTTTAATCATCTTTGTTTGAGAGAGACCATAAGAGCAATTTAGTGAAGAAGACTTGAGTTTCTAGAATGTGTTTATTTTCCTTATGTTTTAGATATTGAAATTTAAGAAAACCATAAAGAATATAGTGAGTGTAGGACTTTTTAATAGGATGTATTCAGAATTATAAAAAATTGTTGTAAAGTTATGGGTGATATTTAATTTGAAAGAAAGAAAGTCAGGTTCAACACACATCTACCATTGATATGATTATGTATGCACGAACCATATTAGTAGTATTTATTTACAGGACCACTGCATGTTACTAATTACTGGTTGTTCTTGTTTCACGATGTACATTCTTGGAAGTTGAAAAGGAAAAGACAAAGCCCCTTTCTGTCCAACTTACATATGCAAACATGCGTGTGTGTGTGTGGTCACTTTTATCCATTAATGTTTCTTACCTAAGACCACATGAACAGTCTCCAATGAAAATTAATTCAAACTAGCCATGCATGAAGCTCTTGTTACTAATATTGGTGCATAAGTGCCTTTCATTTATTTTAATTAATTAGTCACAAAGGAACAAAAAGTTTAGATATCCCAAAAATGGAAAATAATAACTAATCAATCAAGATTCTTAAGTAATGTAGCAGTACTTGATACTCGAGCATATGTCTTGATTCCATCAATGAGGATATGGGTGGTGGAGGGAATACTAATAAAATTAAAGTGTTGTCAATTTTTGTATTTCAAAGTTTTCTTATATTGCAATGCTATGGGTATTGATCATATTTTAATGTTATAATTAGGGTTGTTCATTGTATGGTTTTGTGAGAAAACTGAACCAAACCGAACCGAACCATTATATAAGGTCATCCAAACTGAACCGAACCGTTTCCATTTTTTTTAGAACTGAACTGAACCAAAAGTTTTGGTTTTCTATAACGGTTCGGAACTCCGAACTGTACCAAACCATTAGAAGACAAAATTTTCCAAACCGAACCATTTGTTAAAGAACCGAACCATTATACTTTGTTTTTTTATATTATTTAATAAAAGAACATTTTAAACTTATTTTACTTAAAAGCAATTATTTTAAAAAAATCATTCCAGACACAACTAACATGATTTTAAAAGCACTTATTTTAAATTTATTTTAAAAGTACTTATTTTAGACTTATTTTAAAAGCACTTATTTTAGACTTATTTTAAAAGCACTTATTTTAGACTTATTTTAAAAGCACTTATTTTAGACTTATTTTAAAAGCACTTATTTTAGACTTATTTTAAAAGCACTTATTTTAAACTTATTTTAAAAGCACTTATTTTAGACTTATTTTAAAAGCACTTATTTTAAACTTATTTTAAAAGCACTTATTTTAGACTTATTTTAAAAGCACTTATTTTAGACTTATTTTAAAAGCTCTTATTTTAAAAGCACTTATTTTAAACTTATTTTAAAAGCACTTATTTTAAACTTATTTTATCATAAACATTTGTCCACCACCACCAAATTTCCAAATTTCCAATAATAATGTAAGTTTCCCAATATTAAATTCAAATGACAAGTTTCCCAATATCATACAGTACCCAATATTAAATTCAAATGACAAGTTTCCTATGCAAAAATTGTCTCATAAAAACAAGAGTAACTCCTTAATTAAAACCAAAAGTAATTCCAAGAAAGAGTTTTTCCAATAGTATATCATAATTAATATGTGCCAACCAAAATAAACTAAAATCAAACTATGTTGTTCTGATACTCTTTTAACTTGCAAGGTCTTCATCATCATCATCAAAATTAGCCGATGTCAGAGATGTTATCTCTACAAAACATAATAAAAAATTACTTTCAATATTAGTTCAAAGAAAGTAAATAAAAGTCATAAAGATAATCATTAACAAACAAGTGCTTCTATAATCCAAATGTCAAATACAAATAAGTTCCAACTCCAAATGTCAAGTGCTTTTAATAAGGGTTGTTAGGGGAATATAACTTGTGAAATGATTGTGCAGATTTTGGTGATATGGAAGAGACTGAAAATGTCAATTCCCAGGGCTTTTTAAATGCAGAATGGTCCTTTAACAGTGTTATTGCAAAGACAAAGTTGACAGATTTGCTTATTCATGAGGTGAAAAAAATCAGAGTATATTGAAAGGATTTTGGATATTGTTCTCTATCTAGACAAATATGTTCAAGTCACTCTGTAGTCGGACATCTTCTGTGAGTTTTGGTGATTTTAGAATTGTTCATAGAATCATAGATTTACAAGAGGCAGAAGATGAAAGGGAACAGGTAAGCGAAATTAATGGAATACTGAAAACACTATCATAGATGCTATGAACATGAAACATAAAGGATTTGGTGAGGATTTAAAGAGATGGAAAGTAGAAAGTAATACTATTGAGGTTGAAAGAAAAACAGAGTCTATCTTTTCTTAAATAACATTAGAAAAGCTTAATGACAAGTTTTCAGTTAAGAGACAGTTTATAGAAATTACCTTGCTCTAATTGATGGATCTCATCAAGGTCTTCCTCAGAAAATAAGGAAAGTGATTTTCCTTTCAACCAGTCTTGTGTGCAAACAAGAGCTTCCACCATTTTAGGAGTTAGACAAGTGCGATAATCACTAACAACCCTTCCGCCAGTGCTGAAAGCAGATTCTGAAGCTACGGTAGAGGCGGGAATAGCCAACACTTCCCGAGCTATGCTTGCCAAAATAGGATATCTAGTTAAGTTGGCTTTCCACCAACCTAAGATGTCAAACTCAACCGCTTTAAGGTGTGGCACCCATGCTTCTTGTAGATATGATTCAATTTCAGTCATAGGATCAGACTTATGCCCAGTTTCTTGACTATAGTGACAGAAAATATCATCATCATCATCCTCATTCGGTGGTGTGTCTATTTGGCTAGATTGAGAGTCGTCAAAACCTCGATATTGAACATAAAGTTTTGAAAGAGAAGACTTCACTTTTTTCTTTAAATCATCGACTTTTCCGGTGTTAGCATATAAAAGATCAATATAAAACTCTGCAATAGACATTTTCACTCTTGGATCAAGAACAAAAGCAATCAATAATAAGATGTTTAGTGTGTCAGGATCTCCCCAATATTTGTTGAATTTACCTTTCATCTTACTCGCCGTATTTTTGATGTGCTCGTTATTACTCTTTAAATGCTTATTGATCCCTTTTCCAATGGTGAATACCTCTGCCATATATGAAGCACTAGTGACATATAATGATCCAGACAAACGATTTGTAGATTTATAGAACATCTCAAGCAATGGAAGTACTGATGCAACATATGTCCAATCCTCTTTCTTAACTACCTGGTTTGTTTTGTCCATTTCTTCGCGAAATGTCTTATCCCGTGCATAGAGCAAGTCAAAAGCTTTTTGATACTGTAAGGCATCCTTCAACATTGAATAAGTTGAATTCCACCTGGTTTCAACATCAAGGATAACAGCACCTTTGTATGTAACTTTTTCTTGCACTGCACATTTCATAAATGTGACTAGTCTACTTGGAGAAGACTTGACATATTTAACCGCATGACGGATATTTCTTATGCAACTTTTATCCTCTTTCAATCCAGATTTTACAATTAAATTCAAGATATGAGCACAACAACGCATGTGGACAAAATCCCCATTCAAAACAAGATTACTCCAAGACCTCATCCTTATGTTGAGATACTTAATCATAGTGGTGTTTGCCGAAGCATTGTCAACCGTTATGGTCATGACTTGACTCAACCCCCAACTTCTTAAGTAATCGTCAACATATTTCCCAATCACGTGTCCCGAGTGTCCTGTGATTTGACAAAAGTTGATGATTTTCTTATGCATCTTCCACTCACTATCCACAAAATGCACGGTCAAACTCATGTAACTTAAGTTTTGAGTTGAAGTCCAAGTGTCAGTGGTCAAAGAAACTCTTCCACAATTTGGCAATATTTTTTTCAATTTCTCCTTTTCTTCAAGGTAGAGCGCCCAAATATCACGCCTCATTGTAGACCGTGATGGGATATAAAACCGAGGTTGCAAGGTGATTATTAGTTTTCTAAATTCCTCACTCTCCACAAAACGAAATGGAATCTCAGCACACACAAATGTTTTCACAAGTTGCGCTCGGCATGCATCTTGATCAAACTTAGAATAGATTTGAGAACAACCTACTTGTCCTTCTGTAGTGGTTTTTCTCCTTTTATTTGGTTGTGTTGCTTGGGTTTTATCATGATCATAAGCAGTGCATCTACCGAGATGAGTCCGCATACCACTTGTTCCATTACTATACTTAATTAAGACTCCACAATATTGACATTTAGCCTTTTTCTCATCACCTTCCATCATAGTGAAGTGGTTCCACATATCAGACCGTAATTGACGCTTTTTTTCATTGGGATGTGGTGGCAATATAACTTCATCACGAGGGCTAGCTGAAGTTATAAGACTTGTATACTCTACCTCCTCTGTCATCTGTTTCATAAAAATTAAGAGATGTAACAAATATCAAATCATGTAGCAATTACAAAGTGTATAAAAGAAGTAACATTTATGAGTTTCAAGTTTATGCAACTTACAAGAATCAACAAATTATCTTTACTTCATAACTTAGTTTCATTTGAAATATCCACATTACTTTTCCTTTGATCATTTCAGTTACTACTACTAGTTAAGACATACTCCATTATTAACCTTTGTGATCTTTTTAAAAGTGAAATAAACACTTTGATAACAACATTAACTTGTTAAACTAATGAATCTTAACTAGATTTAACTGTAGCACTAGTACTGTACACATTATTGCTAAACTTTGATCAAAGTTAGGACTGTATTATTACTATGTTGTTTGTGCTTATACAGTAACAGGTAGTATAAGTTATACTACCTGTTAATGCTTCTGCAGTTTTTTCGGGCGAACAATTCCATTCATCCATTATTCAATGGTGGAAGAACAAACGGGGCCATTGGCAACGGCACAGCCGGTTCAGGACCAAAGACTGTAGGAAGATGGTTGAAAGAGAGACGAGAAAAGAAGAAAGAAGAAAACAGAACACATAATGCTCAGATGCATGCTACTATTTCTGTGGCTGCTGTTGCTGCTGCTATAGCAGCCATTGCGGCTGCAACAGCTGCCTCATCAACGCCAAACAAGGACGAGAAGATGGCCAAGACTGGCGTGGCTGTTGCTTCGGCTGCCACGTTAGTTGCTGCACAATGTGTATGTAGCTCTCCGAGGAGCGACCACATTAAAAGCTAGAGCTCAGAAGGATGTATGGAATATTGCTGCAGTAACACCACTGGAGAAAGGAGCAGGTGGCATGGCAATAAGTGGAAAAGGGAACAACAGCAACAACAGTACCAGTGACAGTGGAGAAATTATAAATGCAGATGATTTTACAGGTTCCAGCATTCAAGAGTTACTTGCTAAAGGTAGTGAATTACTCAAACGCACCCGTAATGGTATGATTATCATCAATTACAAATGATGCTATTAAAACAAACTCAATATCAGGTTTGAACAAAGGTTAAATTGTATTATGGTTGTAACCGCAGGCGATCTCCATTGGAAAATAGTTTCTGTTTACATACATAGAACAGGACAGGTAAAGCTAAAAATGAAGAGCAAACTTGTTGCAGGAAAAATTACAAAAAAGAACAAGAGTAAGTTTCCAATAGCTTCACAACTTAATTTGTTTTCACTAGCATTAAGGTACATAAGCCAAATAACTCTGTACTCTTAAATATAGCAGATATTGTGCTAGAGGTTGAATTGACACTTCTGTATGGTTGAGATTGAATTGACACTTTTGTATGTTAAGATGTTTTTTAAGTTTATGAAAATTTTATACTATGTTAAGATTATGTTTAAAGTATGTTATATTTATGATGTGTTATGGCAGATTAATAAACAAATAAATAAAAATATTAATAATTTAAAAAATAGCTACCAGATTTTATAAAAATATGGTACCATAGTCCAGTAGGATTGTAAATACTATACTAGTTCTGGGTTTTTCAGAATGTTAAATAGAAATCCATGTATCTTAAGATATTGTGTAGGATTGTAACATTTCATTTCAATTATGTTACAAATCTGACAAAAATACAAATTCTTAAGACATTGTGTATAGTGAAATTTAACCACTCACTTGAATTCAACAAAAATCCCTACTTCCAATACAATTAACATTTAGATGTGAGTAAACAAAAAATTCATTAAATAAGACTATGTGTCAAACTAGACCAAAAAAACCTAAGTGTTAAACAATATAAAAATCAGATGCAAAAATGTTGTCCAAACTAGTGTATCGTTTTTTGCGTGAAATTCCTTCGCGACTCAATATTAAGGACAGCCTCAGCAAAAATATTTATAAATAAAATCAAGAAATAATCCTTTTTTGCAAGAACAACAGTTATAGAATCATCACAAGTTGTGGAAAATTGGATGATGCATGGTAACTTGACAATGGTAGCGTAATTTACATGTAAGATATTCAAATTTGTACTCTCCATGAGCAGTATCCTTGGCAACAACTTAAAACAGAACAAAATGCTGATATATCTTGCAAGAGAACAAATATGTTACTATATCCAAGTTCACAAAAATGTTATTAGCATACCTTTGACTGGAGATTCTTTGCAGCAATCAAGGTTAGTTAAGAATATCATGTAATATAAATTCCATTCTGCACGGACAACGTTTTAGAATGTCATATTCTGAAACTACTGTAATGAGAGCTTCAAGAATTTAATAATTATAACTAGGGTTGTTCAAAAAAACCATGAACCGTACCGAACCGTTAAACTGAACCGAACTGAAGTTAAAATAACTGAGCATTATGTGTTCTGTTTTCTTCTTTCTTCTTTTCTCGTCTCTCTTTCAACCATCTTCCTACAGTCTTTGGTCCTGAACCGGCTGTGCCGTTGCCAATGGCCCCGTTTGTTCTTCCACCATTGAATAATGGATGAATGGAATTGTTCGCCCGAAAAAACTGCAGAAGCATTAACAGGTAGTATAACTTATACTACCTGTTACTGTATAAGCACAAACAACATAGTAATAATACAGTCCTAACTTTGATCAAAGTTTAGCAATAATGTGTACAGTACTAGTGCTACAGTTAAATCTAGTTAAGATTCATTAGTTTAACAAGTTAATGTTGTTATCAAAGTGTTTATTTCACTTTTAAAAAGATCACAAAGGTTAATAATGGAGTATGTCTTAACTAGTAGTAGTAACTGAAATGATCAAAGGAAAAGTAATGTGGATATTTCAAATGAAACTAAGTTATGAAGTAAAGATAATTTGTTGATTCTTGTAAGTTGCATAAACTTGAAACTCATAAATGTTACTTCTTTTCTACACTTTGTAATTGCTACATGATTTGATATTTGTTACATCTCTTAATTTTTATGAAACAAATGACAGAGGAGGTAGAGTATACAAGTCTTATAACTCCAGCTAGCCCTCGTGATGAAGTTATATTGCCACCACATCCCAATGAAAAAAAGCGTCAATTACGGTCTGATATGTGGAACCACTTCACTATGATGGAAGGTGATGAGAAAAAGGCTAAATGTCAATATTGTGGAGTCTTAATTAAGTATAGTAATGGAACAAGTGGTATGCGGACTCATCTCGGTAGATGCACTGCTTATGATCATGATAAAACCCAAGCAACACAACCAAATAAAAGGAGAAAAACCACTACAGAAGGACAAGTAGGTTGTTCTCAAATCTATTCTAAGTTTGATCAAGATGCATGCCGAGCGCAACTTGTGAAAACATTTGTGTGTGTTGAGATTCCATTTCGTTTTGTGGAGAATGAGGAATTTAGAAAACTACTAATCACCTTGCAACCTCGGTTTTATATCCCATCATGGTCTACAATGAGGCGTGATATTTGGGCGCTCTACCTTGAAGAAAAGGAGAAATTGAAAAAAATATTGCCAAATTGTGGAAGAGTTTCTTTGACCACTGACACTTGGACTTCAACTCAAAACTTAAGTTACATGAGTTTGACCGTGCATTTTGTGGATAGTGAGTGGAAGATGCATAAGAAAATCATCAACTTTTGTCAAATCACAGGACACTCGGGACACGTGATTGGGAAATATGTTGACGATTACTTAAGAAGTTGGGGGTTGAGTCAAGTCATGACCATAACGGTTGACAATGCTTCGGCAAACACCACTATGATTAAGTATCTCAACATAAGGATGAGGTCTTGGAGTAATCTTGTTTTGAATGGGGATTTTGTCCACATGCGTTGTTGTGCTCATATCTTGAATTTAATTGTAAAATCTGGATTGAAAGAGGATAAAAGTTGCATAAGAAATATCCGTCATGCGGTTAAATATGTCAAGTCTTCTCCAAGTAGACTAGTCACATTTATGAAATGTGCAGTGCAAGAAAAAGTTACATACAAAGGTGCTGTTATCCTTGATGTTGAAACCAGGTGGAATTCAACTTATTCAATGTTGAAGGCTGCCTTACAGTATCAAAAAGCTTTTGACTTGCTCTATGCACGGGATAAGACATTTCGCGAAGAAATGGACAAAACAAACCAGGTAGTTAAGAAAGAGGATTGGACATATGTTGCATCAGTACTTCCATTGCTTGAGATGTTCTATAAATCTACAAATCGTTTGTCTGGATCATTATATGTCACTAGTGCTTCATATATGGCAGAGGTATTCACCATTGGAAAAGGGATCAATAAGCATTTAAAGAGTAATAACGAGCACATCAAAAATACGGCGAGTAAGATGAAAGGTAAATTCAACAAATATTGGGGAGATCCTGACACACTAAACATCTTATTATTGATTGCTTTTGTTCTTGATCCAAGAGTGAAAATGTCTATTGCAGAGTTTTATATTGATCTTTTATATGCTAACACCGGAAAAGTCGATGATTTAAAGAAAAAAGTGAAGTCTTCTCTTTCAAAACTTTATGTTCAATATCGAGGTTTTGACGACTCTCAATCTAGCCAAATAGACACACCACCGAATGAGGATGATGATGATGATATTTTCTGTCACTATAGTCAAGAAACTGGGCATAAGTCTGATCCTATGACTGAAATTGAATCATATCTACAAGAAGCATGGGTGCCACACCTTAAATCGGTTGAGTTTGACATCTTAGGTTGGTGGAAATCCAACTTAACTAGATATCCTATTTTGGCAAGCATAGCTCGGGAAGTGTTGGCTATTCCCGCCTCTACCGTAGCTTCAGAATCTGCTTTCAGCACTGGCGGAAGGGTTGTTAGTGATTATCGCACTTGTCTAACTCCTAAAATGGTGGAAGCTCTTGTTTGCACACAAGACTGGTTGAAAGGAAAATCACTTTCCTTATTTTCTGAGGAAGACCTTGATGAGATCCATCAATTAGAGCAAGGTAATTTCTATAAACTGTCTCTTAACTGAAAACTTGTCATTAAGCTTTTCTAATGTTATTTAAGAAAAGATAGACTCTGTTTTTCTTTCAACCTCAATAGTATTACTTTCTACTTTCCATCTCTTTAAATCCTCACCAAATCCTTTATGTTTCATGTTCATAGCATCTATGATAGTGTTTTCAGTATTCCATTAATTTCGCTTACCTGTTCCCTTTCATCTTCTGCCTCTTGTAAATCTATGATTCTATGAACAATTCTAAAATCACCAAAACTCACAGAAGATGTCCGACTACAGAGTGACTTGAACATATTTGTCTAGATAGAGAACAATATCCAAAATCCTTTCAATATACTCTGATTTTTTTCACCTCATGAATAAGCAAATCTGTCAACTTTGTCTTTGCAATAACACTGTTAAAGGACCATTCTGCATTTAAAAAGCCCTGGGAATTGACATTTTCAGTCTCTTCCATATCACCAAAATCTGCACAATCATTTCACAAGTTATATTCCCCTAACAACCCTTATTAAAAGCACTTGACATTTGGAGTTGGAACTTATTTGTATTTGACATTTGGATTATAGAAGCACTTGTTTGTTAATGATTATCTTTATGACTTTTATTTACTTTCTTTGAACTAATATTGAAAGTAATTTTTTATTATGTTTTGTAGAGATAACATCTCCGACATCGGCTAATTTTGATGATGATGATGAAAACCTTGCAAGTTAAAAGAGTATCAGAACAACATAGTTTGATTTTAGTTTATTTTGGTTGGCACATATTAATTATGATATACTATTGGAAAAACTCTTTCTTGGAATTACTTTTGGTTTTAATTAAGGAGTTACTCATGTTTTTATGAGACAATTTTTGCATAGGAAACTTGTCATTTGAATTTAATATTGGGTACTGTATGATATTGGGAAACTTGTCATTTGAATTTAATATTGGGAAACTTGACATTATTATTGGAAATTTGGAAATTTGGTGGTGGTGGACAAATGTTTATGATAAAATAAGTCTAAAATAAGAGTTTTTAAAATAAGTTTAAAATAAGTGCTTTTAAAATAAGTTTAAAATAAGTGCTTTTAAAATAAGAGCTTTTAAAATAAGTCTAAAATAAGTGCTTTTAAAATAAGTCTAAAATAAGTGCTTTTAAAATAAGTTTAAAATAAGTGCTTTTAAAATAAGTCTAAAATAAGTGCTTTTAAAATAAGTTTAAAATAAGTGCTTTTAAAATAAGTCTAAAATAAGTGCTTTTAAAATAAGTTTAAAATAAGTGCTTTTAAAATAAGTCTAAAATAAGTGCTTTTAAAATAAGTCTAAAATAAGTGCTTTTAAAATAAGTCTAAAATAAGTGCTTTTAAAATAAGTCTAAAATAAGTGCTTTTAAAATAAATTTAAAATAAGTGCTTTTAAAATCATGTTAGTTGTGTCTGAAATGATTTTTTTTAAATAATTGCTTTTAAGTAAAATAAGTTTAAAATGTTCTTTTATTAAATAATATAAAAAAACAAAGTATAATGGTTCGGTTTGGAAAATTTTGTCTTCTAATGGTTTGGTACAGTTCGGAGTTCCGAACCGTTATAGAAAACCAAAACTTTTGGTTCAGTTCAGTTCTAAAAAAAATGGAAACGGTTCGGTTCAGTTTAGATGACCTTATATAATGGTTTGGTTCGGTTTGGTTCAGTTTTCTCACAAAACCATACCATGAACAACCCTAGTTATAATATATAGAGATTTTAATCCTCATATTGCAATATAGACTTGATATCTCTCTAATTTTTGTCAATTTCTGTTTAGTCTATGTTCTTTCCGTTTTTTATTATAGTTATAAGTTGTTTTTTATTATTTGTAAATTATGAATTTTTTTATAAAATTAATTTTTATTAATAGTATGGAAAAGATCAATTTAAAGAATGAATAGAGGAGATAATAGAGAAAAAAAAGGGTATAATAGAAAATAGAAAATTAATAATTTTTAGTATCGTAACGACTTATAATTTATAATTTTTCCCTAAAACGATTTGAAATAAAAATTGAAGGGAGTAATATGTTATTAGCAAGAAGTTCAAAGATTTCCAAAGTAATACTTGTTTTTTTTCCCTATAATATATATGGTTAATTCTACATATATTTTGTCTCCGTGGAACAAAAATATATGAAAGATAAATTTTCATGTATCGTAGAAGGATTACAAAAATAATGTACATTTAAGAAGAATTGTATGATTAATGTTGAAGTATCCCGAAAAAAATTATACAAAAGGATTGCATGAATAATGTATGTATGTTTGTTAGGTTTGATTTTTCTGTTAAATGGTGTGTCTGGATGTTTGCCAGTATTTTCTTTGAGAACTTGACTATCGATGTTAATGGATCCCCGACTGAGGAGATAAGGATTCAAGGGTCTGAAGCAGGATGACCCTCTTGCCCATTTTCTTTTTCTTCTAGTGGGGGTTGAGTTACTTTCTAAAAAAGACAATTGATTTGAATTATTTTGTTTGATTTTAGGATTGGCTTGTCGGATCTTGTTATCTCTCACGTTCAGTATGTGGATGATATCCTAAACACAATTGAAGCCATCCTAGGGGGGGTTTGAGCTTGCTTATGGTCCAAGTTAATTTTGTTAAGAGTAGCCTTATTGGTATTAATATGGAATCCTCATTTTTTGTTTTAGCTAGTGAGTTTCTGAATTGTCACCACAAATCCCTTCCTTTTAAGCATTTTGGCCTTCCATGAGTGCTAACTCTTGACTCGATATCACTTATGAACCTTTTTTCTCTTCTTTCTAGGCGTCTATTTTCTTGAAAGAACAAATATGTTAATCTAGGAGGCAAACTGAATCTCCTTAATTCAGTTCTGAATCTTATTCTCATTTTCTTCTTTTCTTTCCTCAAGTTATCAATTAAGGTGTTAAAAATAATTATTAAGATTCAGGGGAGATTTTTGTGTGGAGAGTTGAATGTTAATGGTAAGCTCCATTGGGTTTGTTGGTTAGATGTCTTCAAACCTAAAAGTAGTGGGAATTAAAGTTTGTGATCTTCGTCTTGTCAACTTACCTCTTATAACTAAATGACAGTGACACATAATCTCTGAGTCGATCAGTTTTTAGAGGGATATTTTGATTGCGAGATATGGATCTTAGGGTCGTATCTTCTTTTTTAGGGGGGGGGGGGGTAGAAGTGGTAGCTCTGGTATTCTACCTCTGAATGGAGAGGTGTTTCTCTCCTGGATTCCAAATCAAGTGACACATTTGAATGGTTTATGGGTGGCTTATGTCGCAAGGTGGGACCTAGTTTGCTTACTTATTTTTGGGATGATCCCTGGTAGGGGGTGTTCCTTTTAGAGTCACGTTCCATGTACTATATTCCATATCTAATCAGAAAAATGGTAAAGTTGGAGAGGTTAGTAGGATGGTCGATGGGATCTTGATATAAATTTTTTAATGGAGGAGATCCCTCTTTGACTATGAGTTGGATTTGGTTGATGACCTTCTTGTGGTTGTCCAAAGAACCATCCTTTCTTTGGATTTCGATTGGCAGTGTTAACCTATTCAGTTTGTTATGCCTATAGTGCTCTATTTGAGGCCCGATCTCTAGTTGATACTTCTTATATAGAGTTGAGTGTTGTTTTATATCTAATGTAGTAAGGCCTCGTCCAAAGTGAATATGTTTTCTTGACAACTTCTCAAAGATACTACCCCCTCTAGGTATAACTTGTTGAAGATACATGGTTATTCTTGACCCATGCGATCTCTCTTGTGGATTGTGTATTAAGCTTGTTGAGTTTATCTCTCACCCGTTTGTCAGTTGCAGTGTGGCAGAAAACTTGTAGTATAAGATCTTTTGGTGGCTAAGGAGGGTATTGGTTTTACTACGAAACATTGTCTCATTGTTTGAGAGTTTTTATTCCTTAAGTGGTCTTGTTAGGATTAGAGGTGTGCTTATCATGATTTTCACTCAATGGTGTGAACTATTTGGAAATCTCTTAATGAATTTATCCTTACAAATTTGTCGATTATTGAGTAGGACATGAAATACAATAGTAGCTATCTTTCTTGGAATGGTATCTTGGTAAGTCACCAGATTATTCTTATTCTTTTTCTAACTAGATATCAGATCATATTCTCTATCTAAACCAATAATGGTTTGGAACTGTCACCTAGGGATGGCAAAATTATTCGTACCCACGGATAAAATCTGTCACGGATATGGGGCAAATAACTTAATGGATATATCCACGGATAAAATAAATGGATATTTAAATATCTGTTTGTTAATGGATATGGATACATGTTTAATGATATTCGTACCCGCAGATATCCATATCCGTTAATAAATTATAAAAATCATTTAAATATTATTAATTTATTATACCTTATTTTTTTCATCTATAAAAAATTAATCTTCTTATATATCTTACTTTTTTTGAAATTTTAACCTTTCACATTTTATTCAAATTCTATTAGCCATTTCATATTTAAACTATTCAATATTTCATACCTCAATTCAACAATTTCACTTTCCAACCAACTAGTGTCTTCATTCCTCTGTCAAACTAATGTCTTTTTCCTATTCCTCGATCGTCTGCTGTTTAATTAAGAACGAATTGTATGAATATTATATGATAATAACTTTTGGTGTCTTTAAAAGAATTTTAAAATTATTTTTTAAAAAATAATTTATATATTTTTTTATTTTTTAAAAAATATTATCCATAGATATCTGTAAATATCCACGGATACCGTTAAACCCGCAAATTACCCGCTTAACGGATATCTGCATAAATATGGGGTGAATATAGATATCATTTTTATCTAACGGGACAAATACTGATATCATAGTATCCGTCTCCATGGATATCCATTTACATCCCTACTGTCACATTATTTCTTAGGAACGTCGTTTGAAGTTGCTGCTATGTTGATGGTGGTTATGGTTCCTAGAATATAGCTTGGATTTTTTTTAGTAGTTTTATGGTTCCTTAAACTTTGTTTATATTTCCCTAATTTTTGTTTCCTACTAGTTTTTAGTTTTGGTTTTGGAATTTTTTGTGCACATCTTGTGTTGCTTTGAGCTCTCATTATTCTTCCGTTTGTAAAATATTTCAAAATTTTTTTTTATTTATTTATGTAAAGATTTGTGATATAATTTTTGAAGAAATAAAGTCTTATATCAAAGATTTGGAAGGATTTCTCAATAAATAAATTATTTATTATTATTATTATTATTATTATAAAAATTATTTATGATACTTGAAGAATTTAAAAATTTAATATTAAAACATATTTTTCAAAGAATAATTTTTCTAATCATTGTTTATAAATATTATTGTATAACACTTTAATAAGTAATACTATGACATTAAGTATTTCCCGAAGATTGCAAATATTGAAAATTACTTTAAATAAAAGAAAAGTAGTTGATTAAACATATGAAATGTCACATAATAGATTATATACAAAATATTAAAAGAACAGATAAATTGAAGGCTATAATTTTTTTTAAAACTATTATTAGATAATTATTTGACCATTATTATTTAGCTCTTATTTTCTTTTACATTGAAAATGAACCATTATTATTTAGCTCTTATTTTCTTTTACATTTAAAATGAACCGTTATTATTATTATAAAATTCATTTAATGAAATATGGAAACATTATATTTTATTGATCTTCTTAATCATGATTAATATTATTTTGTGTTGACCAAAATCCATGAATCTACTATTTTGTGTTGGTTAAAGACCCGAGATCCAGTGCTCGACTACAATCAAAGGTCTAATAACACGATGTCTATTATCCAATCTGCCTTATCAGGTGTAACACCTGAGGCCGAAGAGGGTGGAGAATGGTTACATGTAACACTCGAGGGCGAGGGAGTGATTTTTGGTTCACGAAGCATGACAATGAGACACTGGTAACAACTTCTAGGAAAAAACCAAATTCTCATTGGAATGAAAGGGATCATGAGGTTGTGTAGGGAAAAGATTGCATGGTTGAAGGAAACCTTATATGAATTAATTGATACTACATATACCAATAAGATGCATCTTATTTTCGGTAGTCTTACAAATAGGAACTCCATAGTTAATGAAGTTTGACTTGGAGTAGTATTTGGATTGGTGACCTTCTGAGAGGTTTCTCGGAAAGCGTGTGGGTGAGGACAAAACATGTTGAAAAGACCCGAGTTGGTTTATGGGGTCACACGATAATCCTGAAAGCAGTTTGAGGCGTTACAAAATGTATCAAAGCAAACCTTTCCTAGTACGATTAGGGCTGGTAAAACGGGCAGTGGCCCGTTGCGACGACCCAGGTACCCGAAAAAAATGGCGGGTTGGGTTGGGATTTTGGGTCCAACGCCCACCAAAGTTCGCCCCACTAAAGACCACCACCCTTAAAATTCCACCCCTCTAGAACCCGTCGTCCCGAAAACTCGCAGAACCTATTTGTTTAATTTGTTCCAGCTTAAACCCACATTTTTTAGTTAATTATAGTAATTTCAATTCTTGATGGCTTTATTTTTTACATTTATTTGAGATATATGCAATATTTTTTGAATTATTTTTTTTAAAAGGATGCTTTATAAACATTGTTCTAAAAAATAAGTGAAAAATCTAATTGAAAGGTAAAAACAAGTCTATTAATCTATTAAAAAAATAAAATAAAAATATATAAAAAAAAAGTAGGCGGACAAGCTCGCCGTCCGCCACCTTAGCGGGGGCGGGCTAGATTTTTATCCCAATTTCCACTTGGCAGGCTTGCCCGTCCCGCCTTTTTTTGTCAGGATTAAGACAAAATGGGGCGAGGTGGGGAGGGCGACCTGTTTTGTCTTCCCTAAGTACGATGCAGTTCGGGATCGAACCAAGAGGAAGTTGGTGGACATGTAACAATTGAGGCCGATGTGGGTGAAGAATGGTTATAACTTATATGTAACACCCGAAGGAGAATGAGTGGTTGTCGGGGCACGAATCATGAGAATGAGACACTCCTAGCAGCTTATAGGGAAAAATCAAATTCACACTGAAATAAGAGGGATCCTGAGGCTGTGCAGAAAAGAGACTGCATGGTTTAAGGAAAACTTATAAGGATTAATTGGTACTACATATACCAACAAGATGCATCTTCTTTTCGGTAGCCTTACAAAGAAGAACTCCATAGTTAATGAGGTTTGACTTGAAGTAGTATTTTGATGGGTGATCTTCTGGGAAGTTTCTCGGAAAGCGTGTGAGTGAGGACAAATCACGCTGAAAAGACCTGTGTTGGTTTGTGGGATCAGTCGGTAACCATAAATTGACTTGAGCATTTGAAAGCTAACCATGCAAGTATCCCCTAGGTCCACAATATCAGAGACAAGAAACAATTGGTTAACAACATCACATCAATACTGATACATCTGGCTCAAGAAGAACCGTGATCGCAACCTTTGATGCATGATGTCACATTAGCGTAGTGAATTGGTGAAATTTTGTTCCGTCGTAGTTTCCTAAATCCTCAATATTTTTGGTTCCGTAACGAATCAAATATTAAAATAAATATGATTTTTTATTAAGAAGTATGAGTGATAAAAAAGGTTTGGAGATACAAAACAGAGAAAAATTATTAAAGGAATCAAAATGAACATGGTAATGATGATTTTTCAATAAGTTGGAACTTGATACAAGATTTGTATATATACACCTTATATAACTTCTATTTCAAGTTACCATGGACCATCTACATGTTATCATTTCTTAGATAACAATCAATTAATTTAACTACTTCTTTAACTAACTTTAAACTGAATTAAAGTTAGTTAATGACTTCTAACTAACTCAACTCTATAACCTTCACTTTTTTTTCATCATTACTACATTCTAAAGCCTTGTCACTTGCTTATTTAATATCCTTCCATAAATTGAAGGTTAGTATATCCACCATCTTCAACTTCAACTGGGATATAATCTAATTGAATGGTTGAGGATGTAAGGCATTGGTGAAGAAATTGACTATCTAATTTTTTGACTTGACAAGAAGAAGCTTCATGATCCATTGACTTTGTTTCTCTCTCATAATATGACAATTTATTTCTAAGTGTTTTTTCCTCTTATGAAAAATTGGGTTGCCTGTAATGTATAAAGCACTTGATTATCACAATAAATCACATGTGTCCTTGTGCATTTCACATGTAAATCGTTCATGAGATATAAGATCCATTGCGATTCCCAAGTAGCTACTACAAGAGCTCAGTACTCAGCTTCTGAGGACGATCTTGAAACTGTCAATTGCTTCTTAGTTCTCCATGAAATGAGTGACTTACTAAGGAAGAAACATTGACTTGTTATTGACCTTGTAGTGTCTATGAATCCTACCCAATCTGCATTTGAATATCCATTAATTCACATAACTGAATCTCTAGGAAACAATATGCCTCAACTTGGATATTTGAGGATTCTACATGCTGCATTGAAATGAGTGACTATATGAGCATATAGGAATTGACTCAGTTGTTGAGTGCAGAATGTAATATCGGGTCTTATTGCATCCAACTATATTAAGCTTCCCACAAGTCTTCTATATGCATGGATATTTGAATATGGAGCACTTGAATCTTAGTTAAGCTTAATTATAGGGTCATATGGAGTGGAAACTGGCTTGGATTCAATGAAACATGAATCTTCCAATAAGTCAATGCAATACTTTCTTTGGCATAATAATAATCCATACTTTGAGTGTGCCATATCTACGCCAAAAAAATATTTAAGTTGGTCATAATCCTTGATTTTAAAATCATTGTCCAAATATATTTTGGTTGAGATGAACTCATTCAAGTCATTTTCGGCCAAAATGGCATCATCACCATACATTAGCTTATTGATATTGATGTTCAAGGAGGAACTTTGTAAGCCTTTCTTACCATTGCCTGCTAGCTTACTTAAGCCCATGAAGGGATTTGACCAAGCTTACAAACTTGATTAGGTTTAATGGTTGAGGCACCTTGCGGCGCTATCATGTATACATCTTCTTGGAGTTCTCCATGTAAGAAGGCATTATTTACATCCAATTGATGTTAATGCCAATTATTAAGAAAGGCTAAGGATATGACTATAATGCCTTAACTTTACCTAAGTGATCATCTTAATCATATGTATCAATGTGATGATTAGGTGCTAATAAGAAATCCTATTCAAATCTCTCATCATGGATTAAAGAGGAAGATCATATCTGTCATTCTCACTAGCACTTTATAAGTTGGAAATAGAGGAAAAGTTTGTTGGAACAAAAATGGTTGATACCATATTTCTTGGGTTTTGATGATAACAAAGTATTTAATGAACAATTGGACATTCTAGCATCTGTTCAAGTGTGCAGGATCATAAGTCTAAGAACAAATAAAAAGAAGCTTGAGGATTATGAATTTGAAGATCAGACTTTGGGTTTAAAGGCCAATTTTGAAGACTCTGGCTCTGATGGAAGATCCAGACTCCGAAGAAGACAACTCTGAAGAAAGTCAGCCTCTAGTGACCCAGACTCTGAAGCTTCAGAAGTTAAGAAGCATGCTCTAAAGTGATCAACCTATGAAAGAGTGAAGTCTGAAGAAAGTCAACCTCTAAACCAGAGTCTTTTTAATAGAGAAAAATCTGACAGACTCAGAGACATTTTTATCACGTGAAGACTTAAGGAAAAACCTCTTCTTTGTTGTATGAGCTTCAACAAATAATTCCTCGGGCAGAAATGTGATTTCTTGATATGTATGATCAAGTACAAAGATAACCTAACCTTTTGGTGAAAATCTTCGACGTCTAGTTTAGTCCTCTCTATATAAGGAGCTGCATACCTGAGGAAGATAATTACGAAGCTATAATATAACACATTGTTATTCAGACTCCGAACCTTGACATTTCAAAGAGAAATGACTCCGTAAAAATTGGAGGACTTAATACATCTTTAACACTTGAATATTTTGAAAATTCTTTAAGTCTTAGAGTTAGAGGCTTTCTAAAAAATAATGATTAAATAAATTGACTCTAGTTTTACTAATAACAATAACTTTCTAGTTACTCCAAAAATCAAAGGGAGCAAAGATGTTTAATATAGGGTTTTGCCAAATTGAACCATGAACTCTAAACCCCATCTTCCACCATGAGCGACCGTGACCGCCACCGTGACAGAGAAAGAGAGCGAAGACGAGACAGGGATGACCACCGCGATCGAGACCGTGACAAAGAAGACCACCGCGATCGAGACCGTGACCGTGACCGCGACAGAGCACGCAGCAAGAGATCCCGTACACGTTCACCTGACCGTGTACGCTCTCGCCACTCTCGCTCCCGCTCTCCCGTTGACCGTTCCCACCGTCGACGCCACCACCGAACGCCTTCCCCTGACCCTCCCAGGAAGCGTCACCGACGGGACTCGGTGGATGAAGACCATAAAGAGACGAAGAAAGTGGTGTCTGACTTTGTAGACGGAATTGCGAAGGAACAGAAGCAGCAGAAGCAGACGGAGAATGGGGAGGAAGTTGAGGTGAACGAGGATGAGTTGGAGATGATGAAGATGATGGGGATTCCTGTTGGTTTTGACTCAACGAAGGGGAAGCCGGTACCTGGTGCTGATGTCAGTGGCGTTAGAGCTGTCACGAAACGGCAACCGAGGCAGTACATGAATCGTCGTGGCGGATTCAATCGTCCATTGCCTGCTGAGAAGAATCGCTAGGGTTTCTTTCGAATTTGAAGATCGGTTAGAGAAGGTCTGTTCCATTTCTCCCTCAATTCTTCCAAATTATGATAGATTAGGGTTTCTTTAGAATTTGAAGATTTTCACTTGTTAGGTTAGGGTTTTGCTTAATTCAGCAAATGATTGAAAGTTGAATTATTTTCCTCCTGCGAACTATAACACTGAATATCTTCAATTGAGTTTTAATGTTTTATGGAACCTATCATTTTGTGTTGCCTCTAAAATTGTAGAGGCTGATTGCTATTATTTATGTTTTTTGACTATCTCATTCTTTTTTATGTATTATTGTTTAGAATTCATGTGTAGCTTTGGATTAGCTCAATATTGTTGTGGATAATGGTTATCAGTGATCTTGTAATGCTGAGTGTTACCGATTTGTTTTATCCTTCTGATTGATTTGGCTAGTGCTTTATAAATTATATGTAAAAACTTTCCTAGGAGATATGTCTTAATAAGCTTAAAAGTTGTAAGATCACTCTGGCACTCTATATCAGAATTGTTGCGCTTAACTAGAATGTTGAGTGTGGGGCTGCCATTGTTCTTCCTCCTCCATAGTTCACCTCATCTTCTTTTCTAACACCATGATAAACTCAACACTCCTAACTATCGTAACTAGTATTCCTCTTTTTTTCATCATCTTCTTCTCTGCTCCTAACTATGGTAACTATTTTTTATTTTTTTGACAAGAACTATGGTAACTATTATTATCCACAAAATGGAGAATTCTGTGATAAGTTACTTGTTTCTTTCTCAGTCTTAAAGATACAACACACAATGGATAAGATTTTACTCCCTTAAAATAATCCCCTATAAATCGCCAATCAAACTTATTCTTGTATTACACTATTTTCAGACGAGAGTGGCGAGGGATGAGGAGTGAAGATCAAATGCCATTCTACTTTGTTCTTTTATCTGTAATATGTGAGTTGTGATAGTTAAGTGCTGTACTCAAGTTTGAATGATGGATCAAATACCATTCTGTTTTGTTCTTTTATGTTTAATTTTTGGTAGTTAACTGCTTTGTTACAGTTTGAGAGAAAATTTTACAATGTTGAATGAGACTAAGTGTGAGCGGTAAGAAGCTAGCAACAAGGTAAACTCAGTGTTGTTGAGAAGAGAATATCAGAATGGATTAGTCGTTGCACAAGACAATATAGGATTAAGAATGAAAGTATTAGATAGACAAACTTGGTTGCACAAAGATTTTAAGTCTCAAGCTTGAGTGATTAGGCACTTTTTTTTAAAGGCATGTAAAAGCACTTGTTAGGAAGGTAAACCAAATCTACAATGAGTAGTGTAATAGTATGAGGTATGTGATATTTGGATTCATAATGTATCATTATTAGAATGGTTCTAGACGGGACTTTATGGTGTCCAGTCCCTTGATTAATATAGCCAATCCTATTTTGTTTCAAAAGGTATTGAATGTTGGTCTATTTTCTCCTTCTATGTTCCAACTTCCCAGTCACATACGTTATAAAAGTGCAGCATTTGTTATCGGTGCGGAATGACCTGTGGGAGCTGAAACTTTGGGGTTTTGTAGATCAGAGCAAGGAAAAAGAGTGAGGGCAGCAAACATAGCAACACAAGGCAGAAGCCAAGTGTGCAGTTCACACTGGAAAAAATGTAACCAATAACTCTAGGAAACAAAGAAGAAAAACAAGATTGTTTAATGCAATTAAGTGAATTTAAATACATCTATAATTTTATTCCCAAACATTTTTAAACTCGACTGCAGAATAGTGATAAGCCATGTCACAGAGGATCAAACCATGTTCTATAGATATCATGTTGATGTTACAGGTTTTATATAAAATTAGAAATATGATTATGGTGTAATGCAGTATAGTAAACTTGATACAGTAATAAACTTGATATAAAATTCTTAACACTAACCCCCTTAATTGAGATATAAGACTCATAATGAATAGAGAAACCATGAAGTATATCAAAATACTAACTGTAACATAGAAACTAATCCTGTCCTAAGGCATACTCTAAAGTCAGAACTGATCCTATGAGATTTAACTACGATACTCTAATATAATATCAAGAGGATATTTTCTTATATTCCAACAATTGTTTTCGAAGCATATTTACATCTACTAGAAACAAACACCATAGGATGCGAAGGCAGGTGAAATATTCTTGTCTACCTCATACTTGGAAGTGCAATGTAGTGGTTGATTGATGTTTGTTGGAGGGAATTTGTGTGTGTGAATAGTAGGGTAGGGAATTCAAAGTAATACAGTTTGTTATTTATGACTGTAGAATAAATTTGTCTTTTCCGAGAGCTTTGTTTAAAATTGGAGATTAGAGAGATTTCATGTGGTTAGTCTGTGAGATAAAAAGATGTGAGTTATGGCAGGGTGTAATGACAAAAATAACTGTATATTTACTGCTACGGTATATTAATACTTTATTTGGCTCTCTGGTAGAATGCATTTATTTGATTTCTGAGGTTTTTTATTCGGGGAACGATGCTATGTAGTATGTCCTCTTTAGAAAGGTACTGTGTTGTAACTTAGATATAACATGATTGGCAATAAGTAGAGAAGTTGTTTATCATACAACCGCTAAAAAATCTCTGTTTCTACTATATATTATGCTGATTTTCTGGTGTGGATGTTTTTAGTTGTTTACTTACACCCCCACGTAGTCACATGTCTTTTGGCTATAACTTGTGAAAAAGTTAACACCTTAATCTCAAATATAAGTAGATGTTGGTTAAAGAAAATTGAGGTATTTGGTCTAAAAGTTAGTCTAAAAGAAAATGTCTTTTAGCTGCTGGTTTCATTCAAGCGTAATACCAATTGTTTTCTAGGATTTTTTTTACCAATGTTCAAATAACCAATCAAGTAACGCTTATGAATTAAATGGCGGGCCTTCTGTTTTTCTTTTTCATTCTTGTAAAAAAATATATACCTGTCTTCTTTATTTGACTTGTTTTTGTGTATTTTATAAAAAAAATAAAATTGCACAATAAACCATTTTCTTTGCTTAATCAAGTTTTGCCTTTGTTCACTGCATATAGGTAATATGTTTTGCTAGCGCGGTTCAATCACAGGGAAGGTTGGAGCCAGAAACAGTTGATGGAACTGAAGAAGAAAGATTCTATGGGTTCTTCTTGTTTCTTTTGAAACACTAGTTATTTATATTGAATTAATGGGCATTGTTACCTTCAGCTCAATGTCTAGTGTAATCTTTTGGATAGACCAATGATATTGGATTATGTCTTCTTTTTTTTTTGTAGGGTTTGAATGTTGGATTTTTTGGTTAGTATTCTACCAGTGTCTTTCAACTATCCAATCGAACTGATTGCATGAGAACCAATGTTGCGTGCAATTGGTTTTTGCTAATCTAATACTACACTCTAGATTCCTTTTTAATTGTGGGTTTCCTTAAAATATTATAAATATTTGTAGGTCGTTTTGAAATTTTGAATTTTGTTAATACTACACTGACCTTATCAATTATTTTAAACCTAGAAGAGTAAGTTGGTCAATTGAAGGTAAGAGTGTTAGAAAGTAGTTTGCATTAAGTTTTGATGCAGCGTGTAAATTTATCTTCATGACTTCTTATTTCATTCAGTTCCTTTGAGACAGACATGATTTAATTTAGAAGTCATATGATTCTCCATTTCAATTTTGATTAATGGATTTGGGAGTTTGTTAACTCTCTGACCTAAACCAAGTACTTTATAATCCTGAAAAATTGCATGAACATACTTTATTATACATATTGCTATTTGCATATCTTGCCAAATCAAGGAATAAACGTTATAGTCTAAATCTATGGGCTGGTTTTTTGATCCGGAATATTTTTATTAGAGTGGTGAGGTGGTATTTCTTTGTTTATTGGACATAATAAAAGAAAATATTTAAATCATGAGCACCATACAAAACAAGAATTGGACAAGCATAACATTATTAATGAACCATTTGAACTTTTTTGTGTGTGTGGCTAATCGAGTGCTTCTTTTATTCATAACATTGAGAAGGAACAAAGTAGTATCTCCACAAACACACAAACCACGATCTCATAAGTTCTTCAATTGCCAAGTTAAGAGACATCATATAAATTTTAGAAGGACTTTCAGAATTCAAGCTAATATAGTCCTTAATTTATAAATTATTCTGGGTTGGCCAACAATCCATAAAAATCGATATGATTTATAGGATTAATCTAGTTAAGGTGTGTCAATAACCAACATTCAAGTGAACTCACATCTAGAGACGTATAAGAGTGTGTTTTCTTCTATCAGGATCGTTGTCCCAAATTCAACGGTTATCCGTACAACGTCGGACAAATCAAAGACACTTATAATCGTCTTCTCCATATAAACGTGACGTTGAGTGACATTTAAGTACACTTTCACTCACACTTGCAAAAGTTTCACACTATTAAGATATTAACTTGAACGTCAGAGTGTTAACATTTTTGCAGGTACCTTTTCCAATCACCCGATGATTGTCACCAATGCACTAAAGACTCCTTTCACCAATTCTATGTTCCAGTGTGGAATACCAACGCGGTATGTGGGAATCATATTTTGATTCTTTCAAATTCCTTTTCTGTTTTCTCAAATTTTTTCAGGTGTACCATCATAACTGTTCTTTGTTACCACTTTGAGTAAGTGTAACTGTTTTCCTAACGTTTCACTACTACTCTTTTAATGACCAGTTCAAAAGTAGTTTGTACACAAAGTCCTACCAAGGATCTTTGATCAACTGTTCAAATACTTCAAGACAACTATTTACCAATTCTTTCTTTAGTAGGTTAACAATAATAATAAGATTCTTAAGGTTCAACGATAATTCCTCAACTATCAATTTTGGAGACTCATCTCATATTCCCCCATCTCACTTTTCACTTCCTCCGTCGCAACCTTGCAAGATCTCCAACAACTCCAAACTTTATTTAATGCACCAAACGTAAACGAAGTCATGTCAAATCTTTTTAATTTGCTACAACAATAAAACGTGAGGCTCCTCCATGTTGAAGAAAACCAAGAGAAGATTTCATTTGAGATAACAAGTCAGTTAGATGTGTTGCAATGCGACTATTTCGGGACTATCCCGGTGAATGAGGCTTTCTTCCCATCATTCGTGAAGGAAACATAAGCACAACTCCACTAAATAGTATGTTGCCCACTGTTGATGAAATCATGTTGAACACGTGACTCCATACACAAGACAGAGTGAATTATGGAGGCTTGTAACTCGTTGATTTAAAACGAAATCATTTTCAAAATCATAGTTTGAAAATATTTTATAAAAAAATGTTTGAATAAGCAACTGAAATTTGAAGTAAAGCAATTTAGTGGAAAATAAAAGAGTTAAGGGAAGAGAGAATAACACAAGGAATTTATAGAGGCTTGGTCTTAAAGATGTGACATACTCCTTTCCCCAAGAATTTATCTTAAGAGTATCCATTATTTTTTGAGTGTTTTTATAAGATTAAGTCCGCAAATCCCTTTCTACAAGGAAATGAAGTTTCAAGCTAACTTTCAACCAAACAAAGAACTAAGGAGTGAAGTTATTAGTCTTCACACCAAACAACAAACATAACTTTGAACAATTGATCTCTAAGTCAAACAGATATTTTGCACAGGCTAATCTCAAACCAAGATGAAGTTTTGAGTTGGCTATCCTCCGAACCAAAGTAAGGTTTTACACGGGATGACCACGAACCAAACTAATATTTTTACCGGGTTGATCTTTAACCTACTAAGCTTTTACAAATGCTAAACTAAAAAACTGAGTGAGATTTATACCAGGTTGATCTCAAACTAATAGAGCGTTTGACCGAGATGAGCTCAAGAACTATTGTGAAAATTGTTCACTAGTTATTCTTCACGAATACAAAAGAGATGTTTTCTTTAATGATGAAGCTTATGAATCAAATAAAGGATTATTATAATCCCCCAAAGATATAAAAAAGAGATTTTACAATGATTTAGCTCCCAACCAAAATAATCACTTCCTAAGGAAGAATGATTTACTCAACATATAAACCACTCTTGGTAAATTTATAATAAAAACCTCACCCAGAACAAATTACTCACTAAATTAAAAAACACTCTTGAACCGTTACGGCTAAAATATGTGAAAAAGTATAAATGATTTAGAGAGATTATGAGAGAAATTAAAGTGATGGTTTTCACGTTTTCTGGATGATTTAAAATGATAGTGAGGGTATCTAATTATAGGCTAAGACATGATGTAATTTTGGAAACAAATCACGAGCCACATAAATGACCTAATCGATTAGTCAATGCAAACAATCGATTATTTGTGCCTAAATTGGAAGGTTTTTGATAGAAAGTCATTGCAAATCATTAAGAGTCTATCATAATCAATTATGAACTCAATTAGGCATCTTCTAATCTATTATGGCAATTTTTAATCGATTAGACGATTCAAAAATTGTTCTAATCAAGCAGACAATCCCCTAATCAAGTAGCTAGGCTCTAAAAACACTTTTTGGTTGTTTTAATAAAAAAGTGAGATACTTCTCTATGTTTTAAGTGTGTGTGTGTGTTTGTGTGATTAATTCATACTACTTCCAAAAATGTCCTTGTGTCTTTACAATACATTGGTTACTTAAACATACAATATTAATTGCGATTTCACAATTCCTCTCTTTTACACTCTGAAGTTTTCAAGTTCCTTTGTCGGATATATCAATCATATAAACACTTCATTGACATCTTCAATCTTAAATTGGATGAGGTTTGAGATATCTTCAAGTTAATCACCATCATTAGAGACTTGTAAATATATCATTGGTGATCATAAACCCTAATTCTTCATATGAGCTACTTTTAGTTTGATTCAAAAGGATAGCTTGATATTCATCAACCCTTTGTGCTTCTTTAGCCGCTTGATCTAGCTTTAATAATTTCCCAACTTCATGTGCTCTTATCATTAAAACCACTTCAGTGTTGTTACTACTTTAGGTGTTATCATCATCAAACCCATGTTATCATCAAAGTTAAGCAGTTGCTTCTTAAGTATTGTTATCCATGAGTTTAATTATATTATATCTCTTCTTGATTATATCTATAAGCACATGGATCCACAATCTATCCATACAATGAATCACTGAATGCCACATCCTTAAGTATTTGGAGAAACCCAAAAGTTGGAAAGCTAAGATGGTACCATAGGCCCTGACGAACATATTATGCATGTAGACACCATACTATATAACCACCAAAATACAGGAACAATAAAGTTCAAGCTTCATTCTCACCTAGATGGGAGAAATCATGACCTGGTTCAAAGGCGTGGAAGACAAATCCAATAGTTCTTAAAGAACATTATGTGAGGAGTTCACATCCCACTTGATAACAAACAAGTGCCAACTGAAGATAATGGTCGTTCTAAACACCATGTAGAGAGAAAAATAAGACATTACGAGAATATATTGACAGGTTCACTATAGAAGATGTGGAAGTTTGAGGGGCAAACAAAAAGATTGAATGATGCATCGTTGAGAATGGCTTGAGGGCATAATGCATGTTTAAAGAGAAATTGGGATTGAATGTACCACAAAGCATGAAAGAACTACTCGCTCAAGATAAACCATACATTAATTATGAAGAGAAGTCATTGAATAAAGACATAGAGAACAAAAAGACATATGGGAAATGTAGGGACAACAAACATTGTGAATTTAGGGATAAGGAGACAAACATGGACCCCAATCCCGATTCTCAGAGTGCATCCTGTTGAACACATATATGGAAAGATCCTGCAAAAGTGTGCCAAAATTGAATTCAAATAAGTTGAGGTGAAATACTCATAAGCCATGAATAAATTAACACATAGTGACAAAATAAAGTACTATATGGTTAACAAATGTCACATTCGTGAGACTGATGGATGCAATTAAAGATTTGATTAAGAAAGTAAGACTCAATGGATACACCAAGGAGGATAACTGCAAAATGGACAACATAAGACACAAGGAATTTCCATAGAAGTTTCCACGAAGAAAGCGTTTTTATCTCTATGATGATACCCACCTATAATGACAATTGAATCAGTAAAAGGAACTAGCGAATGAAAAGATAGCATTGAAGAGGAAGATGATAATAAAAGGAAATAACATCTCCTATCCTTCATCTATGAAGGCTATTATTTCATTTCATTAATCATATGAGGGTTCCCATAACTGAAAAAGATATCTAAAGGAACTGTCAAGAAAAAAATAGATTTACTGTGTGTCGATCAAAATTGGGAATCAACTTTTGGAGAATTCCCTGGAGAACGACCCATTATATACTTCAGAGACAACAAAAGGATTGGAGGCACACGAATAAAATATTTCATTGATAATCACAACAAACATGACCAATGATGCTTTTAAATGCATTATCCATGGCCGCAAAATTAGGAAACTTCCTCAACCTCAAAAATTGTGGTTTCACGATGTGATGAAACTATATGGGTTGAGAGACTTATGCAGAACAATATATTCTACTATTAACCATGGTATGTTGTCCGCGTTCATCGAGAGATGGCATTCTCAGACGTCATATTTGAAGGAAAATAGCGATCTAAACGCAGCGGAAAACAAAAATTTTCCTTTAGTGATCCTTACGAATGAGCATGGTCAGTGATAGAATCGTTACCTCTTTGTGGCGATTCAGATCTTTGATGCAGCGATCACAAGCGTTGATGAAGTGCAACGCCTCTACTCAGTCCACACGAACAGCTTCCGGTCACAGTGCTAGCTGCTTACGAACGGAATTATTTGAGTGAGAATCAAAAACGAAATTGCATCAAGTGAAAGCTTCATCACAAGGGTTCCTTTTATAGACTCTCTTGTGGGCTGCGGGCTAAAAGCCCAATTCACATGATCCATAATAATATTATATATTATTATAATAACTATTATTATAATAAATATATTTATTTTATTATTATTTTATAACCATTATAAAATAACAATAATTATTATTATATTATCCGAATTTCTATTTTCACTTAAGTGCACCGTACCTTACGGTGTTCCTTTGATTTCTCTATCTCTCATCAAACTGTCCTTATGTGTGTGACCCTGTAGGATTTCGTAACGTTGGTAATTATATTAAATTATATATTTAACATAATAAACAGTGAGCGGTATCTAGCAACACATCACTGCTACCCAAGTCACGAAAATGTCATGTGATCTGACAAAACCTTTTCCGTGATAATATATGTTTGTACAATTACCCTTTTGCCCCTATGTCTATATTGAACACAAGGCATACAATGTGTCATCCTTGTCCAGTTCAATATTGGGCCCTTAGACATTTCTCCTGTTATGCAGGATTGGCAAATTCCATCTAGGACACTCATGTCCCTCAGCATGCTTCGTGGAGTGCCCATCAACTGTCTTTATGATCATCCAGTTACGGATAATGTTTGATCAGCAATAAAGCACCCGACTCTACATCTAGGGTCCATAGTGGTTTCAGGTCGAAGGGTGGTAATACACCATTATCACCATGAGAATAACTTATGACACTTTGCATAACATACTATGTAGTATTCTCATAGCGGGTCAATCCGGTATAAATATTACTCCTAATATTTATACCTATGTCAAGACTTGATAACCCTTTATCCATGATCCATGAGATGTGATCATCAGTCTATCTTCATAATAGTCTCAATGCTTTAATGTTATCCCACTTTGCAATAAAGCTTGACTACGGATATTTTAAGAATAATGTCTTTATGTTTAATGGGATCTCATGATTAAGTCACACTTAACATTTCATTAAACAGACTAACTATTCTAGGGACTTTATTATTCTGAAAGACAAACATAATAAAGAAATGCCTTTTATTATTAAACGAATAATCCGATACAAGTACCAAAAAGTATTGGCCTCTAGGGCTTACACCAACAATCTCCCACTAGCACTAGAGCCAATTAGGCATACCCTTAATACCCATAGATCTAGTATGACCATCATGCTTCTGTTGCGCAAGAGGCTTTGTTAATGGGTCAGCGATATTGTCAAGTGTAGGTACTCTGCATATCTTCACATCTCCCCGATCGATTATCTCTCGAATGAGGTGATAACGCCTAAGTATGTGTTTGGATCGTTGGTGAGATCTAGGCTCCTTAGCTTGTGCGATAGCACCATTGTTATCACAATATAAACCAATGGGATCCACAATGCTAGGGACTATGCCAAGTTCACTAATGAACTTCTTGATCCAAACAGCTTCCTTTGCTGCATTTGAGGCAGCAATATACTCGGCCTCAGTTGTAGAATCAGCAACTGTTTCCTGCTTTGAACTTTTCCAGCTCACAGCGCCACCATTGAGACAGAACACATAACCAGATTGTGATCTAAAATCATCCTTATCTGTCTGGAAGCTAGCATCAGTGTAACCAATTACATCAAGCTCTTCCTGACCTCCATATATCAAGAATGAATCCTTAGTCCTTCTCAAGTACTTAAGGATATTCTTGACAGCTACCCAGTGAGCATCACCGGGATCAGATTGGTACCTACTCGTTGCACTTAATGCATACGAGACATCTGGTCGAGTACATAACATGGCATACATGATAGATCCTATTGCAGATGCATATGGAATCTTATTCATGCGATCCCTTTCTTCCTTAGTTGAAGGGGATTGTGTTTTTGATAAACACAGACCATGTTGCATAGGTATGAATCCTTTCTTGGAATCATGCATATTAAAGCGTCTCAACACTTTATCTATGTATGTACTCTGACTTAGGCCAAGCAGTTTTTGTGATCTATCTCTATAGATCCTAATTCCTAATATATAGGCTGCTTCACCTAGGTCTTTCATAGAAAAACAATTCCCTAACCAAGTCTTCACTTGTTGCAAGGTAGGGACATCGTTTCCAATGAGTAATATGTCATCTACATATAATACCAGAAACACGATCATGCTCCCACTAACCTTCTTGTAGACACAAGGTTCATCTTCATTTTTGATGAATCCATATTGTTTTACGGTTTCATCAAAACGAAGATTCCAGCTTCTGGAAGCTTGCTTCAATCCATAGATTGATCGCTGTAACTTGCATATCTTTTGGGCATCTTGTGGTATGTCAAATCCTTCAGGTTGTGTCATGTACACATCCTCAAGAAGATTCCCATTAAGGAAAGCAGTTTTGACATCCATCTGCCATATTTCATAATCATGATATGCAGCGATGGCAAGTAAAATCCGAACAGATTTAAGCATTGCAACTGGTGAAAAGGTTTCATCATAGTCAACCCCATGAATTTGTTTATAGCCTTTTGCAACCAGTCTTGCTTTATAGGTATGTACCTTACCATCCATGTCAGTCTTCTTCTTGAAGACCCACTTGCATCCTATAGGGTTAACTCCTATAGGAGGTTCTACCAAGGTCCAAACCTGGTTTGTGTACATGGAATCCATCTCAGATTTCATGGCTTCTAGCCACTTCTCAGACTCAGGACCAGTTATGGCCTCTTTGTAGGTCACAGGCTCATCTTGATCCATGAGTAATACATCACCCTGATCACTTATGAGATATCCATATCTCTCAGGTTGGTGACGTGTCCTGCTTGACCTACGCTGGTCTTGTTCTACTTGAGCAGGTTGCTCTTCCACAACTACTTGTGTTTCCTGCTCTAGTTCCTCCATAGGTGTTTCAATGTTTTGTGATTCTTGAATTTCTTCAAGCTCTATTTTCCTCCCACTGTTTCCTTTGGAAATAAAATCCCTTTCCAGAAAGACTCCAGTTCGAGCGACAAACACTTTGCCTTCAGAAGGATTGTAGAAGTAATATCCTCTTGTTTCTTTAGGATATCCCACAAATAAGCATTTGTCAGATTTGGGCTCAAGCTTGGTTGAAATTTGTCGTTTGACGTAAACTTCGCAACCCCAAATCTTCATGTAAGACATATGTGGTTTCTTACCACTCCATATCTCATATGGTGTCTTATCAACCTTTTTGGATGGAACACGGTTAAGTGTGTAAGCTGCTGTTAATAATGCATGTCCCCAAAAGGAGTTTGGAAGATCGGCGTGACTCATCATGGATCGGACCATGTCTAACAAGGTTCGATTTCTTCTCTCAGATACACCATTCCATTGTGGTGTTCCAGGAGGAGTAAGTTGGGATAGAATCCCATACTCTTTTAGATGGTCATCAAATTCTAGGCTTAAATATTCACCGCCTCGATCTGATCGAAGAACTTTAATATTCTTCCCTAGTTGGTTTTGTACTTCATTCTTGAATTCCTTGAACTTTTCAAAGGACTCAGATTTGTGTTTCATTAAATACACATATCCGTATCTACTGAAGTCATCAGTGAAAGTGATGAAGTACTGAAAACCTCCTCTGGCTGGTATGTTCAGTGGTCCACATACATCAGTATGTATGAGTGCCAAAAGATCATTAGCCCTTTCACCTTTTCCTGTGAATGGGGACTTTGTCATCTTTCCAATTAAACAAGATCTGCATGTCTCATATGATTCATAATCAAAAGAGTCCAAGAGTCCATCTTTATGGAGTTTGGAAATGCGTTTCTCATTTATGTGGCCTAATCGACAGTGCCAAAGGTAAGTTGGATTCAACTCATTAGGTTTCAACCTTTTAGTATTAATGTTATAAATTGGCATTTCAAGATCAAGGACATATAGTCCATTATTCATTTTTGCAGTAGCATAGAATATATCATTCAAATAAATGGAGCAACAATTGTTCTTTATTATGAATGAAAAACCAAACTTGTCCAAACAAGAAACGGAAATAATATTCCTGCTAATTGCAGGTACATAATAACAGTTCTCTAACTGAATTATTAAACCACTAGGTAAAGTTAAAACATAAGTTCCTACAGCTAAAGCAGCAACCTTTGCTCCATTGCCAACTCGTAGGTCAACTTCACCTTTTGCCAAATCTCTACTCCTTTTTAGCCCCTGCACATTAGTACAAATGTGAGAACCGCATCCAGTATCTAATACCCATGATGCAGAAGTAGATAAATTAATTTCAATAACAAAAATACCTGAATTTGAAGTCTCTACTCCATTTTTCTTATCTTCCAGGTACTTTGGGCAATTTCTCTTCCAATGTCCGGTCTTACCGCAATGGAAGCAAGTGCCCTCCTTTGCTATTCCTCCACTAGGCTTCAAAACAGGAGGAGTGGGTTTGGGTTTGGCAACTTCCTTGCCTTTCCCTCTACCACCCTGTTTGATGGGCCTCTTGTTCTGTTTCTTTCCATTACTGACCATCAGAATGGATTTCCCTTTTGTCTTCATATTCTGCTCAGCAGTTCTCAACATGCCTAGCAGTTCTGGAAGACTTTTGTCCAAGTCATTCATATTGAAATTCAGCACAAACTGACTGAAGCTCTCTGGCAACGATTGCAAGATCAGATCAATCGCAAGTTCTTTTCCAAGGGGAAACCCTAATCTGTCAAGGTTCTCCACATACCCAATCATCTTGAGTACATGGGGACTTACAGGGGCTCCCTCAGCTAACTTGCTGTTAAAAAGGGACTTTGAAACCTGAAACCTCTCATTTCTTGCTTGCTCTTGATAAAGCATTTTCAGATGTCCGATCATATCGAACGCAGACATGTTCTCGTGTTGCTTTTGCAACTCAGAGTTCATGGTAGCAAGCATGAGGCAAGCGGTTTCATTGGCATCATCGAAATGCTTCTTATAAGCATCTCTTTCTGCCTTTGATGCAGAACTAGGAGGTTCCTCCTCAGGAACTGGTGTCTCCAAGACATACAGCTTCTTATCGTGCTTGAGGACAATCCTCAGATTACGGTGCCAATCCAGGAAATTTGTCCCAGACAATTTTTCCTTATCTAGGATGGATCGCAAAATATTGTTCGATGTGTTTGTTGTCATGGTAATCTACAAGAGAAATATGAAAATATAAGTATCATTAAAACAACATATTTAATTAGGCCTTTAATCAAATATGCTCCCACTATTTTATTCAAAACAAATGACCCTCATCATTTGATTCGGAAAATCCCGTTGGAAGACTTTCTAGTGGGTCGAGATCCATGTTTCACTTTGTTTTAAGTCAGCGTTAGGCTGATTACACAAAACTAAGTTATTTAGGTAGGAACTCCTTCCAATTGTATCTCATACAACTCTCGAATATTTTCAATTGGGTGAATAACTCCTTATTCTGATCCATCACATGAATCATTCCCAATTCTTGCTTCTAAACATGTATAATCTTATTATAATTTGTTTAGTTAAGTTTGACCCATTGTTTTAGCAATTGGATATTACAATTATCCCATCACACCTTACTAATATAGAACATGCACCTCGCGTAGGCGAAACCTACAATGCTCGATACTAGTCTTGATGAGTGCTAAAAATTGGAAAGCATAAACTTAATATTTAATTTTGAGGGAATTTGTTATTAGTTTGATCTCACCGGCTTAACATGCAAAACGTCTCTCACATGCATCAACATACAATTACATGCATCAACATACATATAAAAAGATACAATTATGGCCCCTAACGCAATTGTTCTCTCAAGCCAATGAGAGAACCTAAGCTAACCTAATAACGATCTAAGCTTCTCCAAGCATGATCTCCAAGGTTATCCTCCTTTAATATTGAATACTTCCTTTTTCTTCATAACATAATATTACATTACATATAAGAAAACTCGTTTTACATACGAGGGAGTGAGATGAGAAAAGAAGTTACATAAAGAGATTGAGAGAGAGGCACGACACGCAGGCCGTTTTTAAAAATCTCAAAACAATAATAAAGGATAAACTAAGGCCATAACTGATCACCACAAATAAATAATAATAAACACACTTTTATTATTAGTTTAAAATTCCGATAATTAAATAAACTAAATTAAATTTCGGCTGATTGATCACGTCGTTTCCTGCACAACTTTTGTGCATTTACAACCCCAACCGGAAAAGTCTGCGGCAATACAACACTTGTACTGCCATTAATCCTAATGCAACAATTTCATGCCGTCAAACACAACTCGATTGATAACTCAATATGATAGATCAACATGTCATTGCTTCACCATACTAACGTCGGATTCCGAAGCGAATGAAAATGATGATCTTTCAAAAGAATTACAATCCTTATGTGATTGAATGGATGAAATCAAAACAGTATATCCCATATACCATCTTTGCATCAGAATTTCTTATATCTTATATAAAAGTGATCGATCTAATTGTGTAACCTATGGATGATCAATGTATCGCACAACTTCACCATACTAATGTCGGTTTCTGAAGCATAATCAACATCAATCATCCAAATCGTACACAACAGATGCCAAATTTAATTAATCGTTTATTGTTAAATTCGTTCTGTGTTTTAATCGAATCAAATACAGAAAAAAAAACGGAAATTTAACAGCTATCAGATCCATGGTTTCGTAAGTGGCTCTGATACCACTGAAGGAAAATAGCGATCTAAACGCAGCGGAAAACAAAAATTTTCCTTTAGTGATCCTTACGAATGAGCATGGTCAGTGATAGAATCGTTACCTCTTTGTGGCGATTCAGATCTTTGATGCAGCGATCACAAGCGTTGATGAAGTGCAACGCCTCTACTCAGTCCACACGAACAGCTTCCGGTCACAGTGCTAGCTGCTTACGAACAGAATTATTTGAGTGAGAATCAAAAAACGAAATTGCATCAAGTGAAAGCTTCATCACAAGGGTTCCTTTTATAGACTCTCTTGTGGGCTGCGGGCTAAAAGCCCAATTCACATGATCCATAATAATATTATATATTATTATAATAACTATTATTATAATAAATATATTTATTTTATTATTATTTTATAACCATTATAAAATAACAATAATTATTATTATATTATCCGAATTTCTATTTTCACTTAAGTGCACCGTACCTTACGGTGTTCCTTTGATTTCTCTATCTCTCATCAAACTGTCCTTATGTGTGTGACCCTGTAGGATTTCGTAACGTTGGTAATTATATTAAATTATATATTTAACATAATAAACAGTGAGCGGTATCTAGCAACACATCACTGCTACCCAAGTCACGAAAATGTCATGTGATCTGACAAAACCTTTTCCGTGATAATATATGTTTGTACAATTACCCTTTTGCCCCTATGTCTATATTGAACACAAGGCATACACTGTGTCATCCTTGTCCAGTTCAATATTGGGCCCTTAGACATTTCTCCTGTTATGCAGGATTGGCAAATTCCATCTAGGACACTCATGTCCCTCAGCATGCTTCGTGGAGTGCCCATCAACTGTCTTTATGATCATCCAGTTACGGATAATGTTTGATCAGCAATAAAGCACCCGACTCTACATCTAGGGTCCATAGTGGTTTCAGGTCGAAGGGTGGTAATACACCATTATCACCATGAGAATAACTTATGACACTTTGCATAACATACTATGTAGTATTCTCATAGCGGGTCAATCCGGTATAAATATTACTCCTAATATTTATACCTATGTCAAGACTTGATAACCCTTTATCCATGATCCATGAGATGTGATCATCAGTCTATCTTCATAATAGTCTCAATGCTTTAATGTTATCCCACTTTGCAATAAAGCTTGACTACGGATATTTTAAGAATAATGTCTTTATGTTTAATGGGATCTCATGATTAAGTCACACTTAACATTTCATTAAACAGACTAACTATTCTAGGGACTTTATTATTCTGAAAGACAAACATAATAAAGAAATGCCTTTTATTATTAAACGAATAATCCGATACAAGTACCAAAAAGTATTGGCCTCTAGGGCTTACACCAACAATATTTTCATCTTCCACATGTATAGATGTCCATCACACTTGGAGATGTCTCATGCTTGTTATATCTTCCAATTAAGGGAATACTGTTAGACCACAACATGATTATCAGATATGCATCAGTGGAGATGATGGTGACATATTTGGATTCTAACCTAGGGATGCCCTGGTGGAGGTATAAGACACTCGAGGGTGTCATGCTAGGTTTGGATTCTTGGAGAGGATGTATGCACAATAGCTAACAACAGTAACACAGGCCGCTAGTGATGATGAACATGTTATGCAACAT
Organism: Lathyrus aphaca; assembly: GCA_963966055.1. Lineage (NCBI taxonomy): Eukaryota > Viridiplantae > Streptophyta > Magnoliopsida > Fabales > Fabaceae > Lathyrus > Lathyrus aphaca. The sequence goes on from OZ014522.1 coordinate 556,519,684, forward strand.
AGAGCATACCTGTTGTACTTGGTTGACACATCCATTTTTATGGACAAGAGTGTCTATTATGTGGATGTGGTTTACCTTCCATTCTTAGTTGACATGGATCAGATTCATGAGTACAACTAGGGGACCACTTGGTTGGTCTACATGTACTTCAAATTAACTAAAGGTTGTATGTGGAAGACCAAAGAGATGACATCTAGCTACACACTATTGACAATAATATATTTGCAATCTTTACTATTTCCGTGCCATTTTCATAACACTTATGTTACACCATTTTTAATAATTCATGTGTACCATTTTCAATCATGGATCCTCCAACATTTCCCATGCATAACCAATTAGTCACATGTTGATACCTACATTGATGATATACACGTGTTTGTGCATTCACCCTGCTCAAAATGAATCATATGACAAACCCTTCACAATGTATCTTGACTGCATGGTAGCATATGATATACACATCTAGACGTACGTAGATTGTAACAACCCAGGATCCTCACAAGGAAATCCCGACACTGCCACCTCACAAACTTCTCTACCCCTTCACCGATAGAGTTTTTTCCTTCTGTGGAAATCGAACCCTGTACCCTGGGGTTCAAATACATGTTCAATCCATTCCCATTACTAATTGAGTTATAACTTAATTGGTAGTGAGAATGGATTGAACATGCACTTGAACCCCATGATACAAGGTTCAATTCCCACAGAAGGCAAAAACTCTACTAGAAAGGGGAGTAGAGAAGATCGTGAGGTGACAGTGTCGGGTTTTCCTTGCGAGAGGCCCAGGCTGTTACATAGATCACCATCAGACTCGTCCTTTGGATGTATGTCCTTTTAATCTGGATGGTTGGATTGTGGGTTATGTTTGATGTATCCATATCTTCCTGAGTGCATCATGCACCAATTTGGGTATATGCAATTTTTTCCTAGAGACCCATCCAATTCTAATCCTCCTATGGCCCACAAAGATGTGGATGTCATGTATGATAACTACCTTAATCATCTGGTATCAGATGATGCACGAGGCACCCTAGATCCCACCGAATGAGTTCTTGCATACGACTACTTCTAATGGTAGTCCAGGATGTCACATTCTTATATGACACCAGATGATCTGGGAGATCCACCCAGGTCATCTCTTCAGGAGATATTAGTGGAAGACCAGGCTAGGGCAAATCATGTTGTTGATGTGTTGCCAGATGTTGATGTGTCATAAATCTCACGCAGATGTGTATAAACAAATGAGTCTTTTTGAAAGGCTCTTATGCGAGGGACATTGAGGATGTCATTCTTACTGAGGCACAAGGGGCACCACAATACATGAGACAACCTATGAACAAAATACGTAGTAATGTAGTATTTGTATTAACATTATGGATATTATTATCTTTTGTTACTTTGTTACCGTGATGTGACTATATTATTGATTGATGTAATTCATAGATGGAAGTTTCATAATGTGCATTAAATGTATAGTTTAATTTATAAAAAGATTATTATGATAGTGTAGTTCTAAAATAAAAAGTATCAGTGTATTTCATAAAAACAAAAAAGTCAAAATTTACTATTAAGAGAAAATACGACAGTGCATCTCTGTAACTTGATACATAAATGAATTTCCATATCATTTTAAGGAATAAATAGTGTGTTATGGTTAGGAATACATGAGATGTGCATAGGATTAATACGAAAGTATATCTCCAATCAATTTAAAGCAAAATGAGTGTGTCTCAACTAGGAATACATGTGATGCACATATGGTTAACACAGAAGTATATCTCTAGGTCAATTTAAGGAGAAAAAACAAGAGTTTGGTTCATTGACGTATGTATTTGGTGTACAATAGATTCGTTAGGAAATGCATTTCTGAATTCTAAAAGACATTTTTGAATTTGCTATGGTGCTCCTCCCAGGGTCGGTCTTGTGCAAGAGCAACAAGCTCTATCGCACAAGACCCCAAATAATAGAGGGTCCGAATTTTTTAAAAGATGTAATTTTTTTTCCATAAATATTAATAAATATATAAAAAAAATATTACATAAAAATTAAATAAAATAAAAATATCATGAAACTTAATACATAAAAAAAATAAGATGGATCAAATGTTAACATAATTATAATTAAATTTATTTTTAATTATATAATTATACTTTTCTATCATTTTTAATTATTTAATTGATTTTTTTAAAAAAAAATGGACCTATTTTATAAAATTAAATGGGACCTCTGGATTTATCGGGCTGACCCTGACTCCTCCACCGGTAAGGTGGAAGAAACAATCCCCTTAAATTTATACAAAGCCGATAAATCTGTGTATCCAACTCTATCTTACATTTTTAATGAGTGATGTCTAATTACGATAATATTGAAGCATCAAGCCGTGAATCAAGTGAGTGATCTTTAAATTATTCTTATTTTATTAACTTATTAATCTATTATTGTGACTCCTATAAATAATAAATTGAATTCAAATAAAAATGGTTTAATGTGACTGTTGTTTGATGTAATGATTACTAAATATAAAATAAAATGATTTATTATGAAATTTAAAATAAATTCAAGTATATCTCTTCCCTTTTTGAATGTTGGTTACAATTTCAAGGGATGCATGCAAAAGCCTAAATCTATGGGCTGGTTTTGTGACAGAATATTTTTATTAGAGTGTGGTGTGAGGTGGCATTTAATTGTTTATTGGACATTACAAACAGATGTAACCAAATAGTACATTTTATTCATAAACCACTAAATGAGTATGATTTGAACAAGATGAAAAGAGAGAAAACAAGTACATAGAGAAGTTTCAAAATCTCAACAAACAAGGATTTAAAAGGAAACAAGAACAAAATAGGTTAAGTAGTAGTAGGTTTGTGAATAAGAAAAGCCATGGATTGCATGTGACGTTTGTTGTCAAAAGCTAAGCATCTTATATATGCATTTGGAAATGTCTTTTTGCATTCATGTATCTCATTAATCACTTGTGAAGAATCCACACAACCAAACATTGGTAGCTTCCATAATGTCCAATATCTTCCATCATAGTATCCTGGCATCTGGCTATTTGCTCTATGAATACTCCCAACCTTCCATTTCCAAACAATACAAATTCCATATTACTAATAATATTATGGTGTCATCAAAAATTGAATCCTGAATCAATAGTTTACACTCATTTAATTTAAATAATATATATCAATTGATCTTTCAGTAGTTTACGTTTATTTAACTCAACTAGTACATACGATTTCAGATATATGTATTCAGTTGAACTAACCTCGTCAAATTCAAGGCAAGGGGTCCAACCTTTCTTGAGCATGTAGTCGATCTCTTTTGAAATGGATTCATCAGAAAGTGGTGGTAGGTAGGAAAGTGTTTCAAATTTCCTATTATTGATGGGATTCCATGTCTGTTTCAAGTTACATATTACAAATCAAAACCATATTAGAGAAGTGAAAAAAAAAATCATTGCTTGAGATTACTTAACCTTCATGCAGTGGATTCTAGAACCATTGGAAACGGTTTTCTTTTTCCAATCAATGGAATAAGTGTTGGGCCAAAGATTTGATGAGTTGGATTTCAAGCCCACAAAGGTAGGCCCAGCAACTGGAGACGTAAATGTTCCGGCAGACATTTGAATGATCTTTGAAGGAAGTAGAGAGAGCATAGTTAAGATGAAATGAAGAAAGGAATAGAGTTAAGTGATTATGAATGTGATGTGTTAAGTAATATAAGGAGATAGTGGGCACAAGAAAATGGACATTAACTAATTTTAAAAAGAGTACAATAATTACCATGATAGATTATTTTAATAAGATGGTCCATGTAACCAATACCATGTACTATATCTCTAGTTTCCCTTTTGAAAGAGTGGTTTAAAAAGCAAAAGTAACAATTTTGCATAAAGAGAATAAGAAAAATACAAAGGAGTAATCGTGTTAATTTGAAAAATGGGGAATAAAGAATTTTTTAGACATAAAGTTCTTTGAAATCATTGAATGTCTATGATTATTAACTTAGAGCCTATTTGTATATGCGTTAAAAGTGCGGTGGATTTTCACGTTACAGCATAAGTTTAGTTTTATAGCTTCTTGATTTCCACATTAGCACGACGTTGAAATATGCGATTAAGTGTTGAAATGCTTATCCAAACATATGCTATTAGTCTGAAAGTGGATTTAAGTTATACTTGGGGTTTTGGAGTTTCTCTAAAACACTGAGAGTGAGAAATGCTCAAATATTTAAGGATGTGTTTGGATGGTCAATCACCTTTCTTTAATGAGAGGTGTTATGCTTATATCAAAATGTGTATACCCTATGGTTACACCGTAGATCCTCAACTTCATTTCCAATGCAGCACAAATTTTAACTTTTATAAGAAAAAGTATAGGATATAACATGGATATACGGTGTATTGTTAGTTTTTGTTGTCACTAAATCATTTCTCTTCTTTAAATTGTGTTTGTGTGTAGGTGGTCGTGTTTGCTCTCTCCAAAGGTCTTTCGTCTAAGGCTTTAGGTTGTTTTTCGAAGAGACGGTCTGACCAGTTGTGTTATATTATTTGTAGTTTAAATTTTTTGTTGTAGTTTTTTGTTTTGTCTTTCTTCCTTGACCGGTAAGAATTTTGGTAAAAGATTTTTTTCAACTTAATTAGAGGTTTTTGATTCGAACTCAACATTAGACACGCAACAGTATTAAATTTCTTTGAAGAAGATATTTGCCACCTATTATGATCCTCATTAATTCGAGAGATTAGTCTTTACAATTACTCTTCAACTCGAAAGACTAGTTTTTTCAGTTGTTGTGCATAGAAGATGCCTTTATTATTATTACTTAATAATATTTGTAAACCATTGGAGTCAAGGTCCCCGCCAAATCATGGTGCTGTGCCACCAAGTTGAAGAAAGCCTTAGTTTAAATAAAATACACAAAAGATTCCTCCTCCCAATGTTTTCTTTTGGCCTTTCTGATGCATGGAAGACAAGTTTGGTTGGATGGGGCACACTGTGGGTGATCCAAGTCCCAATAACCTTTTACAATTCACTAAAACACTTGTAGGCTTCTCTTCAGTATCAACAAACTATAATTGTGAGACAGTTGGATCAACTTCTAAAGAAACTCTAAGCAATTACTTATGAGACAAGCTTCTATCTTCCACTACGTTGGAACTCTAATTCCATCAATGTCAATGGTTTTTACTGTTATGATCAAATCAACCTCTTCGGTTGGTCCACCAGAAGCAAAAAATATATCAACCATGCATATATAATGCTCAATTGATGGTGGGAAAGGGATGCATATATTTCATCTATACCTTCAAACTAACACCAAACTTTAGTCAAAAGATTTGTGTGATATTAGATAGAAAAGTCACTACATTTGGTTTGAGACTTTTGAGTTTAACCTTTATAATTCTAAAAGGATGTTAGATTCTTTCATTTAATGCCTAAATCCACAAAATTGAAACCTATATTTTCTATATCTGCGGTAAGATTCTGCCGAAATCCAAAAGATGGAACCTAGATTCTCTCTATTCATAATAAAACCATTTCTCAGCAACATTCAACTGAAAATCTATATTTGACTTGTGGAATTCTGAATTTATGGATAAATACATTGATATTAAAAGAAAATTACTGTCTACTTTGACCAAAACTACATGCTATTCATTTCAGCATAAACCCTTCAATGTTATTCACTGATAATTTATCAGTTAGAAATAGTGATAACTGTATAATTTAAGTAAATCTAAAATTCTTAAAACATCAATATGAATGATAATGTTTAATAAATATATTTGATGACTCTCTAAATGAAGAATGTCATCAATCTAAATAATTATTTCATCACGACCCAAGAGAGCTTCAAATCTCGTCAATGCCAAAGCTTCATGCAGAACCCAGCAGGTACTGATGATCTCTTGTTTGATATGCATTCTGAGAAGGTGTCTTCAAGTTGCTCTGCAAGAGAAGCTGGATCTTCAAGAAATGTATCTACATATATTTTCACAATCCTTATTTCTTCAGGGGTTGCTCTTAAGCTGTACCAAGTCAGAAATTTCTGCCTGAAGTTCTTTTCAATGTGTCCTTCACACTCTAACCATCTAATCACCTTCACATAATACTCAAAATCCTGTTCTGGAAAATCATTAGCCTCGCAACCCTCATTTTTCCTTTCACCACTTCTCTTCTTGGGTTTGCTTCCATCTCGAGGGCCACCCTTTTTCCCTAATCCTTTTTCTAGATCATTGCCACAGAATTTGGATCTACCTTTTTTCCCCAGACCATCTTTAAGTATTTCCAACCTGCTGGGAGTATTAGGCAAGCTCCCTTCTGAGCAACCTACAAACGGCACACATTCCCTTCCCGTTGGAACTGAACCATCATCAGTGCTCATGTCCTCAGTTACTTGTTCCTCTTGTGAATGCTTGTTTTCAAGCTTTAGTACATCAGAACTAGGTATTGTGTTGCTAGTCATTCCCTCAGCAGCTTGCTTGTCTGACAAGGAATCTGTATCGGTGGGAAGTCCCACTCCACCTAAGTTGGAACAATTAATAACATCATTTGATAGATTTCCGGAAGCAAACTGGTCACTATCCTTGTGATAAGAAGGATAATTATCTGATCGATTATCAGTCTGGTCGCTATGATTAGTTTCATCTTCCACAGATGATGGATTGGAAAGGCTGCTACAGTTGGTTACTGGACTCTGACTTCTTTCCGTTGCTGAGCAATTCGGGACCTCATCCTCACCATGCTCTGTTGAGACTTGAACTTCGCACTTAAGTGACTTGCTCAAATCATTGGAAACAAATTTAAAACTGTAATCTGTAGCTGGAAGTAGATCCCTGATGTAGAGCTTTCTATTTGGTAGGAGAGTTGTGCAAGTCGGGTCCAATGGATAGTTCACATCATCAGCTTTACGATGCCACACGGCATAACCAGCATTATTTTCTCCGGAAGAATCTCCCAAACACAAAAGAACAGTGAGGGATGTTGCAGTGACATCTTCAAACTTCACCATATTTGGAGCTAGTAAACTTGCATCTGAAAATGTAAACAAAGAGATGTCAGTTACCTTATGTGAGAGTGTAAACACAAATAAGTTCATTAACACTATCACACACGGTTAAGAGTTTTTATTTTTGTATGTCCACCAAATAGAAGAAGTTACATTAAATTAGTCAAAACTACTTATGCATAAACATTCTTAAAGATAAAACCTATTCATTGAATTACTCAAAATTACTTATGCATAAACAATCTTAAATATAAAACCTATTCATTCAAAATTAATTTCTCCTTATTACAATTATTCTGTACCGTTGTATCAATTACCATAAATGGCAGGAGTAGAGTAATTGGTTCCATATTACAATGTTAGTCACATGGATCCTCATCTAATTTTAAAATCAGTGAAAAAGGCAAGGTCTTTTTAAAAAAAATGATTGATCACCTTGAATAGTTGGATTGGGTGGAGGCAAGATCCTTCTAGAGAGCATTGAATCAAGTGATTCAAGAGCAACACCACAGAGTTTCTGAACCTCGGGTCCTGAAGAAAGCCTGTTCACAATTCCCCTACCAATCTTCAATGGTGAGCCAGTCAGTTGACCCACTTCAGGTTCAAGTTTATTCACTGCTTCATCAACAATTTTATAAAGTTCTAGATAGATTTCTGTCCCTTGTAAAAGTTTTTGGCTTAAGGAGACACGATAACAGAGTATGTCCACGCGTCTAGCATCCTTTGCTACCATCAGTTGTTTTCTCCAGCATCTAATACATTTAAAAACTAGATGAGATTGTAGGTACCCAACACATTTTTCAAAAAAATCATCTTACAAAGATTATAGCTCATCACACACATATTGACATGAAGTAACAGTTTTACGTTCTTTTGATTAACAGCAAAGTAATTGAAAAGAACATCCTCCACTGTGCAGAGTAGATTTCACTAATCACTATAGCAAAGCAATTTATAAGAAAATTAAGCAAATTGTAAATCTTTCTCTTTCACAATGCTGATCATACCTAATATTAATCTTGACATGGCAGTCTTGTTCATGTTTAAAGAAAATTATGAACGGAAAAGTGCTATGATTATATTTCCTACTATATAGAGACTGAAGGCCCAAAAGGAAAGGGGGGATATGATTAATGCGGAAAGATAGATTTCCAATTGGTCACAAGATCTTTAAATAGACTTTAAGCATGAAAAAAATTGTTAGATTGTGTGAATTTATTTCTTTATACATTGTCTATTCTGAAAGTCTTTTGACAAATAATAAATGACTCGGTTGATTAAACTTATTTCATTAGCAAGATGAAAATTGTAAGACTCCAATGATTTATTTTGGTACATAATGTCTATTTTGTATCTTGTAAACAACAAAATTCTAAATATAATCATTTTTAATCCAAGTAATATCAATAATAACTTGAATGTACATAAAGCTTCAAGTGTAGGAAACAATTTACGACCAAAAGACACAGAAAAACAGGGAAAACAAATTTAGAAAAGCTTTTAAATGGATAAGCTATATCATCTAAGGAAAAGAAAATCATCTGTATAGAATTTACCCGAGTAAGTCATTTACTTTCCCACAAGAGACACAGTAGAAGTCTCCATCAAGTTTGGTGCGTTTGCCACCTTTGCCAATTCCAGAACCATCATGTTTTAAAGCACACTCAAGGTGACATGACAAGCCACAAGAAACACCAGGAAATGGAGCTTCAGAGCTGCATATTAGCCACAGGCTAGGGTCTTTGTTGTCATCATATTGATGACAAATACAACATGAACATCTTTTACAAAATGCATCTCCTTGATTTAAGGTAGCCTTGCATGCTGAGTTCTTGCAGTAGGTTGTATTATTACTCACATCACCACCATTATTGGCTGTAACATTGTTTGCAGGAACAGGCAATCGAGATGGATTCTCAGTTTTTCTCTGCCTTTTAGCAGGTTTCTGACTAGTTGCAGGAAAAGAATGTGGTTCAGAGTTTGTGGCAATATCATGGCCGCCTGATTTCTTTTCAGAAACAATTTTCAGAAGATTTTCGATAATCTTCAACTTTGTCAGTCCGGTATACTTCCTTTCTTTTCCCATCTCAGCACACAAGATTTGCAAAATCTCTTGACGGCTCCATGACTGCAGCACCTCGGATGCACCGTCATTAGATATTTCATATACAAGCGCTCTCTTTTCCTCCATACTCAATTTACTGCATTTAGAAGGATCAAGAGCAATACCTAGGTTCAAGAAAAAAGTATTAGCACATTACTATATACATGAGAGCATTCCAACTTCAAAACTTCCAAGTGGTGAGAAACAAGACTTTTTCAACAAAGACTTTTCCAAGTGCTGCAACTTGTATTTTGATAAACATGTCAATATCAAGAAATTGAAAAGTTTGTGCACCTGTAAGCATAAATAATGGACTTTATACAAGAAACTATTATGAATTTATCTTTCTACATGCAGGCACGTTTGACAAGTTAATGGCCCAATTCTTTTATGGTCCAAAATATTGACTACATAAAATATAGAAGGACATCCCAACCACATGAAGCCTAATGGTACATTAAATATAGGAGAGCTAAGTGTAATGAAGACTAATCAAGTCAGAAAATTAGGCAGTTAGTTGGGCTTAACTTCCTTTGACTTTTATAGGCACCTCCTTATACCAACTAATTTAGTTGCTGGCACATCGCATATCAAATTATATGCTTGCTCACTTCCAAAAAAGTATTACTACATGCTTATTTAAATCAAATCTCCTTCCTCCTTCAAAAGGCATCAATAAAACTGAAACACAAACTATATGGCCCCCAAATGCAGCTCATACTAACAGCAAGACAATCAAAGACAATAGCACAGATTTAAACCAAACGCCAGAATCACAAAAGATAAAGAAAAATGAACTTTAATCAAATCAAATAAAAAAGGTAAACACATCTTTCATGAAAGTACTATTTTTTCTAAAAGACTAAAATCAACGCCAATCAGTACCCAACACTCAGAAAAGAAACACTTGGAGAGCTAGGTTTTAAACTGTGCTGTGTTGTGATCCTTGATATTGCGGAAAATCGCAAGTTTTAAATCGTTGTCGTGTTGTGGTCCCCAATATTGCGGAAAGTTGCAGTTAAATACAATTGATTCAACCACCACTAACGGAATTGCGGCCGCGTAATCATAAAAAAAAACTCGATACGTCAATCCAAAAAAAATCAGATAAGTCACAAATCATAATGCTAAAATATCATATCATAGAGATTAATCGACAGGTAAATCATTAAATAAATCAAGCGGTACAACATATAATCACGTGAGGTAGTATAAAGTATTCCCTCTGATCTTATATATAAGAGAAAGTTGGTTTTTTAAATTCATTAAATAATTAATGTATAATTATCCATGATAAGTCCAGATACATTGATTATTCAATTAATCTAAAAAATAAATTTTCTCTCATAAATAGAACTGTAACTGGTATAAAGCCGAGAATTCAATCATCACAATTTCGACAGAACAAGGTCGTCACATATAATCCATGAAAATTATAAAGATTAAGTGAAAACACAGTTCACTATCAAGGTAAATTTTCCGAAATCACATTAAACCACCACCGTACTTTAATAAAAGCTGAGCTTTCACAAAACTAAACTGCTCAACGTGAATTTGGCAAATCAACAGTGAAATCAGCTTTTCTACAAACTCAATCTGCTTCAGTGCGATTTTAACAAATCTAACGTTACATAAATCAGAATAACAAATGATCAATGCTAAAACAACTACGTCAAAATGCTAAAATCAAATCACACAGATTAATCAACAGATAGATCGTTAAATCACGTAAAATAACAATAACGCATAACACAGAAAATGAATCTTACATCGAATCAAATCACCTCAATTTCAACGGAACAAAATTACACAAAATAACAAAGTGATGAATGAATAGGATACCTTCAAACGGTGAATTTGTAGCCATAACGATGATAAATCAGTCACCGATCACATCACATTATCTAGAAAAGCGAAGAAAATTCATCGAACCTAAACAAACGATAAATCAATCGACGTCATGAGTCAGCGTATATGGAAAAAGAGAGAGATAGAGAAAGATTGAAATGACAAATACCGAGAAAAAGATGCTTTGAATTGTTGAAGAAAAGAACGAATCCGTTAACCGAAAATTGTTGACGCGCGCACACACTCTCTCTGAAAGAGGGAGATTCGAGGAGAAGGTTGTTGTGTACTTCTAGAGCGAGAAAGCGTCGTAGTTGAAGTGAGAGAGAGTGTGTGTGAGAGAGTGTTTTAATAAATAAATAATTTATGTACTACATAAACAGTATGAAAATATTTTACGATTTTTGTTATATAAAGTAATAAACTCTTGACCAAAAGAAAATGAAAAACTGATACAATAATGGTATTATTGCGATGACTGATAATATTTTTTATAAGAGAGTATATAAATATTAGCTTCTTTTTTTCGGTTAGAAATTGGAAAAAATAGTATGATATGTTGATTTACTAAAGTAGCCCTTGGTTCTTATCGTTATCTATTAGCCGTCCGCATTATATCTTATCATCACGTCCATTCAATAACCTGCGCCATAATAAAAAAATCTGAATTGGTTTTGGTGAGGTAGCTTCATTGCATGATAAGGTTTTTATTGTAAGTATGTGAGGTCTTTTTCCCATAGTTAATAACCGTTTGGAGTAATATCTATGGAGGAAATAGAATATAAATTGATACTGTAAAATATGTTATATAATAAAGGATTTTTTCCGATAAGAAATAAATTAAATTTCACCGAAAGTATAGGGATATCCTAATCGTGTACAAATAATAGGGACGTTGTCACAACCGTTATAAAATCTGAAATTTAAAATCAATCGTAAAAACTGCACTATTTTGAACATTTTGATTGAATTGTCATCATTGCCACTACCACAAACATGATCTTATGAAAAATTTCTACCACACTCCCACTCCATTATTAAACAAAATCTAAAGAATATGTATCTCGTTAATTTATGATTAAATAAAATTCATAAATATTTACATAACTATAAATCGTGTTTGAATAGAAGCTTAGATTATTTTTTCATAATTAAAATATTGTTAAGCAGTGTAGTCCCTTCCAAAACTTGAAACAAATCCTTATATATTAACAAAATCTTACAAGGGTTGAGATATATGAAATGCTAATAATGGGGATGGAGGGGCATATTTGTCCATGTACACACCGCAATTGATTGGATAATAGAGTCCGTTAAAAGTTTGTTGATATGGCCCCAATGGCTAATATGGCAGGGGCACACATGTGAGATCCGAATCAATGGTGGTGGGGACAACATGGTCAATTTAAATAGTTGCTTCTCATGCCACAAATTACTGCGTATAAGATGATGCACTTTAGAAGAAATTACGTTTTTTTACTACAAAAACCTTTACAATAATGTACATGTGAATTGATGCGTTTCCGTCTCATGCAACTCATCTACATATTTCTATAATGCTTGGCTTAGCTTATATTGCACAATTGATATCAGTAAAGACTAAAGATATCATTAAATACTTTCTCAGTCTCATAATGAGTAATCCATTTAAAATAAAATAAAAAACGTTTTAAAAATATAGATTTATGTTTCTCCTACAACGACATGAAAACTCAGAGATCATAATAAATATATTACGTTGTATGGTGATTACAGTTTATTTGTAACAATAAGAAACCATACACGATATTGTTTTAAAATGATTCTAAAAATCTTACTCATGTGAGATGAGAGACTAAATTTTGAAGAATCATGCATCACCTAAGATGCCAACACGTTGACAAGTACATTAAAGATTAAAAAGATAAAAACTATGTTTACAAAATGACCAATAATTAATACAACATATTCGATCGACAACCATTTTAATAAAAGAATCTCTAATCAACAAACATTAGATTCAACTCGTCATCAAACTCAACGCGTAAAACATAAATAAATAAACAAATACAATATCATATGTATATTCAAATAACGCAATTGATGATGATTATCATCCAATAAACATTTCACCAATAAAAATGAAATTAAGTTGATAACGTGATATGAATATATTATTATTATTGGCAAGGAACTTTGAATGGTCCAAAGGAAATGAGAGGATAAAAGGCATTATAGTTGAAATTGAAAACGACATTTGAGTAAATTAATAAACAATGCAAGAGATAAGGAGGTGGAAGAGATGCCGCCGACGAAATGAAAAATATGGAAATGATGGGTTGGAAGGCTTGTTTGCATGTGTTAGTGGGCCTTTTTTCCATTGAACGTGACTTACTAATAAAATCCTATTAAGGGGTTAGGTTCTCCTACTTTTCCAAATAAATGCCATGCAACAAAAACCATAAAAGATATTATAACTTTTTTAAAAGAATAAACCAAATATTTTCTTTGCACAACCGTATAAATTAATAGGTGAAGTTGATCCCAATAAATAATAAAACACTGAAGCAACTTAATTTAATTTGTTCAACCCCATTTAAACTAAAGGTAAAATAGTTTAATTTTAATCGTTTAAAAAGATCCGCGTTAGTTATTTTTGTTCAAATTTTTAAAATTGTATTAACTTTTGTTTGGGTGGTATCACTCGATTTTATTTGTTACTAAAAAGCATATCAAACCACTACACCACTTCACACTTGTTTGTATGTACATCATAATGATTTGGCTTAATTGTCTAAATTATTTCTTTCACAATTAGCAAACCTAAAAGTAATTGGATACAATTGTGATGCTAGACTATCAACGCTCTTCATCTCCTCATTCAATTTGCAGCACATAATATTCAACTTCATGTATTTCATTCAACTTTCTGAAGAAAAATACATAGAAAAACTTATTTGAGACACGAATTTATATATTGATTCCCCTTAGTTGTTGCATCAAGCTCTGAAACCAAACCACAAATCAATAAACAATTAAATCATGATCATTATATTTGAGAAAAAATGAATGGATGCCAGATTCTTGAAGATGACCGACGACGTCAGTGAAGCATTGAATGTGATGGAGTGAGGTATCAGTGGATTGGGTGAGGCGCAATCAGAGTGCTTCAAAGACAGAAGTGAATGAGCAACAACAAAGGAATCTCGTTCAACAACTTCAATTGCTTTTAATATTTCTCTCTGATTGTTAGTGTTGAAGGAGCTACCATCTAATGTTAGAGTTTCTATTTCTGATTCTGGATTGGGATTAGAGTTGGAATTCTCTGATAAATTGGTTTCTTCCGATGTGTCTCCTATTCCTTTGATTTCCCGAATTTTCTGAATCTTCCTTGCATAAATAACTCATTTTACGATTCAATTATTCAATTGTTTCGTTTTTTTATTATTTTTACATGGAGATGAGCAAGACAGAATTTACAGTGTAGTGAAAGAAAAAAATTATACAATAAAGCTAAATCATTGTGTTGTAAATACAAACAAGTTGAAGTGGTGTAGTGGCTTGATATGATTTGCTTAATCAATATTTGTATCAACCAAGTGAACCTGAGTTCAAATCCTAGGTTCCACAAATGATTTTAGAATTTTTCTGGGAATGTTTGCCAAGTCGCGTGCCACGCGTATAACCAGGACCCCGAGGTAAACTTAAGAAACAGAAATTAGCATTTTGCTTAAATTAAAGGTAAATTCTTAGGTACCCATGATAAGTAATGGGGTACCGGTACCTTTAACCAATCAAAAGTACCGGTACCTTTAACCAATCAAAAGCTATGATTCAATGTCATGTTATTTTATTGAACTAATCAATAACAAAGAGCGTTCTAGATAATTGAATTATTTATTGAACCACATGACTAAATCAGATGACTCGATTGAATAAATTAATTTTTATAACAAAAATATATATTAAATTGATCTAACCGGATAACTCCATCTCTAAAATAATTACGATACTTATAAAATTTCAAAATTTTCAAATATCATATTTTTATTATTTTATTATTTAAATTCAAATTCTAAACACAGTCATACGAGAAAATATAAACTCAAATAAATTTTTAAATAAAGTTTAATTGCAACATAATTAGAATTAAATAAAGTTTAATTGCAACATAATTAGAAAAACAAAATATATGCAACGTCTAATAAATTTAATTGTAAGAAGGGAAAGTTGTTCAAAATAAGTTTTGAAGAAAATTTACTTATATTTTAATTTAATGCATTTTTTAAAATTATCAAAATGGCGTCGCTTTGTCTGAAAAAAATCATTTAATTCATTGATTTTTCAAAATTATCAATTCACCAATTTGAACTGATTTTGGTCGGTTCTAATCTGTTCTCATTAGTTCAATAACTTACTTCATCCAACATCATACAAAATATGTGACATCTATAATTTTCGGTTTGATCGGCCAATCTGATCCGATTTTTAAGACAACAGTTTGAAACAACTTAATTCAATGGATTCAACTCTATTTCAATCAGACTATAGTACACTCAAGATAAAATTAATTGACAATTAATCGATCATGAATTCTAGGGGTGTTCATGGATACAGACCCATTCACGAACCCACTCACCAAATTCATTCAAACTCATTGATATTTGGTTCGGGTAACGAGTTTGAAGTTTTAAATCCACGAACTCGTAAACTTAACTCATTAATATGACACTATTTTTACTTTATTTATTTATAAATTATCTAACATAATTCTTAGGAAAAAACACACACACACACGCACACACACACACACGCACACGCGCACACACGCACGCGCGTGCACACACACACACACATATCTTACTTTTTAAATTATACTTTACACCATTTGTATATTTTTCTAACATTATATAAATCATAAAAGAGTTTTTAGGTATTAACCAATAAATTTTATTCAAATTGAATACTAAAAGTTTATGATTTTTTTTAATGTTTTTGTAATATAAATGTGTTAATTAAATTGATATATTTTATTTAGAATTTGAAAATTATTTTTAGTGGGTGACCCATGAATCCAACCCAACTCAACCCATTGATGAGTGAGTTGGTTTGGTTCGGATTTACTCTTAAAAGTACGGATTGAACACTCAACCCAACCCAAAGAATATTGATCAAATCCGATATTAGATTTAATCAAATCAGACTCAAACCAACTCGGAAATACCGCTATTGAATTCAATCGATTGAATAAGTGAATTTCTTTTATTTTTTCATTTGATTCAAGTGCTATTAATTACAAGATTACATTATAATTATCCTTTACTATAGTTTATTTATGAAATTAATTTCTCTATTTTAAAATAGTTTTGATACTCTTTATTCGAATATTGATTTTTGTATTATTCTTACATTTTATATAAAAGTCATCTGACTTATTATATTTTGACAACAATCAACAAAATATAGATTATATTTATCAATTATCCACCTCAAACAAATTATTGCTAACTAACATTTTACTCTATTGCCTCCCCTTCCTACCACCACCACCACCACGTCACCACCACAAAATTAAAAGGTGAACACTTCAGTATCCCTTGAATTTGGTTGAATATTGGTACCTTTAATCAATAAAAAACTATTATTCCATGTCACTTTATTGTTTTATTTTATTTTAAAATAAATTAAATTTTGTAACAATTTATACTAGAGGTACCGGTACCCAAATACTTATCATGGGTACCTAAGAATTTGCCAAATTAAAATTAAACTAGTTTTTATTAAGTTTGGTAGTGATTTCTAAAATGCAGTTGTGAGTAGAGGCTTAATTAATGTGTTTGTAATTTGTGCATGAAAGAAGATGTTTGACATGCATTTTCTTGACAACCACTTGTTCAGTAGTAAATGAACATCCATCTCAATATATTTCGTCTATGCATAAAGAACTATATTATGTGATTGTAGATCAACACTTAAGTTGTCACAAAGGATTGTTGGAAGGAGAATATAAATATGTAGTTTCATGAGTAAACCCTCTATTCAGAGGAGTTCATAAGTAATATATGTCAAACCACATTATTCAACCTTCGCATTTGGTCGTTTCATGAAAGGTTGCTTCTTTGAGCTCCAAGCAACCAAGTTTGGACCAAAATAAACATATGAGTATGAAGTAGAACGTCCATCATCCGTGTCACTTGTATAATTTGACTTACTATATGCACGAAGATTAAAACTATGATCAACAAAAGTTGGCATGAGAAGGAGATCGTGTAAAGCAGTGCAACTTAAGTACCTCAAGATATGTTTGACAACTAACTAGTGACTTTCAAGAGGGCTAGCCATAAAATGACAAGATTTGTTGATAGAGAAGGCCATATACGACCTTGTTAATGTGACATATTCAAGAGCCCCTACGATGAACCAATATTGAAGAGGATCATAAAAAATGTTAGTATCATTTTTACTCAACTTGCAATGGCTTAACAAGGGTGTAATAACACCTTTTGCCTCAAACGTGTTGACTCTTGTCAACAAATCCTTCACATATTTAGACTAAGTAAGTAACTGGGAGCCACTGGCCTAAAAGGTAACTTCAATACCTAGGAAATAGGGAGGCTTGCCTAACTTATTTACAGCAAACTTGGCATGAAGCTTATGGATGAGATCATGAACTAGTTTGGATAAAAAACTAGTGACTAAAATGCCATCTACATATACTAAGGCATACATGGTTATTCCTTGAGAGGAGTAGATGAAGAACGAGTGATCACATCTACTATAAGTGAAACCAAAATGAATGAAAACTTGATATAGTTTGTTATAGCATGCTCCATGGGCTCGTTTTAACCCATATATGGCTTTATTGTGTTTGTCAACTAAGCTTTTGACTTTGGAAAGAAATTATATAGGTCATTGCATGAAAATCTGCTCTTGTAAAATGCCATTCAAAAAGGCATTGTTGTTGTCAATCTGTTGAAGCTCCGATTTGTATGTGATGGCTAATGTGAGAATAACTCTAATCATTGTAAGCTTAATCACTAGTTAAAAGGTATCATTAAATTAAAATCCTTGTTGTTGTAAGTATCCCTTAGCAAACAACATATACTTAAATTTATTAATGCTTACATATAGGTTTTCTTTGACTTTGAAGATCCATTAATCAATGATAAAACAAATATGTCACAATGCTAAAATCAAATCACACAGATTAATCAACATCCCGCGAAGAAAATGGGGCAGACGAGCCGTACACTGTTGAGGGTGAAAGCATAAACCCTTGGTCCGCCTCGCACTAAAGTGCGGGCAAAATGGGCATGCCCAACAGGTCGGGCCTGTTTTGCCACCCCTACATGAGAGTCAAATATGAAGGTATAACCAATTCTTGAGTGAAGTTATATGAATTATGAGTAGCTATAAAAGAAGTGATATCTTGTGGAGTAAATGTATTGTTATGAGGCTTTATGGAAGTTGAAACACCTTGGTCACTAGTTTCCATTTGAGACACTTGATGGTTATAGCCATTTGGAAGAAGTTTTTCATCAACCCGATGCCAACAATCAAGGATGACATATCCTACTGGCCATATAACTGAGAGGTATTATTGTTTCTAATTCCATATGAGTTATCACGTCCATTGCCTCGAGTGTGATGGCCATAACCTCTGTTATGAGAGTATCAACCCCTGTTAGCAGAGCCTGCTTGTCTCAAATTTGAGATGGAAAAATTTGTATATACATTTGATAAGGATAATTCTTGTCTAAACTTATCCAACCGAGCCTCTTAAACATACAATAATGCTTATACATCATAAAGAGTAAGAGATTCTAGTTTAACATATATTTGCATAACAAATGGACTATATTCCTCAAGAAGACCATCCAAAATTGCATCAATTTGTGCTTTTTTAGTTACTAGTTGCATAGGATTGTCTGAGGATTTTATGCTTTTTACGGTGTCTAAGGAAGCTCACGCAGGGATGGTGATAAGCTCTGTATATACGTGATTGTTCAGCCAATTCAATGTTCCTCTCAACTCGGTGGTTGATATATTTATAGAGACAGATTGAGCCTAGATCCTAGGATTCAACAAACAGTTATTATGCTCATCCTAGGAACGTGAAACCGTTATATTCCTTACTCTTCAGTAGAATGTGGCTTTCCCTATCTGAGCAGGCTTCCATGTCGTTAGTGCTTTAGGTCACCTCAATCACCATGTTTCTTGAGTGGGCAACATGTAGTCTTATCTGAGGCCATAAGGAGGTAACTTAATCAAAAGGCGAGTGTTACAGATAATGGGTGAAGATATGATAAATGGGCGCACATTGTGTGGATTAGGGCCGTCTTTGAGGGTGTGTAAGACGACATACAACACAAGACCTCACATTTTTTCATGATCTCTTTAAAAAAATCCACAACTCAACTGAAGACAATTTAACTGACTGAAACTCCTATTTTGAACGAGGTATATCATCCTAAACTTTGATAAATTTTGTGTTGCCTCTTATAGATGATTTTACAAACATACAAGTACGTAAGGTTAAAAATAAAATTAAATAAAATTAAACACAAATTTTATAAGATATTATATTTATTGAATACGTGTAAAACGATAAAATTCCATAAATATTGAAAACGGTGGGAGAATAGTATAACATTTGTGTATCGCTCCCAAGAAATGAATGGAGTTGACTGACTATGGCTATTAGTAAAATTAGGAATCATTATTAATGATATTTTAACTAATCACCTCACCACTATTATTGGGTTTACTTTTCTTATGAATTTTTTATTAGTGGATATTATTCACCAAGAATTATTATAATTTCGGTGGTCCTTGCTTCATTCATATTTTTGAGTGTTCACTATCAATAATGATGACATAAATTATGTGGGTCTCATACACAAATTTATTAAATTTATGTGGGTCTCATATAAATTTTAAAGAAACTCATGTTAATTTTAACCCATGAAAAAAGTATAATTAAAAATGTGTTAAACAGTGTGTTACTAGCATTATTTATCGAAATAGAGTTGACTTTTACATTAAAAAAATAAATAGAGTTGACTTTTTTAAATTTATTTTATCGTGTTTGATTAATTTGAGTTTAACATGTTACTATATTTTTTATATCTTCTTTTAACATAATTTCTTTCCATTGGAGCAATATTTAAAAATGCTATTTATTTTGTCTTTTAAGTAATCATTGCATGCTAACATACGAGGGAATTACCGAAACAGGTTGATTTCAAAAATGGATAAAAATATTAAAATTATAATTTACCTTATTTTTTACTAAGTATATTAGA
Source organism: Lathyrus aphaca (assembly GCA_963966055.1). Lineage (NCBI taxonomy): Eukaryota > Viridiplantae > Streptophyta > Magnoliopsida > Fabales > Fabaceae > Lathyrus > Lathyrus aphaca. The sequence goes on from OZ014522.1 coordinate 556,539,934, forward strand.
TAATTAGTATTATGTACATCACCCATAATCTTTTTATGATAACAAAAATAACTAATAATTGAGATGAATAGTAGAATAAAATATTATTGTATCTTTTTTAATTTATAGTATTTTAATTATAATTAAAATGATCAAATTCAATAAATATTTTTAAATTGCGAAAGAATATAACATTTGTAAATCAAGGGATCTCAATGTGGTGGGACGGGGTGATATAGTTGCTAACTAGGGAGCTGCTGTTAGTGACTTGCAGCCCAATAAGATTAGTATTGCTAGGCCCATTCGTATGAGAAGACTTCCTTCTAAATTCCAGGATCACTTACTTTACAAATAAGCATTTTCTTTGATTTGTTTTTATCTTTTTATTTCTAGAAGGTTGTGACTCCGCCAAGGTTGTTAGGATTTGCTTAGATGTAAGATCTCTCTTTAGATTCTGTAATTTGCACTATATATGAGGTATTACCTCACTGAATGAAGGACACACAATTGTTGTGAAATCTTTATGTTCTCTCTCTATTCTTTTATGCTTTGGGAGGTTTTCTCAGTCCTTCAAAACTGAGCACTATCATTTGGTGCTTCCATTGAGTTGATTTCTTCCTCCATCCATGACTCCCCCTCCTCTTCCACCCGATCCGATTGTGGAACTTGCACGCTAAGTAGCCATTCTCACCTCTCAACTAGAAGCTATGCGCAAACGTTTTGAGGAACCATCTTCTTCTTCTTCTGGTGTGTCTCATTTCAGTTCAGATTCACAACATAAACATCGCCTCAAATTAGATGTCCCTCGTTTTGATGGTACTGATATACATGGCTGGATTTTCAAGATTTCTCAATTTTTTCTTACCATCAGACACCTGAGGAGGAAAGCATCACCATTACCTCGTTTTATCTTGAGGGTCCGGCTCTTGCTTGGTATGAATGGATGTATAGAAATCGTCAGATCGCGTCGTGGGCTCAGTTTATGGAAAAATTAGAAGTATGTTTCGCCCCCACTACGTTTGATGATCCTCGTGGCAACTTATTCAAGCTGACCCAATCATCTTCCGTCACGACGTACCTCACATAATTTGAAGCTCTTGCAAAACGCCTTGAAGGGTTATCAGAAGCAGATCCTCTCAATTTTTTTATTTATATGGGTTGAAGATCGACGTACGTCGTGAAGTGTTAGCTAAACAACCAACAAATCTTTCGCATGCAGCGGGTCTCGCTCGTTTACAGGAGGATAAGTTGAAAGACATCACGCTCGCATCGCGACCTCGACCATCACCATTGCCATGGCAATCTCCTTTGGGTTCTCGTCAGCTGCAAAAGCCTCATTCTGATTCCATTTCTATGGTGAAACCCTCGCAGGGCCTACTTCCCATACCACCAGTGAAACCTCGTTTCCGACATCTTTATGGGCCGGAGTTAGATGAAAGGAGACAAAAGGGTTTATGCTTTAATTGTGACCAACCATGGTCCAAAAAACACAAATGTGGAGCTCGAGTATTTCTGATGGTTCCTAATGATAGGATTTCACTCCTAAGGAAGGTGAGTTTGAATCTACGGTTGATGCTATCTTTAATGGCATTGCGACTTCAGAGGATTCTTCTGCTCAAGCTGCTCAATTGAGTTTGCATGCTCTTTCAGGGGATCACGCACCCGATACGTTTCAACTTTTGGTTCGAATTTTCTCGGAAATGGTGGGTGTTTTGGTAGACGATGGTAGTATTCATAACTCCATCAAAGGTACTGTTGCTTCTGCTTTGGGCCTTACATTGGATCCAATTAACTCGTTTCGTGTCTTAGTTGGTAGTGGTTAAGAATTATTGTGTTCTCATATCTGTCATGGGGTGTCCATTACTTTATAAGGCCACTATTTTGTCACTGAACTTTTTATGTTGGGTTTACGTGGGGCAAACATTGTTTTAGGGGCCCAATGGTTGAAAAGGTTAGGCCCAGTTTTAATGAATTACAACCTACTCACTATGACTTTCTTTCATAACAATGTTTGTGTGGAGTTGAAGGGAGATTCCCCTACTCCCCTGTGTAGTTCTATGAATTTTAGAAAATCACTAGAGCTGACCCAGGGGCTCAATTATTTTCCATTCATGGCATCAATCCAACTTCTCAACAATCACATTCTAAAGTTCTTCAACCCAATACCTCGAAGCTTAAGCCGAAACTTTGTTCTCTTCTCAACACATATTCTCATCTATTTTCTGAACCCTCCAGTCTCCCTCCATAAAGACCAACAGATCACAAAATTCCTCTATTACCCCATTCCACACCTTTCATTGTTCGTCCCTATCGCTATCCTCATTCATAGAAACTTGAGATAGAATCACAACTGGCCAAATTTCTACAAACTGGATGGATACAACCTAACACAAGTCCTTTCTCTTCTCCAATTCTTCTTCTCAAAAAGAAGGATGGATCATGGCGTATGTGTGTCGACTTATGTGCTTTGAATGCGATTATAGTTCTTGATTGTTTCCCCTTGCCTACCATAAATGAGCTATTGGATGAACTTGGAAAGGCTCGATGTTTTCTAAGTTGGACCTCACTTCTATTTTTCATCATATACGTTTAAGCCCTGATAATATCCCTAAAAACGACATTCCGCATACACGACGAGCATTACGAGTATCGAGTTATGCTGTTTGGCTTGTGCAATGATCCGACAACTTTCCAGACTACACTGAATGACATTTTCCGTGCGTTTCTGCGTAAATTTGTCATTGTACTTTTTGATGACATCCTGGTATTCAGCACCACTATGACTTCTCATCTCGATCATTTGTCACAGGTTTTTGCTATTCGATCTCAACGTCAATTTCATTTGCAACCAGCTAAATGTTCATTTTGACAAGGTCATATAGCTTATTTGGGTCATATTATGGGCGCGGGAACTATGTCACCTGATCCTATTAAGATCCAAGGAGTTGTAGATTGGCCCAACCCAAAATCAGTTAAGAGTTTGCGTGGTTTTTTGGGTTTATCGGGTTTTTATCGCCGATTTGTTAAAGGGTGTGCTACTTTGGCTCACCCTTTAACTTATTTATTGAAGAAGGATGCCTTTTAGTGGTCTACATTGGCTCAACAAGATTTCGAAAAGCTAAAACTCGCTTTAGCTACGACACCGGTTCTTGCTCAACCTGATTTTTCCTTGCCATTCATTGTGCAAACTGATGCATCGGGGCATGCTATAGGGGTTGTGTTATTACAAAATGATCACCCTATAGCTTATTTCAGCAAGTTATTTTGTCCTCGTCTTTCCAACGCTTCCACTTACATTTGTGAACCCCACGCCAACACTGGTGTCGTATAACGTTGGCGCCAATATTTGTTGGGACATTATTTCGTAATTCAGACTAATCATCGTAGCTTGAAGGAATTGCTTACTCAAGTTATTCAAACACATGAACAACAATTTTACTTGTCCAAGTTGTTAGGATATCATTATGATATTCAATACAGGTTAGGAAAGACCAACGTCATTGTCGATGCTTTGTCACGATGTTATGAGCCTCCTGCTACTAAGTTGAGTATACTTTCCACTCCTCAATTCTTGTTTATCGACAACTTATATATTGACTTGAAGTTGGATGTTGACTATCAAGCTCGTTGCCAACAAGCTGAAAATGATCATTCACTTGCCCCTGGATATTCCTTGTCTAATGGTTTGTTGTTACACAAGGGACACATTTGGCTAGCTTCTTCTTCCCGCTTCAAGGTACTATTGCTCAAAGAGTACCATGAGACTCCCATATGGGGCATACTAGTGTAGTGAAGACTCTTAAACGACTTTCCGCAATTTTTTGTTGGACTGGTATGCGTCAAGATGTCAAGCAGTTTGTGTGTGAATGTATTACATGTCAGCAGACAAAGTATTTGACCAGTAAACCTGGAGGCTTGCTACATCCCCTCCCTATACCTGTGCGAATTTGGGAAGATATTTCCCTCGATTTTGTCACGGGACTGCCTACTTCACACAATTTCACTGTATTATTGGTCGTGGTGGATCGTTTTTCAAAGTATGTGCATTTGGGAGCTTTGCCAACACAATTCACTGCTTACAAAGTGGCTGAACTTTTTGTTAACATTGTTTGTAAACTACACGGTTTACCTAGGAGCATCGTGTCTGATCGAGATCCCGTATTTGTTAGCAAATTCTGGTCAGGATTGTTCAAGTTCCGTGGCACTTTGCTTCACGTGATCATTTCATATCACCCTCAAACTGATGGGCAGACCGAGGTTACCAACCACATATTGAGCAGTATTTGAGGGCTTTTGTTGTGAAATCTTTCTATTTTCTCTCTATTCTTTTATGTTTTGGGAGGTTTTGCTCGGTCCTTCAAAACTGAGGTTTGCATCTCCATCCCCACCCCAAATTTTATTTGTTATTTTGGTTTTGGGTCTTTGCATCGAGAGAATTTTATCGTTTATTCCTAATTTTCATGATAACTTATTCATCAATATAAAATAATATTTTTTTAATATCAAATTTATACTTAAAAATTTTATAAACTAATCATAAAAATTAAGAATTTAATTCTTTATTAATTTTTTATTTAAAATAATTTTTTAATCTCTCTTTTATTAACATTATATATTTATTATAGCTATTTTTATTAAATAGACAAAAAATTAGAATATATATTTAAAAGTATATATTTATTTAATATTAGGGTAATCAAAATGGGATAGAAAATTTGAATTATTTTTGGAAAAAAGTTATTTTTCATCTACGTCTCCGAACACTTTTGGAAAAACTTTTATATATTTTCGAAGTGCTTTACATGGTTTATGTAAGAAAATTTCTTATTTTTAAAACTTCACATGTAATAATTTATGCAATAATTTAGACTCAAACTTAAATCCCTACACTGTCTCTCCAAAAAAAACAAAATAATAATAAGGGAGTTAACTATCTTGTTTAGCTGTTTGTAGTTTTGTATAATTGAGAATGATTATTAGTGATATTGTAATTAATTATGACTATTATTAGGTTTATTTGTCTACAACAATTTTTTTATTATGGATATCGTTCGTCTAGAATTATTATAATCTTGGTGGTCCTTGTTATCAATAATGATGACATGAATATATCATTGCAATCCATTTCTCTTTGTTTATATGATGAACTATGTCCAAAACAATCTTTGATGAAAGTGATTACTAGTTTTTTTTTTTTTTGGTATAATAGGTTTTCTATTTTGTTTTTGGTATAATCAAGTTAATATTGTGGTCTTTTTAACTTAAATTGAATTGAAGTTAAAAAAATTACGATTATAACTTACTCTTGGAGTAATTTGATTATATATATATATATATATATATATATATATATATATATATATATATATATATATATATATATATATATATATATATATATATATATATATATATGAGATCAACTTACTCCAAGAGTAAGAATTTTTAATTTATTTCATAATCGTAGTCTTTAAGTTGGATTCAATCAAATGATTAAATTAATATTTATACTTATAACCATTCGATTGAATCTAATTTAAAGACTATAATTTATAGTAAGAAAAAAAATACTTACTCTTGAAATCAGTTAATCTTCAGTTATATATATATATATATATATATATATATATATATATATATATATATATATATATATATATATATATATATATATATATATATATATATATATATATATATATATTTGTAAGTAGTATCATTAATTATTGTAAGTTAATTAAGTTTTGTTTATATTGTATCATATAAGACTTTTTTAATTTTTTTCTTCAAATAACGATCATTATAGAGAGACTAATTAGCATGTAGATTCTCTTGTGAATCTTGAACTGTCATGTTTTTATTGTGTTTTCTGATTGGATGGGTATCCTTTATCTATAAGAAGTTTGATTAGTGTTATGGATTGGTCTAGCAAGTGTTCTACGATCAATTGAGACTCAATCTATTTTAGCTTTGGGCATAAGCCCAACAAGAGTTTCGCGATCTCATGACCGTTGAGTAGGGGTGTACATGGACCGATTTAGGTTGGGTTTGGCCAAATCTAATACCCAACCCATATAGGACACTCCGGTTTGGGCAAGGTAAAATAATCACCCGCAATATCAATGGATTGGTTTAGACAAACCCACTAATTTTCGGGTTAAGTTGGGTTGGGTAGTGGGTTGCCTAAATATTTTTTCTATTTTATTAATGTTAAATAACTAAATGATGAATCATCAATTTTTTTTCATTAAAATTATTCGAATACTTTTATCTTCTTAAATAAAATTAGATAACCTATTTTTAATTATTTTTAACATCATAAAATAATAAATGACAACATCAACTAATAAAAATCATCATAAAATACAAAATAAATTAAAGTTGTATGACATAAAATTGTATTAGTATCAAAATAACCAAAGTGTGAAATATTTAAAATTAGTTAAAGTTATAGTTCACTAAAATAGTAAATATTCAAAAGACAAAAATTATAACAATTAAGTTAATATTCATCAAAATTATTAAAATTGTAATAATAAATGTTTGATTAGTGTGTCTGTGGGTTTTGTGGGTTTGGATTCGGTTTTACCCGAAACCCGAATTTTGTAATGGGTTTTATAGTTTTTAAACCCATATTCACCCAATTACCCGATCCAATCCACTTTTATGGATTTTTTGGGTTGGTTTGACCAAATTTTTTGGGTTGACCCAATCCATGTACACCTCTACCGTTGAGAAATGAGCCGTTAAAATATAGTCGTTGGGGATTTCCTCCATACACACTCTAACGCATTTCACGCGACCAACTGCCCTCAGAAACTTCTGGAAGCAACTACACCCAGTCAAGGGCCACACACCCGCGATTCACGGCCAGTTTCCCTTATATACCCTTCATCCTTGAAGGGTCAGGTATTCAATTATAATCACCCACATTCTTTCTTAACGCTTTAGTTTGCTTCACCCTAAAACTTACTTGAGTGTCGGAGTACCTCGCAGGTACACCACTCCTCTCTTACAAATTTCGTTGCAGTCTCAGCTGAAGACCACTATTAGCATATACTTGTATATAACTTTAAGTTTATTTTGTTACTTTCAATTTATTGGACACGTGTAACATTTAATAGCCACTCATATTTACATGTATATATACTCGAGATAATAAAGTAATGTAAATAAGAAAAAAAAATTGTTATTCTTTGGCTCTAACAGAATTGTAACTGTATTTTCTCTCTTTTTCTCCATGAGCAAGATTTTCATCTTCCTCATATTGTTCAAGATTTTCTCTGGTTATCACAACATTGACATGGTATCAAAGCTGAACAAGCTCTGGTAGCCATTGTTTCTTTCTTCGATCGTTGCTTCATCTTTGTTTCATGATTTGTTTGTTGTTCTGATTCTTGTTCTGGTTCTAATGGCTACACAAAGCTTCACCGATTATTCCACAAATTCATTGAACCCTTATTATCTGCATCTGAACGAAAATCCTTCGCTTGTTCTCGTTCCATCCTTACTTGATGACAAGAACTATCACACATGGGTGAGATCGATGCATATCGTGTTGATTTCCAAGAATAAAAAGTGATTCATCGATGGCAGTCTTACAAAATCCCCAATTTCTGATAATTTATACGCTCCATGGATCTGATGCAACACGATGGTTTTGGCATGGCTTCACAGATCCATTTCTGAGATACTTGGGATTGCTAAGCTTTGATCAGGAAAGCCTTTAGTTGTTGAAACTTAGTGAATCATTACCTATAAAGTTAAAATACATGAATGACCTTTTATATATGTGACACATCATCGACCATGTCCCGCCTCTTTTTAATATTTTCGATCTCATTTCCGAGATTTTAGACTCATGAGTCAAATCTATTAACATTTGTTAAACCTAAATTAAACAATCATTGATCCCTCAAACACAAAATTTACCAAAACAAAATGGTTAATTAAATATTTGACGGTCCAAAAACTAATATATCTTAGGTGTTTGGATACACAAATCCCTCATATATAATTTCCATATCAATTACTAGCTTATACTCGTAGTTACAATCCAAACCTCGAAAAAGTGATTGTCCTGCCACTTGTTTTAAAATTATTATCCAAAATGTCATAGTTTTGGGAATATATTCCATTATGCCATCGTTTAAAAACAATGTTTGGTTGGTCTTTGCCGCCCTTTGAATGGGCGGCAGTGTGTAATTTTTCTTTTTTGATTTTTTATATATTTTATTTTGTATTTTTAATATAGAAGTTGATTAATAAATAATTTAAAGTATTAATATTAAATAATAATAATATTAATATTAAATAAATAATAATATTGAATAATAATAATATTAATATAAATATTAAATTACAATAATATTAATATAAATAATATTAATATAAATAATATTAATATAAATAATATTAATATTAATATAAATAATAAATAATAGATTAACATTTTCTATCCCCTATTTGAACCCGGTCGACGATGTCGTTGATGAGTTCCACAGTCGGGAGGACGTCCTATTCGGGTAGTTCTTCTTAACCAATTTGTTCAACATTTGTTGGTTGTGTAGAAGGTCTCGCTTCACTCGAAGGATTAATAGAGTTGGATAACACATCATCACTAAAGATGTCATGTATCGTCGCCGCATTGTCATAATCAAGTCGTGTTCCCTCGTCACTCCAAGTTGGTTGGATAGTAGGTGGCATTGAGGTATTCATGTAGGGGATGTATGGATGTTTGTCTTGGGATGAATTAAAGGTGAAAGTTTGTGATGGATAAAATGGCAATTGTGGTTGGGTGTTTGGTAATTGTGTTCTTGTGGGGTAGGTTGAGAGAATGAATGTTGGTTATAGTTGTGTTCTTATGGGGTAGGTTGAGAGAATGAATGTTGGTTATAGTTGTGTTCTTGTAGGGTAGGTTGAGAGAAGAAATGTTGTTGTGCGTATGATGGGGAAGAGGTAAAATTGAGGTTTTGTTGGGTGTTGTAGGGGGTTGGGTTAAATGATGGGTATGGTTGATTGTAGTATTGGCTTGAGGTATAAGGTTGTTGTGTTATGGGGTTGAAAGGTTGTTGAGTGTTAGATGTAGGTCGGTTGGTATTAAATGTTCATTGTTGGGAGGTAAATGGTTGTTGTTGGTTGACATTCAATGCGAGTTAGATACGATGGTCAAATAAGTCTCTATTTATTTATAGATACAAATTTCTCACATATCTATACCAATTCATGTATTCCCTACTGGGTTTACATTTAGTATCCATGACATTTCCTTATATGACGGTGCGGTGACGATTTAGCCATTCTTGATGTTTTTCTTTGTTGTGCTCTTTCCAATCATCGAAACCCCATTGTTGATTTAATTTACTTTTATGGTATTTTTCATGCATCTTGGTGGACTAGGAATTTCTTGTTGAATCTCAAATTGAAGTTTAACCCTATCCGAATGATGCATTTCAACATAAGTAAAAAAATATAAATGTTGTTGCACTCCACATATGACTTTCAGTTGGGTCCTCATCTTCGAGTCCAAGATATGGCTTCCATATAAACTGCGACGAAGTTGAAAAAATGGATTAAAGGTTGTAACTATAAAAATATTTTAATATTAAAATGTATAATTCTTAGAGATAATACATCATTCGGCTCGAAATGATCGAAGAATGCCCGATATCCAACAACACAATGATTTTTTTTTTCATAATTCATCCCATAAGAGACCACCTAAAAATTAAATAGTTTTTAAATATTAGAGCAATAAAAATATTAAATAGAGTAATTAGTTAGAGTATACATATACATACTTTGTTGCATATGGAAAATGGAATGGATTTTCATTGATTGGTGTCAGTCTAGGCATTCTGGACCAACCCCATGCTTGAAGTAACACTCCACGTTCAACAAAATTGTGAGCGTCCTTCAAAGCACATCGACATAAATTTCTGTATAGATGTGCTAAATTTGCAGCGCCCCAACTATAGCTACTTATTTGGTGAAAATCTTCTAGAAATGGTAAAAATTGAAGATGTATGGTGTTACCGTTAATATCAGGAAATAAAAAACATGCAAAAAGTAACATAATATATACTCTAGTTTTCATTATATTCAGTTCCTCGGGGGAGTCTTTGTCTAAATGGATAGAATTATAACGGTCCCTTATAATAACTATTTTGGTCTCCATCTCTCGCACAAGGTGAGACAAAATTTTCGATCAACTCCATACGAATCAATGTTGATTAAGTGACTGAAACCAACTTGAATCAAATATGGACGAATATGCTCATCAACCCTGATGTACTTATATGTACGTGGTTTGAATTTCCGTTCATCCTATAAAGAAATCATGCATAAAATATAATGTAATATAAAAAATGTAATATAATGTATTTAAATACAATTTAATATATATAAATTTAATGTGTTAATAAAATGTAATATAACCCTTACATATTCCGTAATATTTGAGTGTGTTCCTCGATGTTTTTCTCCGAGTGTTAGCAGAGGCAGAAACAAAGACATTGTTTAGAAGTAAAGTGATTAAGTGTGATAGATATGTGTTAGATATGAAATTGTAATAAAGATGTGTTTGTATTTATAGAACTTTTAATTGGTATGTAATAAATTTGTAAGGTGGTTGATTTGTGATAAATTTGTATAGGTGGTTGATGTGTGTTTGTATAGGAGGCTGCATGTCAGTTACGTGGAAGAGATAGTGCATGCAACAACATTTATTTTGTTGACCACCACACATTAAATGGGCGGCAAAGTGTTAATTTAAAATAATGTGGCAGTCAACCGCACATTGAATGGGCGATATAGTGTTAATGCGTCTGACACATATGACAAATGCATATTGAATGGGTGATTCTTTATAGAGGGTGAGACCGCTGAAGGTTGGGGGTTCTTTTTACGAAACTTGAGAAGACATGTTGCTCCTCAACCAGATCTATGTTTAATTTTAGACAGACATGCATCTATTGAAAATGCATACAATAATCCAGAAAATGGTTGGCAAGATCCTTCATTTGTACATGTCTATTGTGTCAGACATATTGCTCAATATTTCATGAAAGAAATTAAGGACAGGAACCTCCAGAAAAAAAGTCATTAACATGGGTAATATCTTTTTTTAATCATATTTTATATTCGATAACAATATATCTTTGTCAATTATATTATTAACTTAAACTTATATATATATATATATATATATATATATATATATATATATATATATATATATATATATATATATATATATATATATGATATGATATGATATGCTTTAAACCAACCAACGTTTCAGTATTACTGGAATGAAATAGTTATGGGAAATGGCGATGCTTTAAGGTGGCTCAACAATATTCTAGTTGAAAAATGGACAAGGGCATTTGACGGGGTTGACTTTGGAGTCACATGACAACCAACCTTGTTGAGTCACTGAATGGAGTCTTCAAAGGAACCTGTAATTTACCCATTACAACATTGGTTAGTGCAACATATTATAGATTGGATACACAATTTGCTGAGAGGGGTGCAAATTGGAGTGCAGTGTTAAATTCAGGACAAATATTTACAGACAATTGCGTAAAGGTTATGAAAGAAGACACAACGAAATCCAGCACACATCAAGTGAGCATTTTTTTACTACAATAATAATATTTTTAGTGTGCGGGAAATAATGGATCACGGTGAGGGGAAGCCTATGGGTCGTTACAAGGTGAACCTAATAAAATGGTGGTGTGATTGCGGAAAGTTTTAGGCATACCGTGTACCTTGTTCAAATGTTATTGTTGCGTGTTCTAGTGCGCGCAACGATGCCTACACACTTTTGTCCAGCGTTTACAGGGTTTTAAACCTATTTGGAGTATACAACACAAGCTTTTTGGTGCCCCCATACAATGAATATTGGCCTATTTATAAGGGAGATCAAATTTGTCATAATCCAAGAATGCGATGGAACAAGAAAGGTCGTTCGATCAGCACATGTATTAGAACAAAAATGGATACCGTTGACAAGCTGGAGAGAAAATATTCCATGTGTCGTCAAACTGGTCATAATCGAACTCGGTGTCCGAATGTCAGAACTAGTAATATATCATTTTCATATTGCAATCAAGCCTCACAATTTTCTTAATCATTAATCATTGATATTTAAATATATTTAACAACAACAAAGTTACTAAACAACACAAATACATTTAACATTAATTCAAACACAACACAAACATAACAACACAACACAAACATCTAACATCGAAAATAAAAATTAAACTAGAACACAAGAACACAACATTTAATACAACATTTCTAGCTTATTACAACAAGCAACTTGATTTCATTGATTCCAAACATCATTTCTCTCGCTTCCTTGTCGATCCTGATTCACATGCACCCACGACGAAAATCATACCTCTCAATACTTCTGATTTTCTCCCCTTCTTCAATTTCTGCTTCTAACCAACGTTTCAGCTCCTTCATCAGCTGATCTAAACTACATATATATTCCAAAAGAGCATATCCAATACCGATTTCTCTCTCGGAAAAATGACCTTGCCCCAACGACGATAGTAATACATCTTAACTGATATCTTTTTCTCCAAAATCGATTTTCCTCTGCAGAAAAATGATCCACATAACACCACTATTTATATTATATCTGAACTGAGATATAATAATATAATATTATAAAGTTCCTCTCATTGAATGTGCGACACTGTACTTAAATAATATAATATTAAAAAATATTGTTCATTGAATGAGCGATATTGTACTTAAATAATAAAATATTAAAAAGGTACCGCTAATTGTAGTGACCAAACTGTTTTTCAATTAAAATATAATAATTTTCATTTATCAAAATTTTAAAATTAATATTAATATGTGTTACTCATTATAATTAATTAATTAAATTTAATAACTAAAATAAAATTATTTAAAATAAAATAATATTATTATATATTAATTTTTAAATATTAATTCTTAATTTATATTTATTAAAAAAATGGCTCCAAACCTCCAATCTCTAGGCTATGGCTCTAGCTAGCTTGCAATATTAACTAACTGTCGTGCAACACCTAACTTTGAGGTTAAAAGAGAGAAGAAGAATATATATTTCTTGACTTGAACCGAAAATTAGAGTTCTTGAAAACAACCTAAAGAACAAGCTAAAATGAATAACTTTGAGTAGACCAAAATGATTTATTCTTTGCTTGTTTGTTCACTTAAGAGTTGGCTCTTGGCAGCTACTCCATATTAAAACCAAATAAGTCTACACGAGCACTCTCTTTTGTTGGTTCATTTGTGGTGTAATGAAAAAGAATTAGGTGAATTCCAGCTACCTTCTTTTGTCTCCACATGCCTTCTTGTGCTGAATAGAGTCATTTGCATGCAATCCGGAAGAAAAGCAATAAATTGTTGGGTGAGTTCATGAATGATAATACTTAATTAATTGTTGGGTTTGCTTCACTATTACAACTAGTATGAGTTTTATTAAACAACATAAAATACAGCCTTCAACACTATAAACTACTAGAAGGATAAAAACTTCAATTTTTGATATCACATCTATCAAACTCACAGGCAAAGTATGAGTTTTATTATATATAGTTTTTTATCCCACACATTATCATAGTGACAATCAAGAAATTTGAGCAGTTTCTGAATGCCAACGACAGCACAATTATGTAGCCACGTGAAGTTGCGTTTGCTTGATGATATGTATCCTCATTTCTTGCAGTATTGTCATTATCAATTCATCATTTTCCTTATCCTTCTCTTGTTCACTAAAATATTTTTTTAATGAGCCAAACAACAAATATGAAACAAACAAAATAATAATAATAATGATAACGTTTGAACACTCAAGTTTTAAATTGATAATTGTTAGTTTAAATTATAGGATTAAATATATTTTTATTGAGAATTCTTAGTTTAAATTATAGGAATAAATATATTTTTTAATTTTTTTACAAAATTTTCAATTTTTTTTTGTCACCGCAAAAATATTATTTTATAATACATACAAAATAATGCTATTAAACCTAAATATAATTTCAAACATAAAAGTATGATTTTAAAAAAAGTCAGATGACAAAAAAATCACAAATACACTGATGGTTCAAATTGGTAAAAGAAGTACATAAACGTAAGCACAATCCAATATTAGTGATAGTTAAATTGTATAAAAAAAACGATAGTAGACATGAACATCGCCAAAATTGTCGTTAATTTAGTCACTAAGTAAAAAATCGTCACTAAAATTGTCGTTAATTATGTCGTTAAGTTATAAAAACCGTCGCTAAGTTGCAAGAGGGAATAAATGTATGGATTAAAAAATTTAGAATGACCATTTTTTGAAGAAAATATTTCGAGATTAAAAACGAAATTGAGATATTTATGAGGACCATAAACATATTTAAGTCTTAATTTAGTGGGATGACAATTATCAGATTGAGGATATAATTTGAAGAACTTATCCTGTCATCTCAAATTTAATTCGGCATTATGCAATTTTCAATAATATTTTTATTATTTTATGACAAAAAAAAAAAGGGCATGAAAAATTTAGTAGAATAAATTAAATTTTTACAAAAAAAATGTATGTAAAAAAGTTAGATATGCATTTATATCGATTTTAAAAAAATTGATGTGTACCGATTTTTTAAAAAACGCCATTTTGTATCAGACTTTTTTTTTAGAAAACCTTGAAAAATGAGGTAGTGTAAAATCACTGATTTTTTTAAAACTTCCTGTATTTATCGGATTTTTGGAGGACTTGCAAAATATCCGATAGTGTAATTTCAAGGATTGAGAATTTGCCGACAGTTTTGTATGACTATGTTTGCAACGACAAATGTGTGTGGTCCAGAATGAATCCAAACTTGTATAAATAGGGATCATGTGTTGTTAAAAAGAACATCTTAAAATGTCTTACTATTCGTTTATGGCATGTGTGTACTTCAACGGGGTGAAACCTTCAATTGATTTTGGAATCCATGAGGACATCACATGTCTCGCCCATTTGAGAATCAAATTAAATAATATGTTGTATGACACCGAGAACAGAAAGGTGAGTAAGATCGAGTTTCGTGCACCATTGATTGATATTGATGGAAATGTGAAATACATCAATATATCCGATAGTGTAATTTCAAGGATTGAGAATTTGCCGACAATTTTGTATGACTATGTTTGCAACGACAATTGTGTGTGGTCCAGAATGAATCCAAACTTGTATAAATAGGGATCATGTGTTGTTAAAAAGAACATCTTAAAATGTCTTACTATTCGTTTATGGCATGTGTGTACTTCAACGGGGTGAAACCTTCAATTGATTTTGGAATCCATGAGGACACCACATGTCTCGCCCATTTGAGAATCAAATTAAATAATATGTTGTATGACACCGAGAACAGAAAGGTGAGTAAGATCGAGTTTCGTGCACCATTTATTGATATTGATGGAAATGTGAAATACAACCATATTGAGCCGAAGACTGAACAAGATTTGAAGGTTATGTGGATAACATATCATCGTAGACTAACAAAGATACTGATCAAGTTCAATGCGACAATTTCAAGATCCGTCAACAACATAATCATGATGTTGAAACGTCCAAAATCATCTAGTAGTGTTTAGGTTTTGTTATTTATTATTGTTTTGTAAAGTTATATAATCGTTTGTCTAAAGTTATGTTAATCTTCATGTGTTATACTATTTGTCAAATGTTAAGTTATGTTCATCCTGCAATAATGGTAGTGACAAAATATTATATAATAAACTATACAGTAAAAATGTCTAAGTAATAATACACATAATATACAAATGATACAAAAATGAGAATAATGTCAACATAGGTCCCCACGAGTTAATTGTGCCGCCTACGACGCCAAAGTATAAACCTCACCACTTAGGTTTACTAAACTTATGAGGTTATCCATATTGACTATTATCATCTGCAAACATTGCTAGTCTTTCGCACCATGTGGAGGCGGAAACACGTCATCAGAAGGTCCCCTAACGTGAGAAGGTGTGACACCATCTTATGCTCAATAAGTGGGATGATGCGAGGGTGTGATTTAGTAAGGTACCATTCCAAATACCCATCCACACACTACACTGGGAACTGAACTGCACGATCTCTAATAATACGGGAAGAGATGATAACATTTTCAACAAACTATCTATTAAAGCCCTCATATGGAATAACAAATCCTGGTTGTGGGGTGTCCTTGACATGCCCAAACTAGAGGAGACACCTCTCACGTAAGTATCTAGCCACTAAGGTTTCCCATTGCAAATAACCAGAAAAAGTGAAATGTCATCGAACTTTTGATGCACTGTATTGTTTGCATAGGTGTCCAGATGACATCATCTACAATCAGCACATCAATTCTTTTCCTATACTTTAGAACACTGCATGGGTGTGCATGTTTGGACTTCTATCTCTTGGCCCATGTGGAGCCAGTAGTGGTAGAAATAAGCTGCATATCATATCACAAATGGAGGGGAAATGTCTGTATATCCAACATTTCACAAGAACATATAAAATTAAATAAATTTCATAAATAAGAACCTAATTAATAAGTAAAAATCAAATTTCATACGTGAAATAGACTCATAAAATCAGAAGGCTTCCTAGTCTTAGAGACAATTTCCTCTTCAAGTGTAAAATATAAAACACTTAATGCAAGACACATTCATGCCTACCAGACATGGTCTAGGCTACTAAGCAGTCACATGTACTTCACATAAATATAAATATATATATATATATATATATATATATATATATATATATATATATATATATATATGATACTCATCCACTAAGATAGTGCATGCTACAAGATGTATCATGTATATCATAGCGATTGTCTCATACATAGTTGTTGCACCAGATCGACATACCTCTCTCAGAGCCAAGATAGACAAAAGTGAACACCCGTGTTAGCCTTAAACTTTTCTATAACCTGATCCTCGGTAACTCTCAAGTCTTGTCTAGTAGTAATATATGCTAGTTCTTGGCTAATGAGAGAAGCAATGAAGAAACTACCTAGTATGGGAAGATGGTATGGATAAGAGACATCATCTAAGGTAATCATCATCTCACCAAATGGAAGATGGAAGGAAGATTTCTTTTTATACCATCACTCAACAAAGGTTGCCAATAGTGAAAAGTTGAGCATAGTCAGCAAAAAGTCCACCAATGAAAGGAGACCACAATCTTCAACAACGCCCTGACCTTCCATGGCATCGAGGTATCTAATAACTTCTTCAGCTTTGCCCCGTAGGTGGGCACCTTTAGCGGAAGTTTGTTATATAAGAAACAAATTAAAAAGCATAGGTTATTTTCAATACATCAATATTAAATAATGCCAATTTCAACATAACATATGCATGCCTCTCCATGCCATAACATGAATGCCACATGATTAATATATCCAGTGAGCACAGAACGATCACCGAACCCTTCAAGAAACCCTTAATTCGTGTGTACACACACAACTATGTTGAAGCCATATCAGTAACTTTGTATCAACTATAGGAGTAACCTCTATATTACTTGTAGCAGGCAGAGTAACCTTCATAATACTGATAGGAAACACCTTAGTATTCAATTGAGGAGTAACTGATGTATCAGTCAGATCATTCGTCTCAAAATGATGGGACACATTTGTCTAGGCTGCCATATCTTGTCATCCTCAACTTATACATGGACATCTTCAACAACAGGCTCATCATCACAATCTCTGGTCCATCCAGAAGCAGGTTTAGATCTTATACGTTGGATATCACAGGGTGCCCGAAACAGCTCGACCACCATATATCTCCTATGAGAACCAATTGAAGTTACTTTTCTCGTTAGAATATACGAGTCATCGATGACATCTCTCCTCACACGAACCTCCGCTCCAACAACTACATCTCTGTCATGCTTCCTAAAAGCAGTCATGTCGTCTGATTCTTCGGTCCTCATTGCAAATAAAAAAAAACGATGCAATTTTAACTATCAAATTTTTTTAAGATTTCGAAAAATTCATTGTTTTCCTTGATTCTTGAAATTTCTGGTTAACCTAAGAAATATTTTTCACTATCGATTTTTTCAAAATCACCGATATAACTACTTGCATTTTTATCTGTTTTTTTTTATAAAAATAATCCGATAAAACATGTATTTTAACGATTTTTTCAAAATATCAGGTAGAAAACATACATTTTTCGTCTAATTTTTCAAAATATTTTAAAGAAAATATTCTTTTTTTTTTTTGAATTTTTTAAAATATCTAGTTAAAAGTATGTGTTTCTATCAGGTTTTTTAAAATATTCATTAAAAATACATGATAAACATGAATTTTTACCGGATATTTTTAAAAAACCCGAAAAAATTACATGTTTTTGTTTTTAAAAAAAATCTTCTAAAACAAAAAAATCAATAAAATCGAATATTACTGGTCATAAGTTTAGCAGTTCGAATGAAAAATAAGAATGAACGAGAGTTTTTTCAAAAAAAAACTCAAAATATTACAACAGAATAAAAAAAAATTATATTTAACAAAATTATTATGGTAATAGCATAACATTTAGGGAGGTGATGGGTTAAATTTGTGGTGGTAGGATATACTCTCAATAACATGACATATGACATATGACTAACAAAGCCCAATTAAGAGTCCCAATGAATTCTAAATTCATAAACTCTATGGATCTAATTAGCAACTTGAGAAGAAGAAGAAGAAAAGAATACAATTATTTGACACACCAGAGAATAATGAACTGATATCCTTTTATTTTTAATTAAAATGTATTTGAATTTCATTTTTGTTGTATATTTAACATAAACATACTACAAATCGCATAGATTAAAAAACATAGATACAATTTTTTTCATATTTAAATGCAAAGTAAATCACTAAGAAAATACATAATAATTTAATAAATATATTTTTTATAACAGCCTCTACAAAAATATGGTAATGTTGGATTTTCATTTCAATTTAAAGGAATTTTTATCTTCGCAAATTAATTTTGGTATATTTATTTAAATCATGTCATGGGCCTTTTATTTTTGTAACATTTGAGATTTAAATTAAAAGAAGCGTTATGTTAACTAAAATTTGGAAAATCATGTCATGGGCCTTTTAATTTTGTAACATTTGAGATTATCTTGATAACCTTAAAATTTAATCCAGCACCCCCGGTTTTCCCTAATATATAAAAATATTTCTTTTAAAAAATGTCATGCAAAATATTTGGTTGGCCTAAATGCGGGACACATTCAAAAATTCGGTGGAACAAAAAATAATCTGAAATCTATTTTTATCAGGATTTTTAAAAAAAATTGATGCGTGTCAAAATTTATCGGTTTTTTTTCTTTCAAAAACACCTGTGGTTACCGCATTTTCCTCGTAACCCCAAAAAATCTAATGGTTTAATTTACCTATGTTTTTCAAAAATATCTAGAGGTTATCGTTTTCTTTAAAAAAAAATCAGTGATTATAAAATTTCTTGCATACTCCCGAAATATCCAATAATGTTAATTTTTAAAGGTTGGGATTTCGTTGTCACTTCCGTAGAGCTGTGATTGCACCAATAATTTTATGTCATCCATAATAACTCTAAAATTGTATAAATATGCATCGTATGTTGTTAAAAAAAATATCTCAGAATGTTTCAATATTGATATCTCACGTCTGTGTACTTCAACAACGGGAAACACTTAGTTGATTTTTGGCTCACAAAGGAAACCCCTATCAAGCCGCTTAGACAATCCGACATACATCTCACTATTTGAGTTTTCAAATTCATTATGTTAACTAAAAGAAGCGTTATCCTCTAAAGTTGTCGCTGGTTAGTCATACCAGGTGGATGCAATTACACATAATCTAAAGATCCTTCATCATGGTAAGTTCCAGCATCATCAATAGGCTGAGCGGGTCGGATGATGATGAATGTGTTATACTATAATGTACAACTCTAAGTAACCATCTTCACACTACCCATACAACTGCACCTTCATTACATTATCTCTAATAGAAATGGTATTATTGACCATGTTAGACACAAACCATCTATCAATGCTCTTAGATGACACAACTGAGATTGGTCGATGGATGTCATGGACATACCCAAACTGGTGCAGACACCTCTCAGGTAAATATCTAGCACTAAATCGCATATAACTTGAAAACATGCTAGTGTCATCAAAGTTCCAATGCACTATATGCTCTACGTAAGGTATTCATATATGACATCGTTTACGATTAACAGATCAATCCCCCACTTGTACTTATGAAGACCTACTAGATCTGAATGTTTGGCCCTTCATCTGTTTGCCCATGGGGAGCCACTGATAGGAACAAGAACACACCAATCACAAATGGACGGGAAATGCTCGTATATCTAACATTGCACAAGAAGAAGAAATTACATATACAAAATGTCTTTGAAAAATAAGAACCAAATAAAAAAATAAAAAAATATTCATACATGAAATAGACTCGTATAATCAACAAGTTGTCTCGTCTCAAAGACATTTGTATCTCCAAGGGTATATAGTATCATCAAAGCAACACACCCATG
The DNA here is from genome assembly GCA_963966055.1 of Lathyrus aphaca. Taxonomy (NCBI): domain Eukaryota; kingdom Viridiplantae; phylum Streptophyta; class Magnoliopsida; order Fabales; family Fabaceae; genus Lathyrus; species Lathyrus aphaca. Next base: position 556,560,493 of record OZ014522.1, read on the forward strand.
TGCCCAATCGACATGCTCAAGCACAAAAAATAGAGATATGTATCTGGCATCTATGTATACACGAGAATTATATGACAGGACAATACATCCTACAATATACAACATGTACACCCTAGTGTCTGATTCATACATAGAGTGTTCCATCAATGTCTGATATGTCTACTAGAGCGAAGAAAGACAAACATTATGTGTATGCATTAGAATTCAATAAATGGAGGCGTGGATCTTGTAAAAACCAACACCTTTTGTATTTCATGTCATACCATGAACACATATTTTAGATAAGTAATCCTGAATAAGCTTTAAGAACGAATAATCATCAACATCAAAGCTTAAGTATAATTACATTAAACTTGATGAATGAAATATGAATATATAATGACTACGTCTACCCCCCAACAAAGAAATTGTGAGCTACACTTAGATCGTAGTTGTATAGGTAATCTCGAGAATATAAATTCAGAGAGCCGTATGGAAGTGTAATTGTAAGAAGTGCTTCCGCTTTTAACACCCTTCTCATGTTCTTCAGTTGAGACCAAGGTGAACTTACTCCTTTTCTGTACCACCTTGAATCCACCTAAATTCATTGAGAACTAAAGTTGAACCTCATATTTATAGGCTAGATAAAGGTAAGCTCGTTAGGGGTACCATTCATCCTCACGTAGTGCGTCTACTTTCTTTTAGGTTAAGAAATGTCAACACACCCTACAATTATCCCTAGCCACCCTGGCTCGTTAGGCACATCACCCATCTTTGCTTATCACACAAAATTTTCCTTCACTATGAAGTTACTTAGCCAGGAAGTCTTCTCTTGCATTTGCTTGCCTAACACCCCCATGAAGGGGTCCACCGAGCCTTGCTTGTAGAAATTTGATCTTGGAAAGTTCTTTGTGTGTTGTTTGGTGGTTTTATAGCCCTCTCACATAATTTTTGATAAATTTGCAAGTAGCACTATGCCAAACAAGACCTTAGACAACACTTTTTTTTGCCCTTAGACAACGCTTTAAAGCACTTTCTAAACCCCACTTTAGACAGCGCTTTTTGCCTTTTTTTAATATACCTTAGACAACGTTTTTTTATATTTTTATGGTATACCTTAGACATCGCTTTCACTAAAAGCGTTTTCTAAACCCCACCTTAGACATCGCTTTTAGTGAAAGCGCTTTCTAAACCACACCTTAGACAGCAGGTATACGAAAAATTAAAAAAAAAATCAATAAAAAGTGTTGTCTAAAGTTGCCAAATTATAGGCACATGTTTTGAATCCACTTTTTCACCTGGTATTTAAACCAGAATTTGTACATGTTTTCCAATCCAGAATTTACACCAAATTATCTTATTTAAACCTACTAATTTAGGCACTGATTTATAAATACAACATAATCGGATTTTCAAACTAATATCTATGAAACAATTCATACAATCGTACCAATTTACGAACCAATATAAATATACAACATATATTATAACCAATATCTACGAAACATTTAATACAATTCATTTCATCCAACTATACATTTTGTTTCAAATGAATCTACATAAACAAAAATGTGATAACACTCCGAGCTATACATTTTCATCCAATTGCAACTATACTATAACCTGAAACAACACAAAAATATTGTAATTGATCAATTAAAACAAGTCATAATCAATTATATGAGAAATATGTGTTAAATATTAAAATAACTCATAAGTTAGAAATACATAAATCGGATGGAATCTCTAATCGATCCAAAGAAAGAGTTTATCTCATAAACCTCAACATGAAATATCCGCAATCTATACCATTACGTTGCAGAGGACACTACACATGAAAAGAAAATATGGATAATATATAAGTTATAATGAAAGCAATTGAAAATGAAAATGACATAATATATAACATTTTATTATATTACCTCTTTCATTAACATCTCTTTCTTTTCTATGTTGAAATATTAATTACTTGTTTCTTAGCAATGCAGACGGATGAATTAATCCAAATTCCCTCGTTATGATCATTTCTGATATATGGCTCATCTCCTATAAGATCCTCATCTTGATCCTTTTTATTCAACTCATTCCGTATAATGCAGGACTCATTCTCAACATCAATATCACATTGATCGACACCGCTATCATCAACCACTTTGTTAGATAAAAGCACTATAGACCATTTTGTTCTTGTCGGGTCATCACTATAGAACACTTGTTTAGGGCACTCTGTTAATGATGCATATTCGTTACGAAACAAAACGCAATCGATTGGACAAACATATATCTTATCATAGCTCATGCCAATAGAGCATAACATTTTTTTTGCCTCATAGGTTCGATTAGGAAGAACATTATCCTCCAGTAGCATTTCTCTCATAAGGGCCAACAAATCTGTGAAACTTTTATCCGACCATCCATTGTCCGCCTTTAAGTTGTACAACTTTAATACCGCAGACAGTCTTGAGAATTTAGTGCAACTTTTATACAACGATTTCTCTGCATCGCTTACCAACCTCTCAAACATTTCGGGACAATCATGAAGATCTTCTTCAAGTTCTTCTGCAATCTCTTCGACTCGATCACAATCGTATGTTTCTCGTTAATTTTCTCACCATGAAATATCCAACACTTATAACTTCGATCAATTCCATGCCTCAGTAAATGCGATTTCAATTCATCTGCGTTAACCTTACCAATATAACAACAACCCAAGCAAGGATATTTCATATGACTAGGGTCTTCAACAAGTTGAACATCAAACTTAACGAATTCCGCAACCCTATTCTCGTACTCTTTGCTCAAGCGATCGACAAACATCCATTTTTTATCCATGATTTTCCTACTTATAAGAGATACATATTTTTACTACATAAACAACGTAAATCCAAACGACATTTCCGATACATAACATATACATAACGTAAAATCCAAACGAAAATAGAGATACATAATCTTATTTTTCACTATTCTTCACAGAATCATAACAACATTGACATTTCCCTAACATAATCAATATTTTCACTATTCTCACAAAATCATATTTATCATAGAAATATTTGCCCTAACATAATCAATATTTGCCCTGACATTGCCTATTTTCACTATTCTTCACCGAATCATAACAACATTGACATTGCCCTAACATAATCAATATTTTCACTATTCTCACAAAATCATATTTATCAAAGAAATATTTTCCCTAACATCTTCAATATTTGCCTATTTTCACTATTTTCACTATTCTTCACAAAATATTTGCCCTAACATAATCAACATTGACATTGTGTATTTTCATTATTCTTCACAAAATCATATTTATCAAAATATATTTCAATGACATTGCCCTAACATAACAATAACATAACAATGACATTCACTACAACAAAAATGTACCTTCACGAAGTAGAGGAAGAAGTCAGTCAAAAAGAAGAACAAAGTAGAGGACAAACACCTTCACGAACACCCGAACTCAGTAACTTCACGATCGGCGGCGTTAATGGAGGTTTCCCGAGCGGCGTTAATGGATGAACAGCTTCACCAACGACGTTAATGGAGGTTTCAGAAAGAAAAATAGAGTTTTGTTAGAGTTTTCACTGTAGAAGTAACGCGTTCGCAGGGGAGAAGAAAGAGGAAAAGAATGAAAATATGATTCTGAGTTTCTAAATATTTCATTTAATTAGACCTTAGATAGCGCTTTTGTGGAAAACGTTGTCTAAGGTAGCCCTTAAACATCGCTTTTGAAAAGCGATGGCTAAGGTCTACCTTAGATAGCGCTTTTGATTTTATTTTTTTTAATTAAAAAACCTTAGACAACGCTTTCCTCAAAAGTGTTGTCTAAGATATATCTTTAAAAGCACTTTTTGAAAGCGCTATCTAAGGTCTACCTTAGACAACGCTTTTCAAAAAGCGTTGTCTAAGGTATGGCTTTTAGTAGCGCTTTTTCTCTTTTTTAGAACCTTTTCCGCATTTTATTTTAATTTTTACCTTTAGCAGCGCTTTCATATTAAAGCGCTGTCTAAGGTGCGCTATTAAAAATCTATTTTGGCGTAGTGTAGAAAGTCCAAACAAGTGTTTTATCAATTTTCATAGATAAATAAGAGATTTTTGTATTTATTACTTGTAAAACAAGTTAATAAGTGTCTATGTATTCGACATAGTTTTGGAATTTATCAAGTACATGTTTTATGACATACAAACACATTAAAAATTTAATTTCAATTTTTATTCAAGTAATGTTAGATATACATTAAAAAAATCAAAATGTATCTGAATTACATCCATGAAAAATACAAAAACTAACTTTACATCCATAAGCATTGTAGGATAAAAATTAGGGTAATGTTAACTTGTATCCAGAGGGCACAAGTTAAGAAACCAACTTACATAAAATTTCTATTGGAAAACACAATTAATTTTATATTTATATTAAAATCAAAGCACAAATTCCAAGACAAGATTTCTTCATTTAGTTCTTTTAATAAAATCAAGGCACACGTTAACATTGTCATATAAATTAAAATGAATAAAAAAAATGTCACCAACTAATTCTACGGGTGATTCCGCCTTTAAATTTTTTTGATTTGATTCTCTTTCAATATCATTCAACTTGGTAAACTCTTTCATCTTATCCAAAAAATTATTCGGTCAAGATTCAACTTCTTTTCTGGAACGATTTGTCTAGACATGAGAATGTTTGAGATGTATGATATCCTGATTTAAAATAACTTGAAGAAAATGTTGTGATTTTGAAATCCATCACATACACATAGCGCATCCGACTGGATTTTGAGGTGGACCACTCCGAAGTTGAAAAATGTTTTCGAGAAACCATATATTGTCAAATCGATGCACGTTATGTTATATGCAATTTCTGTTAGATGAATCATTTCAGAGAAACACATCCATTTTGCCTCCAGTGATGCACCGTTTACGTAAGGAATAAGAGCAACGTCGTGTATGATTCCTTATGGGCCTTCAACTCTTTGATAAGATGTTGGTGAAAAAGTGTATGATTTTCCTCGCCATTAACTAGCAAAGTTGAAATAGCACGATAACTGTAGTTTCCATCACCTTTAAGATCTACTAATTTTGTTTATCAATCTTGGTAAAGGTGGTCAAGACAATGGTTTGCTCATGTGAGCACCTTTAATAGAACTTTACTTGGATTCTAAAATCGGAGAATCAAGATAAAGTGAGTTGACATGTTTTAAATAAAATTATTATTGCTTGGTTGAGGTGTCACTAATTGTTGGTTTGACATTTTTAGAAGTACCCTTCGATTTTATTGACTCCGCATGTGGTTTCATATATGTGGGTTATTTTTATATGTTATCTTTCACATCAGTTCTTTGATGTGCAATTTCATATTATAATTAACTTTCAAAAATATCTCTTGAATGACCTCTGATTCTGTCATAATAGAAATATTTGAATTATAATCCTTGATCACACCATCATCATCAAACCAAAGTCTTTTCTAGTGTATTTAAACCTCATCCATACATATAGGCAATTAAAGTTTCAATTTCGTGAAAATTAAACAAGCATGAGGAACATCATATTTTCTTCTAACTATACAACCACACTTGGAGTTGCACATATATGTTTTCTTTGCTTGCAGAAATTAAATTCGTGATAAAGAAAGTTCAATCCTGGTTGAGACCAACTGTAAATACAAATTTTTGTCTTTGAATTTATCTTCTAATTATGTGATGTTGGAACCAAATGATGTGTATATCTCGTTATGTTGATTTTGAATCATTTAATTCACCGACTCCCGACCTTTATATAAATTCCCCTTACTACTTCCAAACGGACTTTCAATGTAGCACGAGCAGACTCAATTGTATTAGTTGTGTTATTTCTAAAGTGTCTAATTTAGTTAATCCATGCACACTAAATTTTCTCCTTTACCTAGTTTAATATCGTAATTTCAACATATTTTAAGAAATATGTATATTTTGCGCGCACCTTTTGTAGGATAGATTTAACCTATAACTCTAATAGAAAAATTGATCTTTACTTTCCATGCAGTGAAGAATATTCTTGGTTAAACTCTATGTTTGGTCTAAATAGGAAAGAATATGAGTTCAAACTTTAACTTTGTCTTAAATTTTTATATAATTTATGTGTCTTGAGTGAATGTGGATAGATTTCAAAGCATTAAGATCAATCATAAAACTTCATATTTACACACAGAATGAGTTAGATACACATGCACTACTTATGTCATACCATAAATTACAGATATATCATTTTGTTTAACAGATATAGTTATTAGAATACTAACTACAAATTAATTTACTAAAGAAATTAAATACTTATTATATTGAATACATCTAATTTAAAGGATAATGAGAGATGTATATAGTGAAGAAGACAAGATTAGAGAATAAAATAAGAAAATAAACTTGGCCGGGGGACTGAAGTCAGCAAAGCACGTGAACCTTCATCAACGCATGATTATCATCACAATACTTTAATTAACAAAGTAACTTTGACTCAACAATAATTTGAAAACATGTGTTTGATACATAATCACAATTTGTTAATGCTGCTATCCTTGAACCACCGGTTATTTGTTTCCACCCAAAAAAAGCATAATTCCTCTAACCCTTTCATCATTATAATTACCAAGAGAAAAATCATTATATAAGTGTTTGTTAAAGTAGATCCACTTATTTTTATAAATGTTTATTTTAATAAATATTAATTAAAAAAATGTTTAACTACACCTTAAGGTACATTTAAGATATATGTTGTTAAAATACATCTTCATAAAAATATATCCACTTATTTTATGAATGTGTGTTTTAGTAAATCTCAATTAAAAAATGATTAAATGTATCCTAAGGTGTATGTTGTTAAAATAGACATTCATAAAAATAAGTAGATCTACGTTAGCATATATATATATATACCTTTCAAGATCTAAGCTTTATCCACTGGATTGACTATAGTTTTTTTTTAAATATATTTTTAGTTTCTATAAATATCTTAATTTTGGTTTTTAGTTTCTTTAAAATAATATCAAGTTTTAGTTCTTATAAAATTATTTTTATATGTAGATAAATGGATTGAAACTGCATGTAAGAATAATTTTATAAAATATTGGGAAAAACCTAAGTCTCACATTGCTAAATATATATAACTCACAAAAAGTTTAAATAGAGTGACACTCCCCACCTTACCAACCGGTTTTGTAGGGTGAGTTAGGTCAAACTCTAATTCTAACATAGTATCAAGAGTCTATCGATACGGGTCACCTATCATTTAATATGCGCACCAAAGCCCAAGATGTACTGGACGCAAGGGGGTGTATTGGAAAAAACTCAAGTCTCATATTGGTTAAATATATAACTCAGAAAGAGTTTAAATAGAGTGACATTCCTCACCTTACCAACCGATTTTATATGATGAGTTAGGTCAAATTCTAATTTTAAAATAAAAACTAAAACTAACAATCAAAATTAAGAACCAACAATCAAAATTAAGATATTTATAGGGACAAAAATATATTTAATTTTTTTCTTGTAACATTTTAATGATAATTTCTTTTACTTATATGATATTAATAAAAATGTTTGAATGTAGGAGTGAATGAAGTCAAAGGTAGAGAGGATGTGTAATTAATTAGTAAATGAATAAAGTTAAGGTGAGTGTTTGTATAATATTATGGCCGACAGTAACTTGTCTATAGGCAAAGCATATGGGGAACATAGATTGTGACTTAACTCACTCAAAAGCAAACAATGAAATCAGAAAAAGATGTCCCCTATACAAAATATTTTAACAACCAAATGAGGAAAAAGGCATGCTTTTTGAACTTTAGATTTGACTAAATTTCATATTGTAGCCTTTTAACGATATGCACGTGCCTTTCATATTTGTGTATAATATACTTAGTCTAAGAAATTTATTACTATATCTAGTATAGGATTTCTATATGCAAGATAATAACTATCTATGATGTTTAATTTCTTTCTTTCTTTATATATATAACTGTAGGTGTTGATTTTTTCCTTGACTGAAACCTTATGTTTATTTGTAGGTATACTTCAGCAGACAAAGACTGCATTAGGAAAACATGTAAACTTTTACTATCTGTGGTAAAACATGACTTTCACACTCCTACACAGTTTCTAACCCCTATCTACTATACCTAATTAAGTTCCAATAAATATTTCACTTTGAGTGTATTTTTTGAGTGTATTTTTTAAATAAGAAATGATTCAAATAATGAGTTTTTCATATAAATACCCCATATTTGAAATTAAAACTCTTAAATACCCTATTTTGAAGGGAAAAAAATCTCAATATATCCTTTTTGTGATGTATGATCGGCTACTGGATTGACGAGCACGTAAAAAAAAATGCATTTTCGCGTGTTCAGCCATTGAATTGGCGAGCATGTGAATTTTTTTTTTCTGTTTTAAACGTTTTCTGCGAATTTATCTACGGATTTTATTAATTTCCTGCGGATTTAACAAAATCCGAAGGAAATTAATAATTACCTTCTGATTTTGTTAAATTCGTAGGGAATTAACAAAATCCGCAGAAAACATTTAAAACAGAAGAAAAAAAATCACATGCTCGCCAACTCAGTGGCCGAACATTACGTGCTCGCCAACTCAGTGGCCAAACATACATCACAAAAGGGTATATTGAGACTTTTTTCTTTTCAAAATGGGGTATTTAAGAGTTTTATTTTTAAATATGGGGTATTTATGTGAAAAACTCTCAAATAATAGACGATTCAACTCAGACTATGAAAGCTTACAAAAAAAACTCAGTCCATGAAACATTATCTATGAAACACAGAATTGAAATATGGCATATATTAAGTACGAATACTCTGATATTGATGATGTCAAGAACACTAATATAACTAAGATGAAACCACGCCACTTCTAGAATTTTTTACCTTAATAACTACCTTTCGTACTATTAATGTCCAAACTAACCAAACATTCCCCCATATTTTTCATTATACCCACCTTTCAAACAAAACAAAAAAACTATAAGGGGACGCCAATGATATTGGAGTCTCCCTTAAAAAAATAGGAGGCCTCCAATAGGGATGGAGCCTCCCATAAATTTTAGGAGGGGCGTCAATACACTTGAAGTTTCCATTTCACGATTTTAAAAAAAAAAATAATTATGGTAAAAAATTCTATGATAATAATAATAATAAACCATAATTAATATATATTAATAATTATGTTACATTGATATAAATTAAACATTAATGTCTACAAATCGACCGTCGGTGCCGCATCCTCTTGGTCGGATGTCTCTTTGTGGTCGTTGAGGCAGTTGTGTTGGTTGCACAAGAGGAGTTTCATAAGAAATCGTTGCCGATGGGGGTGGAGGATCGGCTTGAAGAATCTCGTGCATGGAGGCCCAAGAATTTTCGGTTAATTCATCAAAGTCGTCCAAATTAAAGGGGTTGCCCATGCCTTCATAGTTTTGTTTGGGTGGTTGAGATGATGAGGCAATATCGGGACGGTAGCCTGGTTGGTTGAACCGTGATAGTGGCGTGAATGATTGAGTGGATAAAAAATGTGTTGGAGTTTGGTATGATTGGGAGAATGTTTGGTTTGGTGGTTGGATTGCCTGGTATGGGTAGGAGTATGATTGGGAGAATAATTGGTTGGGTGGTTCGGTTTGTTGGTATGATTGGTAGTATGATTGAGAGTATAATTTCTTTTGAGCCACGTTAATCTAACCTTTTAACACCTCAAATCTCTTGGAGTCACGGCTAAACCTAATAATTCCTCAATAATACTTAAATCACTATTTGCATCACCATTTACTGCTTTACCGTCAATGGGTAAACCCAATAACATGCATCAAAGGTTTTGCATTCTGCAAACCTATTATTCAACTCGATAGAACATGGTTGTATGGAAAATACAAAGGAAAATTGCTAATGGAGGTTGCACAAGAGGAGAACAATAATATATTTCTAATAGCCTTTGCTCTAGTTGAAGGTAAGACATGTGGAGGTTGGAGTTTCTTCCTTAAGAATCTCAGAACACATGTCGCTCCGCAACCTAATTTATGCTTGATTTCTAACAGACATGCGTCTATCGTGAGTACTTATAATAATCATGCAAATGGTTGGCACACTCCTCCTTCTGTCCATGTATATTGTATAAGACACATTGCTCAAAATTTCATGTGGGAAATCAAAGATAGAAATCTATGCAAAAAAGTTGTGAACGCGGGGTATGCCTTAAACCAACCATCATTCTTTTACTACCGTGAGGAAATAAGAATTTCAAATGGGGACGCATTAAAATGGGTTGATAACATTCCAGTGGAGAAGTGGACATGGGCATTTGACGGGGGACACCGATGGGGCCACATGACGAAAAATCTTTTGGAATCCATGAACGACGTATTGAAGGGCACTAGAAACCTTCCCATCACTGCATTAGTGAGAGCAACCTATTATAGGTTGGGAGCACTATTTGCGAAAAAGGGTAAAAGATGGAGCACAGTCTTGGATTCAGGACAATTATTCAGTGAAATCTGCATGAAATTTATGAAGGAGGAAATTATTAAAGCGGCCTCACATCGAGTTAGGGAATTTGACTGTCATGATAACAACTTCATTGTTGATGAGACAAAGGATCACAATGAAGGTCGACCAATGGGATACTATCGGGCGGAGATTAATAAAAATTGGTGCGACTGCGGAAAGTTTCAAATATTTTGTATGCCTTATTCCTAAGTCATCACAACTTGTTCGAGTGTTAGTCATGATCCATTCTACCTACTATCAGACGTTTACAAGGTCGTTAACTTATTCAGTATCTACAACAATAGCTTTCCAGTGGTAGCCAGTGAGGATTATTGGCCAACATATCAAGGGGAAACCATTTGCAATAGTGAAAATATGAGAAGGAACAAAAAAGGTCACCCCAAAGGCACGCGAATTAGGACATAAATGGATACATATGAGAAAATGGAAAGATTGTGTGGAATATGTCGTCTTCCCGGTCATACACGGAAACATTGTCCCAATGTTGGAACAAGTTCTAGATAGATTTAATTATGGTTTTTATAATTTTTGTAACCTTCAAATTTAATATATGGATAACAACTTTTGGTTATAAAATAACAGACTGAAAGATAACAACAATTAACAGAACATAAAAACTAAGAGATAACAACAATTAAAACAACATAAAAACTAAGAGATAACAACAATTAAAACAATATCATCGGCTCAAAACATCATATCCCTGGCGTCATTGTCATTTTTTATTCGCACCCAGTCTCGCTTTATATTGTCATCTTCTAGCGAGAAGTACGATACAAATTCCTTTCTAGTTGCTCTAAACTTTGGATGTTCCAAAATAGCATCATTATCAGAGGCTCGACTGGTGAAAAAATAACATGCCCATATCTACTAAGATACATAATAGAACATACAAAAAAAGATAGAAAATTTATAAGAAGGAAATGAGAAGAGTTGTGAAAAAATTTGCAAATATATCTTACCTATTTATAGAAAAAATGATCCATTAAAATAATAATATATTTAATATATTAAAAATATTTTAAAAAAATTGTTCAATGGAGGCTCCAGCCCCATTGGCGTCCCCTACTAATTTTAAAGGGAGGCTCCGGATGTATTGACGTCCCCCTAAAATTTCTGGGAGGCTCCATCCCTAGTGGCGCCCTCCTTTTTTTTAAGGTAGGCTCCAATACCATTGGCGCCCCCTTACAAAATATTTTTTTTTTGTTTGAAAGGTGGGTATAATGGAAAATATGGGAGAATATTGGTTAGTTTGGACATTAATAATCCAAAAGGTGGTTATTATGGTAAAAATAATTTTCACTTCCACGTGTTTAGAGAGAGAGGGAGAGAGAGAGAGACCATTTCTCTCTAAAGATATGGATCCTCTAATGTATAAAGTGTTTAACCTTCAATTTAAATAAAACCTTAAGCATTACACATATAAATCATCTAATGTATAAAGTGTTCGACCTCCAATTTTTTTAATAAACGTGGAACTTCCAACTCACACTTATATCTCACCAACACCTATTATTAGACGTGTCTATGATTTATAGGACATTATGATGATATTGGATCCTCTCTTACATGTTCCTTATTGTTGTTTGATATGTTTTTAATATAATTTTTTTTACTAAAATGTTTTTCTCATTAAAATTATTTTTCTCTATGTATTTTCTCTTTTTAAGTTTTAGGGTTAAATATATCTTTGATCATGTAAAAATACCATGATTCAATTTTAGTCTCTAAAAAAATTTGTTCAATGCTGATCTTCATAATATTTTTCGTACATATTTTTGGTCCCTTCTATCGATGTTCGTTAACAAAAGTTGGCATGGCAAACCACATGATTTTTTTTATAACTGCGTGTACATATAACAGTGTCAACATGGTAAATATGATGATATGGCATGCCACATGGCTAAGAGCATTATCAAACTTAAACCCATAAAAATTTATAGTTAATTTGTAGCTAAAGTCCTAACTAGTCTCTAGAAAATTCAATCTCAAAATTCAAATACACATGCAGCTCTTAGAAGACCACTTTGGTAACCATCTACATGATCACCAACCTCTGACTGCTTTTCCCACTTAGTGCTAAAAAAATTGTAAGCGTGTGTTTGCAGTATGCGTGCTGTAAAGGAAACAAAAAAGATGTATATTGTAAGTATAACAATTTAAGGTATTGCATATGTATTGTTTATGTATTATTTCTAAATATTATGAGCTAATTTGTTTCCACCCAACATCTGATAAAAATAAGTAAGCTATTTCCAAATAAATAAATAAATAAATAAATAAAACAAGGGAACAATGGAGGACGTGAGTGATTTATGGACAATTTTCAAACCTACTTTTGAAATGTGATTGCCATTCAAAAGGGCGAGTTTGAATAGAGATGACTTCTCTACTTGAGTACCGATAATATCATAGTAATAAAAAGAGTATCGAATCCACGTGGACTACTATTTAGAAAAACAATAGTTGTGCAAGTATTAAAAAGTAATAATATGGGTGTTTTCAAGTTTACAATTGAAAATAAAACCAGGTTCTAACAATTTATAGAAAGTAGTCAGGTTTTGCCTAGAATCCCCTATTTATCCCATGTTGATGTCTAATGAATTACATAAATAAAGTGTCATTATATTTCCACGGTGAGTTAACAAGACCATTATATACTTAATCCATTGGTATATAGCTCACTGATTCCCACTAGAGGTCTCATATCCCTATTTAACTGGCGTAAGTGAAATCAGGCGGTGATAAAGCACGTTAACTCTAGGGTCACTACTTGAGGTCTCCTATCTCTATTCAATTGGCGTAAGTACGATAATTTCCTTAGATCAGATGCATAGGCCAAGGGTTAGTATTCCTTATACGTCCATAATCACATTAACAAAGTATCTCAAATTACGCGCTTTAAGTAAAAGAAGTAATTAAATAGAAATATAACTAAGATAATTGATGCAACGTGATATTAAACATATGACTCTACATATTTGAAACAAGTTCATCAGACAAAACCTAACCTAAAATTTTTTAACTACTTATACTGATAAAATTACAATACCAATTGATAAGAATAAGATTACATTAGAATTCCTTATAGATCTGACCTCCAATGGCTTCGAATGTGCTCCCAAATTGACTATTAGTGTTGTAAATCGTACTCTCCAGTGTCTAATCGCATAACCCCTAAAAAATTCCAAGGTTTTCCTTTTTACAGCCAACGAATCTTATTAGAACACATAAAAAATTGTCCAGAAAAAGGGCCCGTCGCGGGGGTAATATATTATATCGCGCGCTCAATGTTGCTATGATTGCTCTTCCTCGCGCGCGAAGGTATGCAATACCAGTTTTATTTTTTCTTTCGCAAGCCATATCACGTGATGCAATGCATAATTAATCCAATGGCTTTCTCACTTTTGCTCCTTTTTAAGCAAAATTTCTCAAAGTCCCCAATTCTTCATACTTTATCATTTTTCTCCGTTCTTTGGCCATTATTCATCAAACTTGATCATCTTGTACTTGTTTTTCTTTGTTTCTTTGACATAAAACATGCAATTACAAAGTGTCATCAAATAGCTAGGTGACGACTCTATATTGGTTGAGATGTTGTGATAACAAGTAACCTACAATTACTTGTTTTTAATCTTTTATTGATAACATTTCTTAAATATATATGTTTCATATGTGTGAGAATTGTAAAAAAAAAGTATATATGTTTTGAAAAGATTATATGAATGTTATATGAATGTCATACGGGTGTCATACATCATTCAAAAAGTGTTGAAGCAAAGAGAAAAAAAATCAATTTTTAATACCCATTTAATTTTTTTTAATTCTTGTTTGGAGTTTTTGACACATGTCATATGAGTGTTATACGAGTACCATCAAATCATGTTCGACATCGCAACAAGCTTGATGGATCATGAGGATGGGCAACTAAATTGGGTTAAGAGTAACCACACAGGTGAGGGAGACACCATATATTCACTCAAAATCTTAAAGCATTGGACATATGAATCATCTCACTCATAAAGTGTCCAACCTCCACATTCCGAGCAATAAGTGACTTCCAACTCACACTTGTATCTCAATAATATCTCCCTCAAATTTGAGTCCATCCACTTATATGCTCTTCTTAAAGGGGAAACTTTTTCATCCACATACACTTGTATTGTACTTAACACCCTTACCACGTCACATACACTTTACTAGGACACACGACCTCACCGCCACCATATCATGAAGACTTATGATACAATGCATTAGTCCTTTATTAGAACCACCTGCTCTGATACCACTGATGAATCACAAGGATGAGCATCCACATTGAGTCAAGAGTAATCAAACAAGTGGGAGATAATCACCTAACACCTTAAGGCATTATGTATATAGGGACACAAGGATGAGCATCCATGTTGGGTCAAGAGTAACCAAATAAGTGAGAGAGACATCATATATTCACCCAAAGCCTTAAGGCATTTGGTATATGGGTCATCATACTTATAAAGTGCTCAACCTTCATTTTTTTTAAGCAATGTAATACTTTCAACTCTAATTTGTATCTCAACAATCTTCCTATCAAATGTGATTTCATCCACTTATATGATCCTCCTCAAGCAAGAGATCGGTCATCCACACACTTGTATTGTCATTCACACACTTACCACATAAATGGAACCTCAACACGACACGCCACCTAACCACCACCATGATAGAAATATTTTCAATATAAAGATTCATCCCTTTACTTAAACAATCGACTATGATACCAATGATGAGTCACATGGAAGAGCGTCCACATTTGGTCAAGAGTAATCACACAAGTGAGAGAGATATCATATATTCACCCAAATTATTAAGACATTTAGTGTATGATTTATTTTGTTTATAAATTGCTCAACCTCCATTTTTTCAAGTAATGTGAGAGTTACAACTCACACTTGTATCTCAACATCAAGTATTAATCCATCCACTTATATGCTCCCCTCAAGCAGACACTCTTTCATCCACATACACTTGTGCCATTGTTGACACCCTTACCATGTCACAAGCACTTCAGCATGTTTAAATCCCTTTTCATCGTCTTTTCTTCTGGAGGCATATATTTATATAGGACAATCTATGTGATCGACTTCCCACTAAAGTGGTTCTGGACCCAACACGTTCAAATCTTAGCCTTACACTTCGCCAGCCCCAAACGAGGGGATCAGTCAAGGAAGATTCTCCCTTAGGGAGCTTTCAGAATACGAAAAGAGCCCTAAAAGTATGTGAGGTCACTAAAAACTAATGATCCTTTAAGTGCTTCAAACGTTCAAGATAGAAACCAGTCACTTAAGTGATTGTCGTATCGAGATCAACCCATGTCACCGACCAGTGGTTAAAGAGATATGTTTCATAGTGAAATTATTGAATAACAGGTTCATAGACGATTCTTGATTCCAATATTCAGATAAATTTTGGAACATTTTGATAAAATCCAAGTCAATAGGAGCATTAGAGAATGTAATTGATTCCTTAGCACTCATTCCTCAAACTCGTTGAAGGGCAGCCTAAAATTTACCCTAGATAATATTAACTCATAAAAAGTGATGGAACACACACCGAAAGAACTATATATCCTCATGATAGATTCAACATGGGAGATCGACAACTCATAAGACAAACCCATATATGTGTGAGCATTCTTCATAATATTTGTACTACCAAAAAAAGAATGTATATAATAATTTAGGATCCAAGTACAATATCATCTGACTTTACAAGACCATCATGTTCTCATCGAACCATGTTCACCCAACTATCAAGAAAATTATAATGTCAGTATGAACTCAATAATGACTTTGAAAATTGTTGTGATCCTTAATCTCTATATCACTAGGATCTAGGTAATTCTCATCTCTAAAGGTTCTAATAAAACAATGAATCATCTGCTCATTGTGAGTAGCTTCAGCATAATCTGATTCTCCTATAAGTCGAACAGAAGAAGAGAAATAATGGCTAACATTTAAATCCCTTGTAACGAGACTACCATAATCCATCCAGCCACCCTCTCAGAAGACTCGTTAGTACTCTCATCCGAAAAGAAACTAGAAGGTTCATCACCATCTTCTATATAACCCCCACCAGACCTAGAACTAACGCTAAGAACAATGAGGTTTGGGTTAGGTTGGGTAACCTTAAGGGATCAACATTTGTCATATTAAGGTTTTCTACTTTGGTGGATGGTGAAGAATCACCACTGACAAAAATATTTATGATATTTGGATGTATGTTTTCTTGGTTGGTCATGGCAAAGACAAAAAAGAGAAAGCAAAAAAAAATATAAGTAAGGAGGCTAGAAATGGTACTTGAGAAAATAGGCGAATCAAAGAAACGTTTATAAGCAAAAGAAACTTAAAGGCGATAATGAATAGTGAAATGCAAAAACCCAAACAGAGAGGGGATGACGAAACTAAGGGTCACCAGAGCTTAGGGACAAAAACCTGAGTTAGGTTGAAAAAGGAAAGTCTATGTTTGCACAAAGTGTGAACAAGATTTAAAGGTCAAGTGACCTGATATATAACAATAAGATGATTAAACCATTGATCTAAAATGAAAGATAATTGGAAGACGAAAGATAATAGCTAAGATTCCCCTCGAAAATGTAATGACTCTTAAGTGCTATTGACTATTTTAGGAAGAAACGTCACTTCAAGCCTACAGACCTAGGACTGTGTCTCGAAGAAATCATGTGGAACATCTCAATGATTAGATTAAAGTTTAATGCTCCTAATTCTTAGGTCATACACATTGGTTGCCTAACCTTTTATGTTTCTCCAAGTAATGACCCCAGTACATAGAATCTGACCCAATTCTCTTAAATGCTTAATTATATTATACCACGAGAAATCTTACGGGGCAAGTGTTTGGGTCTTCCACAAGCCCGATGAGAGAAAAACTCACATTTGATCCAAATGTAGGGCGCCTTAACCAATCTTCGTAAGGGGTCCCACGTAGATAAAAGTATAAATTTTAAATTCATTCCCACTCACACACTATTTTTCATTGTCTCACCAACTTAAGCATGTGAGTGCTAATCTTCTGGGTCAACTTCCTCTTCGTCGTATTGAAAGCTTACTTCACCATGCCCTAGTTTTATTTCATCGTTCATCAAAAAACTATATTTCCACAACAAAACAGGTTGTTTATTAGAGCTTATATGTTTATTGGATTATGCAGGAGATGGAAGTGAAAAGGAAGGGGAAGTGAATTAAGGTGAAGAAAATGATCCATTTTTAATTAATTTTTTTTAGTTAAGTGAGGTTTGTTGACTCACTTTGTCCAATTTTATCAAATGGGTTGTCACATAAGCACAAGAACGTTTTTGGACTAAATTTAACTGAAATTATTAGGCTGACTTACGAAATAATTTTGATGAATTAAAAATGACATAAGAGAATAAAATAAAACTCTAAATTAAATTATAGAGCCCAATATTAATTAAAATGCAATTAAACTAGAAATGCATGGCTTAAATTAAAACAAAAGAATAGATAGTCAAGCAATGGTCAAAGATGAGGACATGCATGGTAGGGAAGTATAATAAGCACCGAAAGGTACAAAGGACATTGATCATTCTTCATCCTAAGAGGATTTGACAAGAGACAAGAAAAGACACCTTTTTTTGTTCTATTCCCTCCATTTTTACATTCCATTTATTATTTGAAACTTTGAACAAGTCTATAGTTAAACTTATTAAAGTCTAGTTATAACTAGACCAAAAGAAAAGGACTCATCTCAAAAAGATCCATTACACTACCAATATTGTTATTTTTCTTCATGTCCTTTGTATATCATGATCATTTATCTACTTATACCTTTCCCTTTTCACTTTTGAATTTTGATAATCCAACTTTGGTCAAAATTTACTCCCTCATAATTAGTGGCCCCATGACTTACCTTTCTAATGTAAAATAGTACTCAAGCATATAGGATCAATTATTGCAGTCCACATCGTTTGATTGTAGAGAATGACTATTGGGCTACTACTTTTACTAAAATTAAATCAATAAACAATTAATTTATTCAACATATGATAACATAAACTTTAGTGTTGGGATCAAATAGTTATATAAACATGTACACTATAAAACTAAATGATAGTTAAGTTGATTTTTATAATATTTAGGAGTGTGTTTGTTTCATGGATTCTAAATTTATTTCTAGGAATATGATTTGAATATTTTGTAGTTCCATGTTTGTTTCAAGTATATATAAATTATGCCTTTGAATTTTCTATTCCTGGATTTTTCTTTTTTTCATTTGACTTTTTTTATTTTTCATTCCCATATAATAGGATGAGAATTTTTTATTCTCATAAAAATAAGTAAAATAAGTGGTAACCATCAATAACTTTTCACATTTATTTACTTAAGTCTTTTACTTTTTTATTTTAAAATTTTAAATAAAATATATTTTATAAATATTTTTGGGAACTTTAATTATTTATCAAACATAAACATAAAGTTAGGAATAAAGTTCCTAGTAATAATGTTCCTTAGAATAATATTCTCAGAATTATAATTTTAATCCATGAAACAAACACACCTTAGATGTATTTAGAAAATTCTTTTGGCTCTAATCCTAAAGATAGAGATAGAGGTGAGCAATATACATTCAATTACGACCGGTCCAATCAATTTGGAGAACAAATTCTAATTTAAAATTAGGCTTCAATAAATATAAATCTATATCGAAGTTTTAATTGTTTTTTTTTTGATAAAATCATATATCATAGAAAAATTATGATTTTACATCCGTTTTTAAAAAATATGTGTAAAATAGATTTTGAGAATAAATTATTATTTTACATCAATTTTTAAAAAAATAGATGTAAATGTATTTCTGTAATAATAATAAAAAATAAGCCCTCATAGATTTGGAGTTAAATGATGTAAAATAGGTTGGATGTGCATTGAACCGACCCAGTACTCAATGATATAAGTAATTCTTTATTAATTGGTATTCCTAATATCTTTTTGAATTCTCTTCAAATGAAGAGATCAAGATGATTGTATTATGTACAATATATTGAGAATCGTGATTTATATGTAAGATAATGACCAATTAGAATTCTCATTATTCTGAAATGGATTATCCTATATTCTCTCATATTTGAGCTCACAACTAACAAATTAATTAATTTCTAAATAGAAATTTAATTATTTTTTTAACTTTATTTGATAATTTAAATGATTAAAACTCTTGATTGGATTATATATATATATATATATATATATATATATATATATATATATATATATATATATATATATATATGCAAGATCCGAGTACGTGTTAGTTATGTAGAAATTAGTGGAGTATGTCTTATGAAAAACCATACGAGGGATGCGATTAATTTGTGTAAGAATTTCATAAATGCATTAAGTTTGTATTAGATACGCAATCAAGCATGAAATGCATTTAAACCGTGTTAGAATTGAAAAAATATATTATTTATGTATCAAATATGCAATTAGGCATGGAATGCGTATAAGCCGTGACAGAATTACAAAATGTGTTAAGTCTATATCGGATACACAATTAGGCATGAAATGCGTTTAAGCCATGTCAGAATCGTAAAAATGTAATAATTATGTATCAGATACACAATTAGGCATGAAATCTGTGCTACCCCTATCTTGTGCACGCTAAAAGAAATAGAGACAAAGAAGCATATAACAGAGGAAGAAAGAGAAGATATGTGTGTCTATATATATATATATATATATATATATATATATATATATATATATATATATATATATATATATATATATATATATATATATACCATGTTTCCTAAAGAGGAAATCCTAGGGTGCCTATAATAGGCACCCCTGACATTTGATCGCGGTCCGACGTTAACTGAACTCATCGTATTCAGACGCCATTAATTATGAACCTATCGTATCTTTCATGGTTTAAATGCAAGTACCCCGGAAGTGGTGAAAAGTACGAGTGACGTTAGATTGTGGGTTGGATCGTAAGTAGCCAACATAATCTTCATGGTAGTTTCCTTCATCCTCCGGTGTAGACCTAGATCAGGATTTAGGATTCTTCCTTATATTGCTTTTGCGGAGCTCTCAAGAAAATCAGATATATGGATTTTTTGTAAATCGAAGGGAAAATGGTGACTAAATGAATCGATTACGACATATCTCAGTGTTCAATCCATAAGCACTATTGATTATGATATTTGATGAGGTTCAAACTGGTATATCAGAGGATAGATCTCAAATGGTATGAGTTCCAGATCTAGAACTTCTATGCACGCACGTTGAGGCTGGAAATCGAACATGAATTTGTGGAAATGGTAAGAATAAAAAGTCATTTCCAATAGATGTCACAATTATTTTGTTCTAGGAACCATAAATGGATGTAGTTGGATAACTAATGATCTCGAACTCTGATGCGCTGATCTCATTTGAGACGACGTGGGGTGGACCTGCGTGATTAACACTCCAACGCCCAAGTCAATTTAAGATCTAAGATGAGTGTACTAGAAAGTGGATATCAGAGAATGTACCTTACTCTTTGCATGTGAACTAATTTTATATCTTGGGTCATGTGAAGTTACTTTGAATAGGATTAGTCCTTAGTAATGGTTCAAAACATTAACAAAATAGTAATAGTTGAAAATAATAATAAATAAAATACGGTGAAAATATATTTTTGTAACAATCAAACATAACATGCTCTATATCATTTGTTCGAATTAAATCACAAACGATTAATCACGTATAAATGCTCATCATATTCCAACATAAATTACTCATGCAAATACGTATAAAATTATAATAATTTTTTTGTTGAAAAATTGATATTCATAAATACTTGCATGTATTAAAAAAAATTCTATTGACAATAATCTTAGAAACATATAAATTTATATGCAAGCAAATAATCTTGAAACACATATGTTTATAGGCAAGCAACAAACACTCAATTACCTGTGTAGTTGTTCCTCAAGTAATATTTCTAATATTTCTAACGATTTCTTGAATTCTCCTTAAATTAAAAAAAAAATTGTGTATGGTATATTAAAGACCATAATACATAAGATAATTTATCATTATTCTAAAATTATTTTAAAATGTGTCTCCTAACATCCATTTTCATATTTGAACTTATATTCAACAAATTTATTAATTAATTAATTTTTAAATAAAAAAAATTAATTTTCAAATATAATTTATTTAACCAAGACTCTTAATTTTTTTTCTAATAAGCAATATATATATATATATATATATATATATATATATATATATATATATATATATATATATATATATATATATATATATATATATATATATATATATATATATATATAAAGGATACAACGGGGTATTCGAACCCATATACAAAAAAAATCACCATATCAGAAAAACGATGTCTATAAAAAGTCGCATGGATCCTTTACCCATTCGCAATAGTTACAAATATTTGTGTTTTTGTGTTTCTTTCCAATTCACCACCAAGAAAACATAACAATTCTATGAGTTATCGTATCTAAATCCCAAAATTCGTTCATGAACATAATATTATTCCTAGACGACCAGAGCATCCAACAGATTACCAGCCACAAACCAATGTCGTTTTTAACTGATATATCCTTCTCTAAACACCCCTCATTCCACCATCTTAAATGACTTAAAATATCTCCTATGTAATAGTCCCTCAAACCCATCCACCTTCGAACAAAATTCCAAATCAAAGTAGATTTTGAACAATGAAAAAAATAAATGTTCAGCCGATTCTTCTTGATGAAAACAAAAAGGATATACCATATCGTGAGGACTTGAAAAAACTTGCCGCTGAAATAAATTGTCACGAGTTGGTAATTTGTTGTACAAAAGCCTCCATCCGAAAACATTAACTTTTAACGGTATCAGAACCATCCAACATAACTTGAGAGTTGCCCTGAAATTCTTCTCAATAGGATCTCTGATTCTGGTCCGAAACAAATCTTCATAGGACGATTTAACCTAAAAGGAGCCATTAGGCTCCTGCGGCCAGCAAATTACATTCGCCGCCTCTGGACATAAAAGCAGCGCTGCAGAACAAAAAACAGCTCTTATTGTTGCTACTGTAAAACCGACCCAACTCAAAATTCTCGAACGCCACTGTCCACTGCCACACACTGTTGACAAAGTGACCGCAATCTGCAACAAGGTCGTCTTTCTTGCTGGCTGCAGACCAAGCCACAGGGAACAAGCGCGACATCATATCACTCGCTGCCCACTTTGAAAACTAGAATGAGGCACACATACCATTTCCCACCTTAAATGTAATCATGTTCGCGAAATGATTGTTGCCATAACAAGATGAAACAGAGAAGAGATCTCCCACCATAACAACAATTTCACTCGATATTTAGAAATTTTCCCGAGATGCAATGAACTAACATAATCATGATACCGACTATGAATAATTCCTCTCCAAATAAAATCCACCGGTGATGAAATTTTCCAAATCCATTTGGATAACAAAGCCACGTTGAAAATTTTAATATCCTTGATTCATAAACCACCCGCATCTTAGATTTACAAATGGAACTCCACTGAATCCACGAAATCCCTTTCCTAGTACTCGATCCATTCCACAAGAAACGTCTTTGAATAGTAGTAATAATACACACAACCTTACAAGGTAGCTTGTAAAACGACATATAATAAATTGGGAAATTTGAGAGAACCAAGTTTATAAGCGTCACTCTACCACCCATTGATAAAAACCAAGACTCTTAATTTAATATGACTAATATGATTAATATAAATATAATTAATTAACTTTTTTATATAAGAATTTAATTATTTTTAATCAATTAAGTTAATAATAAATAATAGTAGTATTCCTTCTATTCCAAAATAAGTATCATAATTAATCATTTTAAGCAAATTAAAAAAAAATATAATAAATAAAATAGAGATTTGTTATAAATAATAATGTTAGTGGATGTCCATTCGTATTCTTCCTTTCCTCTTCTTATTCCTTCTTAATGGCTTTGATTTTCCATCTCCATTAGGTTCTATAAATAAGATCAACATTACAATGTAAAACAGACTTTTGAAGAAGATAATACAATATTAGTTTCTCCATTCTCTTTCTTTGATTTCTCTATTGTTTTATTTAGTTTCATAACACGTTATCAACATGAAACTCTATTGTGTGAATGGTTTTATAATAAATTTGCATAGTTTTGTCTCGTCTCTTTCAAGTAAGTTTTTAATTTTTCTTCATCTTGTAGATTAAATGTTAAATTTTTAAACTATTGTATTTTTGTATAAAATTCTACTGACAATATTATTTAGTTAACACAATTATATTTTTAAGGTTATTTATCATTGATGAATTGTTGGAGAATTCATATTTAAGCATTCCTATAAGATTTTTTAAAATCTTGATATTTTAATCTTGATTCATGAAATTAGTTTGGATATATAATTCACAAAGAACTTAAAATTTAATATTATGACGTCCATGAAGGATTGCTCAAAGAATGATCAGTCAATTTTTCTGAAAAATATCAATTGTGATTTTTATCCATCATTGAGGGATCATATGAATAACATGCTTTTCAAAAGGACTGCATGAATTATGTTAAAATATCCCTGATGGATTTCACAAAGATTTTTGTATTTCGTGTAAGCATTTGTTATATACTCATTAAATGATTGTCATTTCAGAAGAATGACATGGATGATTCTAACACATCCCAGAAGGATAATCATATATTTTTTTAGATCATTATTTAGAAATATTTATATTAATATAATTATTATTCCGGAATTCGACTATATTTGAGACTTATTAAATTTGTTAGATATAATTTATTGCATGTTTGAAATAATAAATCTATATATTTCACCTGCTTAATCAGTTTATATAAACAAATTTAATCTAGTACGTCTCAATTGAAAATGGCTAGCACGTAAAAATTTATAAATTTGTCTTGGATTTTCATTAACTTTTACCATAGTTTTCAAATTAAATAAATTATAAAGAAATTTCTAAAATAAATTTATATATATACAATCTTTTTAATCTTTTTATTTATTTAGTATTGTCTTAACTAATTCTCCTGTTCGGCTTTTAAGTTATTATTGCACTAAAACTTATCATAAATAGTATTTTAAGAATGATTTCAATTCAATCACATGGAAGTGTAAAAAAATGAATTTATGGAAATTTCTTTTTAGTTATTATAATAAGTCTCTATAGATGTGTTTGAATTTTCTTTTTATGGATGTTTTGAATTTTCTACTTGTTTGTTGACACGACTTGTGTCTATCAAAGTACGATTATAACTCATTGTTAAAAAAAATTGTTTTTAGAATGAATATTGACACTAGCACCAGTAATGAAGACATATGTCTTGCTGACAGTGCAACAACTCGCACAATTCTCAAGAATAAGAGATATTTATCTAATTTAGAAAATCGAAAGACTAATTCCAGTACTATATCTGGCACCTCGAAAATAATTGAAGGCTATGGAAGAGCTAATGTGGTGTTACGCGAAGGAATAATATTGTACATTGATAATGCATTATAATCCCCCAAGTCTCATAGAAATCTATTATGTTTCAAAGATATTCGTCTAAATGGATATCATATTTAAACAAGAGATGAAAGAGGTATTGAATATCTTTGTATTACAAATTACAATTCGAACACAAAATGTGTAAAGGGAAAGCAACTGACTTTGTCCTCTGGCTTGTACTACACATATATTAGTACAACTGAATCACATACAACTATAAATCAGAAGCTTACAAATAAGAATAAATTTCTAATTTGGCATGACCGGTTGGGCCATCCCGGTTATATAATGATGCGAAAAATAATTGAAAATTCATGCGGTCATCAATTAATGAGTCGGGAAATTATTCAATCAAATACGTTATCATGCAGCTTTTGCTCACAAGGGAAATTGATAATTCGACCATCACCAACAAAAATGGAAATGAGTCTATCGGTTTTTTAGAGCGTATACATGGTGATATTTGTGGGCCAATACACCCATCATGTGAACCATTTAGATATTTTATGGTTTTAATTGATGCATAAACTAGATGATCACATGTTTGTTTGTTGTCAACCCGCAACCAAGCGTTTGCGAGATTGCTAGCCTAACTTATTCGGATAAGAAATAATTTCCCCGATTATCTTGTCAAGAAAATACGTCTTGATAATTTCATCTCAAGCATTTAATGTGTATTGTATATCTATTGGAATTGACATTGAACATCCAGTAGCACATGCTCATACACAAAATGGACTTACATAATCATTTATTAAACATAACAAATTAATTGCAAAACCATTTATTATGAGATACAAACTTCCCGTTTCTGCTTGGGGACATGCAATTTTGCATGCCGCGACATTAATTAGCATCAGGCCAACGAGTTATCACACCTCTTCCCCTTTACAATTAGCTTTTGGTAAATAACCTAATATTTTCCATCTAAGAATTTTTGGATGTGCGGCGTGTGTTTCAATTTCTCTATCACAACGCAATAAGATGGATCCTAAAAGGAAAATGGGAATATATGTTGGATATGAATCTCCATCTATTGTAAAGTACCATGAACCAACAACAGAAGATTTATTCACTGACCATTTTGATGATTGTCATTTTGACGAATCAAATTTTCCAGCATTAGGGGGAGAGGATAAGAAGTTGGAAAAAGTGATCAATTGGAATGAATAGATAAGTTGGAATGAATTATCATTATCTCATCTTGATCCTTGAACAAAACAATGTGAACTAGAAGTTCAAAAGATAATTCAGCTGCAAAACTTAACAAATCAATTATCAAATGCATTCACTGATCCAAAAGGTGTGACTAAATCATATATACCAGCTGCAAATGCTCCAATAAAAATTGATATCCCTGTTGGACAATCCAATGAGTCTCAACCACGCCTGAAGAATGGCAGACCAATTGGTTCCAAAGATAAAAATCCTCGAACAAGAAAAGGAGCTAAGAATAAAGATGGCCCAAGTGAGGATATAGAAAATCTAAAAGAAGCATCAGGTACCTGAAACTCATGAAAATAAAGAGATCTCGATAAATTATGTCATGAATGAAATGCGATGGAAGCAGAATTAAAATAAAGTCAATATTGATATTGTCTTCAGATAAAATATAGAGCTAAATGAGATAAATGACAAAGAGGATCATGAACCAACATCCATTAAATTTTTAGACAAAGTGAGGACTACCCAAAATGGAAAGATGCAATAGAAGCATAATTAAACTCACTCTACAAAAGACAAGTTCTTGGACCTATAGTTCGAACACCTCAATGGCTAAAGCCAGTTGGATACAGATGGGTTTTCATACGAAAACAAAATGAAAATAATGAAATTGTGAGATACAAAGCTCGACTTGAGAATACGCTGATACCGGAAATCAAGCAAGCCGTTGGTTGTCAGTAGATCCGCAGGTATGCTGAACTTGTGGATAAGAGTAGGATATATAATGAGGATAATCGAGCTAGATCTGCTCACTATAAGCAGGTGAGTGAGAAATCAGACAAGAGTCAATTTCGAGGGAAGCCTTATGCAACTCCAAGTGACAAGGGGAAGTAGAAGGGTAATGATGGGAAGAAGCCAAGTGGGGGAGCGGGTTCCACTCCTCTCAAGTGCTATAAGTGTGGGGAAGCAGGTTACAAATCTGATGTGTGTACTGCTACTGTGGTAAGATGCTATAAGTGTGGTAAGAATGGCTATATGAAGAATGAGTGTACTAGTGCTGAGCCAACTTGTTTTAATTGCGTTGAACAAGGACATATCAGTAATCAGTGCCAAAAACCGAAGAAGGTTGCTACTGCGACTCATACTACTGGTAGAGTGTTCGCCTTGAGTGGCTCGAATGCTCAGAAGAAAGACAACTTGATCAGAGGTACTTGTTTTATTAATGATGTTGATTTGGTTGCTATAATTGATACTGGAGCTACTCACTCGTTTTTTTCCGATTAAGTGTGCGACCAGGTTGAATTTACCTTTGACTGTTATGAATGGTAATATGTTGATTGAAATGCCTGCTGACGATTAAGTTACAACTAACTGTGTGTGTTTGAAGTGTCCTTTGGCCATTTATGGTAAGGATTTTATGATGGATTTAGTGTGTTTGCCTTTGCGCCATATGGATGTTATTCTGGGGATAAACTGGTTAGAATTTAACTTTGTTCATATCAACTGTAATGCAAAGACGGTAGAGTTTCCAGAGTTTAGTGATTGTGAGGAGATGATGTTTCTATTTGTGAAGCAAATGGATGACCTTCTAGCAGATGAAAACCAGATGTTTGTTTTGTTTGCGGCGTTACAAGTTGACCGTGAACAGGTGGGTGTTGAATTACCTGTTGTCCAAGAATTTCTTGAAGTGTTTTCGGATGACATTAGTGATTTACCACCGGAGCGTGAAATATAGTTTGTTGTGGATTTATTATCGGGTACTAGTCCAGTGCCGATGGTTCCTTATAGGATGTCAGCTTCTGAGCTGAGTGAGTTGAAGAAACAACTTGAAGAATTTCTTGAGAAGAAATTTGTTCGTCCAAGTGTTTCTCCGTGGGGTGCTCCTGTGTTGTTGGTTAAGAAGAAGGATGATATCATGAGGTTGTGCGTCGATTATCGACAATTGAATAAAGTAACTATCAAGATTAAATATCAACTTCCGAGGATTGATGATTTGATGGATCAGTTGGTGGGAGCTTGCGTTTTTAGCAAGATTGATTTGAGGTCGGGTTATCATAAGATTCGAGTTAAAGCGGAGGATATTCCGAAGATAGCTTTCTGGACGAGGTATGGTTATTATGAATATACTGTGATGCCTTTTGGTGTATCCAATGCACCTAGTGTATTCATGGAGTATATGAACTGAACTTTTCATGAGTATTTGGGTAAGTTTGTGGTGGTTTTTATTTATGACATTCTGATTTATTCAAAGTCAGAAGAAGAACATGAGGGACATTTGAGGATTGTATTACAAGTGTTGAGAGAGAAGAAGCTATACGCTAAATTGTCGAAGTTTGAGTTCTGGTTGAAGGAAGTGAGTTTACTTGGCCATGTGATTTCTAGTGGGGGAATTTTTGTGGATCCTTCGAAGATTGATGTTGTGTTGAATTGGGATACTCTAAAGTCTGCTACCGAGGTCAGAAGTTTTCTTGGGTTGGTCGGTTATTACCGAAAGTTTATAGAGGTTTTTTCTAAGTTGGCATTGCCTATGACGCAGTTGACTCAGAAGGGTTAGGCTTATGTAAGGGATGTTGCTTGTGAGAAGAGTTTTGTTGAGTTGAAGAAGAGGTTGACCACTGATCCAGTTTTAATTTTACTGAAACCAAATGAATCTTGTGTGGTGTATTATGATGCTTCGAAGATGGGTCTTGGTGGTGTTTTGATGCAGAATGGTCAAGTGGTTGCCTATGCTTCTAGACAACTACGTGTTCATGAGAGGAACTATCCTAGCCATGACTTAGAATAAACAATTGTAGTTTTTGTGTTAAATATTTGGAGACACTATCTGTTTGGATTGAGGTTTGAGGTGTTTAGCGATCATAAAAGTTTGAAATACTTGTTTGATCAGAAGGAACTAAACATAAGGTAAAGGAGATGGCTAGAGATGTTGAAGGATTTTGATTTTTATTTGAGTTACCACCCTGAAAAAGCTAATGTGGTTGAAAATGCTTTGAGTAGTAAAACTTTTCATATGTCGACGATGATGGTGAGAGAACTTGAGATTATTGAGCAATTCAGATACATGAGTTTGTTGTGTAAAACTACGTCTGAAAGTGTGAAACTGGGTATGCTGAAATTGACTACTGATATTATGGAAGAGATCCATTTAGGACAACAATCAGATTTGAAGTTGGTTGATCAAATGACTTTGATTAATCAAGGTAACGAAGGAGAGTTCTGTATCGATGAGAATGGAATGATGAGGTTTCGAGACCGTGTGTGTGTTCCTGATATTCCAGAATTGAAGAAGAGTATTCTTGAAGAAGGGCATCAAAATAGGTTGAGTATTCATCCTGGTGCGACTAAGATGTATCATGATTTGCAAAAGCTGTTTTGGTGGCCGAGTATGAAGAGAGATGTTGCGGAGTTTGTGTATGCGTGTTTGGTTTGTCAGAAATCAAAGGTTGAACATCAAAATCCTTTAGGTATGATGCAATCGTTGAGTATTCCAGAATGGAAATAGGATAGCATTTCTATGGATTTTGTGACAGGTTTTCCGAAGACGGTGAAGAAAAATGATTCCATTTGGGTGATTGTTGATCGATTGACTAAGTCGGCGCATTTCTTGTTGATGAAGACTAATTTTTCCATGTCAAAGGTAGTAGAGATGTATATTGATGAGATTGTGAAGTTGCATGGGATACCATTGAGTATTGTGTCAGATAAAGATATGTGGTTTACGTCGAGATTTTGGAAGAGTTTACAAGAAGCTTTGGGAACCAAGTTGAGGATGAGTTCTGCTTATCATCCACAGACAGATGGTCATACGAAACAAACTATCCAATCTTTAGAGGATTTGCTGAGAGGTTGTGTGTTGGATCATGGAGGTGCGTGGGATAATCATTTGTCGTTGTTTGAGTTTACTTATAACAATAGTTTTCATGAGAGCATTGGTATGGCTCCGTATGAAACATTGTATGGGAGGCGGTGTAGGACTTCATTGTATTGGTATGAGTCAGGCGAGAATGTTATGCTCGGACCTGAGATTGTGAAAGAGACGATTGAAAAGATTAAGATGATTCGGGAGAGAATGAAGACTTCTCAAAGTCGTCAAAAGAGTTACCATGATAAGAGGAGAAAATCCCTTGAATTTCAAGAAGGAGATCATGTGTTTTTTAGGGTTACTCTAATGATTGGTGTCGGGCGAGATCTGAAGTTCAGAAAGCTCACTCCGCGTTTCATTGGACCGTATCAGATTTCACAAAGAGTTGGAGAGGTGGCTTATCGGATTGCATTACCACCATCACTTGAAAATTTGCATGATGTGTTTCATGTGTCCCAGTTGAGGAAGTAAATTGTAGATTCGTCGGATGTGATTCAGATGGATGATGTTCGAGTAAGAGATAATTTGACTGTAGAGGTTTTACCAGTGCGAATAGATGGCAGAGAAATGAAGCGATTAAGAGGTAAATAGATTTCCTTGGTGAAGGTATTGTGGGGTGAACCAGCTGGTGATAGTTGGACTTAAGAGCGAGAGGATTAGATGAAAGAGTCGTATCCGATGTTGTTTGCTTCAGGTACATTTTCGAGGACGAAAATTCTTAAGTAGGGGAGAGTTGTAACACCCCAAAGTCGATTTTAATTCTATTGGTGTGTTTTCTTGTGAATTATGATGTTTGTGATGTTTATTGATGTTTTGAAGAATTTTGGGGTTAACTTAATTTAGTAGTAATATTAGAAATATTAAGTTTAGTGGTTTATTTTATTATTTGAGATTAAATTAAATAAAAGAAGTTAGAAGATAATGGAATTGTGGTATTTTGGTTGAGGATAAGTGAGGGTTTTATGGGGAAAGACTAAAGAGGTCCTAGGGGCAAGAGTGACAAAAGAGGGGAAAGTTGGAGAGTACAATCATTTGGAACGATCGCACTTTTGGGAAAAGAGCTCTGGAGAAGAAGAGAAACCAATGCTTAAGGTTTGGAAGGAGTTGCGAAGAGTTTATCGAAAACTTACAGAAATTAAGGTATGTGGAGTATTTTTCTTTCGATATTATAATATGTGAATGAAATTTAGGGTTTTATGGTGTAGTTTAGGAATAAGGTTTTGATTTATGATTTTGTGTTTTGATGATGATTTCATGATGATTTTGATGAATACAATGATGTACATGATGTGGATGATGTTATTATGATGAATGTTGATGTTAATGAGGTTATCTGGTGTAATGTTGTTAAATTGTGGGTTTTTAGGGGTTTTATCGCAAAAGAAGAAGACTGAAATCGCAAAAAAAAAAAATCTGCAGAATCACGAAGCTCTCTTAGCGAGAAGATTCAGTAAATTGGGCGCTTAGCGAGCGTGATGTCTCGCTTAGCGAGCCCTGGGAAACTTCGAAAAATGCTTTTGTTTTGAAAACTGTTTTTAGGGGATATGTTCTAGTATGTTATGATGTTGTATAATTGTCTTATAGTATGTTTTAAGAGGCTATGTGAATAGAGTTAGTAGTTAAGTGATGTATGATGAATTATTTGACTTTCTTTGAGTTATGATGTATGATTTCATAATGTAGAGATACTATGTTGGATGAGTGCGTTGTATGATGTTCCATGAGTATGTACATGATGTTATGAATGGGTATGAGGAATGATTGTTTAACAATGAATGCGGATGCAATGTTATGATGTTTTGAGGATGATGTATGTATATTGTATCTTGCATTCATGACATTGAATTTATGAGGGGACTTCGGTCCATTGGTAGCTTCAATCCCATTGTGTGGATTGAAGTGATATGATGTTTATGATGTGCTCCCTTAGGGGAGGGTTGATGGCCCAATGTCCATCACATGAGGATGTTTCGGTACCACATGCATTAGTAAGAGGTTGCATTTCATTCTAACTGACATAACATGAGTGCATTGATGTTTTGTGTAATGATGAGACGTATTTGATGATGTGTATTAAATGAGCATGCTGAATATTTCTATGACGTGATGATGATGATGATGATATGTATAAATGAGCTGTAAATGAATTGTGTTGTTGCTGGTCGTTTTAAATTCCTATTTGTATATTATATTATGGAATGTGAATTTACTCACCCTGCCTACCTTCTGGTGATGGTCTACCATGTCATCCTGCAGATAATCAAGGTTAGCTCGGTGTGTGCGTGACTCGGAGATAGTGAGTCGTCGAGTTAGTTAGAAATGGAGTCCTGCTATGTGTCCAGTAACATCGGGATGAGTTTCACTTGATTGTTATGTTTTATTTGGATTAAGATGCTGAATTTTGTTTAAGTATTTTGATAAAATGATTATTTGAGATAACTTATGAGTTTTGTTTTATAAAAGAGGAATTATGACTATTTAATATTTTCTGCTGCATAACTATTGAGAAAAGATTCAGGTTGTTTTCATGATTTTATGAACCCGTAATACGGGACATGACTCTAAGTAATGTTTATGATTTGTGATTTAGGAAATAAATGTGATGCCTTTTTTATGAGTTTTACTATGATATATGATTTAAATTGCTTAATTGTGTTGGGGTAGAAAGGGTGTTACATCACCCATTGTCTACTCCAATGGTTGTTAGATCATTAGATGTGTAGAAAGACCCTTTTAGACCTCGAGGAAAGGATGGAGAATTGTTTGGTCCTAAAGTACCATATCTCAGTGCAATTGGAGCACTAGTGTACCTTGCTAATTATACACAACCTGATATATCATTTGTTGTCAATCTTTTAGCAAGATACAGTTCTTCACATACACGAAGACATTGGAACGGAGTCAAACATATACTTCATTACCTTAAAGGTACAATAGACATGGGTTTATTTTATATCAAATAGAACTTTTAATCAACTAGTACAAAAGATTGATCTTCATCGAAGAAATGATCGTTCAGCTGAGGGGGGGAAATGAAAGGATATTGTACTCTTTTTTCTTCACTAGATTTTTTTTCCATTGGATTTTTTTAGTAAGGTTTTAACGAGGCATATCCTCAATGGACATCCAAGGGAAAGTGCTATGAATAATAATGTTAGTGGATGTCCATTCCTATTCTTCCTTTCCTCTTCATATTCCTTCTTAATGGCTTTGTTTTTCTATCTCCATTAGATCCTATAAATAAGATCAACATTACAATGTAAAGCAGACTTTTGAAGAAGATAATATAATATTAGTTTCTCCATTCTCTTTCTTTCTTTGATTTCTCTATTGTTTTATTTAGTTTCACAACAAAATTAATATTTTTATTAAACTATTACTATAAATGTGTTGGAATTATCATAAATATTAACTAAAAGAATAATAAATTAAGTATTAATTAGAGATACTATTAAAAAAAATTATAAAAAAAAAGTATTGAAATTTTTTTTAAAAAATTGAACAATTTTTTTTATCTATTGTGACAATTATTTTGGGACATAGCATATAGTATTAATCAATTAAGACACTTGATTCATTAAGCCAAATATTACATTTAGGCATGGTAATATAACTCATACATGCGGTTATTTATCCGAATTCGCCCCGATGTTGATAGAAAAAACTCGTTTTGATTGAGTTTGGATTCTGACTTTTCCCGATTAAAAATATGGAAACATATTGAGTAATGGGAACACTAATATCCATCATGAATCCATCCTCGAATCCACCCCGTTTGTTTTCTTATGTACATTATTATTAATTTGAAATATTAAATATACAGTTAGTGTTTTGATATTTTGATTTATATTAATTATTTAGATGATTTAAAATGCATATAATAATTTTTTTGAGAGTATTTTAATTTGTTATTTGTAATATAATTTGATTTTGAAAAAAATAAATATTATTATTAAAAAATTAATTTTATTAAATAGATGATGATGAGAGGGATATACAAACCTGTTTGAAATGAATTTGAATTTGAATTATCTTTCCCTATTTTGTTTGGGGTGGAGAACATAAATTATATAGGAATCCCTGTTTGGATTTGGGATGGTAAAAATTGTCTCGGACCCTCCCCATTGTAATGCCTACCTTATTTGACTACAAATTTGTTTAAACTCAGGTAGAAAACGTGCAATGCACTATATTATGTGTAAACTATTATAAATAAAATATTTATTTATTTGTTATTTTCCTAGTAGTAATAAAAAAGTAGTACTCCTACTGTATTAAAAGGCAATGAATGATTCTGACTTCATAGTGTACAGAGACGTGTGCTCTTGCATGTGAAACAAATCCAGCTAACAAAATTAAAGAGATCCCCACTCACAATAAACGTCAAACTTCAAATTCTCCCAATGCTACACTCAATCTATATTATCTTTATCTCCACAATTTCTACGTCAAAAAAAAGAAAAAGAAAAACAGTTTTAAATTATTTTTTTAATGCTTACTCGTGCCTACACAAAGTAATACACAGCATTGAATGTCTTTCATGTATGAGGCAAGTTGATGAACAGGGACAAAATGCAAATAATCAAAAACAAAGCAAAACTTCAAAACTTAATACAAAGAAAGCAACTTTGAGTTAGTAGTAGTAGTACACAGTGTCAGCAATATAGCTAGTCCTTCTTCTTTTCTGCTTCTATTGCATGTTACCATCACTACCTCAGTGTCCTTGAATACTTTCATCATTCATTATTATTTATTATTTATATGCACAGATTCTCTCATCTTCTTCTCCTCTACCTGATGCATGAGCTCATTCCATTCCGAATATTGGTGTTTGAAACAGACTTGGTTTTGCATGTGTTTGGAATGTGTTAATCCAGTTATTTCCATAACTATTATTACTATTTAAAGAAAATATCGGTGTAGCAAATGGAATCGAACTTGTTGAAGAAGATGATGATGAAGATGAAGAAGAACTGCTTCCATTATTTCCATTTTGTTGATGCTGAACAAATCCACTGAAAAAACCTCCATTGTTATCACTGTTTGTATTCGAAGGTGTTGCATGAGAAGAAAAATCCATGTTGAAGGGTTTGGGAGATGGAACAACAACATTACTAGGATTATTATTGCTATGGAATCCAAGAATATTTGACCAGTAATCTGAAGAAGGATCTTGTTTAATCGGAACCGCGAAGCTTAACGTAGAATTTGAAGGCTGCTGAGATATTGTAAAGGTTGTTGAAGGACTTCTTTCATCTGATATACTTGCGACGTCAAGGCTTTTGCTTTCCGATGAAGAATCGGTAGAAAATTTGTTGTTTTTATTCGATAAACCACCTATGGGAAGAGAACTATTTGCAATGCTTTTTATGTCGTAGCGACTCATGTCGAAGTTTGTAACTGCGTTTAGTCCTCTGAATTTGATTGCTGCTATATCATATGCTTCAGCAGCTTCTTCTTGTGTGCCTAAATGAATTATAAAATGATTAAGTTATGAATGAAGATAGAACATTATCAAAATATTATATTATCATAAATTACTAAAAGTTGATAAATACAAAGAAAGAAAGAAAAAAAGAAAAAGAAAGTGATGTGAATATATGGATGAGAACATACTGAAAGTGCCAAGGTAGAGGTCTTTGTTTCCGGCAACTCTGCCTATCCTTGCCTGCCATCGACCATGCTGATGGTGCCTACAACAAATTTAATCTTCAATATCCCAAATATTATTATAATAATAACAATACTCTTATTTTATTCATTCCTAATCAAAGATAAAAAAATGAAAAATATGTCACTAAAAGTTACTAAAATTGCTAACAGAAATATAAACTAAATTCAACCCTTATTCAAAGAATCCAAAAAGTAAATTTTCTGTGAGTAAAACTCAAACATACCTTGTTACACCTCGATAAATTGATGCTCCTCTTGAAAAACCACTACTCTTCCTATAACATGAAGGAAAATCAAAATGTCATAAAACTATTCATAAAAACCATATTAAATTAAAAGAATTTGAAAGTAAAATGTAAAATATATTTAACCTTCTTAGAGAAGCAACAAATTCTTGTCTAGTCATGTTCTTCATGCCATCAAGCTCTTTCTCATAGTTAGAAATCTGAGAATTGCAACAAAAATATATAGATCAATATTTATTTATTTAATTACTCCCATATAATAGTAAAAAAAAAAAAAAGTGTCTTTATTACAGGAAAGTTGGTAGTGGTGGTTGGACCCCAATACTTGAGAGCAGCAAGATCATAAGCTCTAGCTGCTTTCTCTTCCTTATCATAACCACCTAAATGAACAAGAAGAAACAAAAATTCAATTTTATGACCAAAGAATGATTACTCAAACTTGAGTAGAATCTGAATCTAAAAAAAAAATAGTATTCAAATTCATTATCATTAATAACATGAAGTGTTAGAAAATGCTAAAACAAAATGATGAACTGGTCAATAAAAGTACTCACTCACCTAAATAAACTGAAGCAAAAGTTCACATCACACGAATCAGCAATCATTCACCACGTACAAAAGAAAAAAAGCACGGTCAGAATAATCTATAATCTACAATGTAACAATAATCTAGTGCAGGTGTGCATGGAAGTGAATTAATCTGGACCGTTGATTCAGATGAGTTCTACATTGAGATTTGAAAATTGAAAATAATGATACATTCTTTAACTCCCATTTATTCCGGTCAGTGGTCACGCACATTAGATCTCGTGGACCCACTTTGCTCGTGTGCATCACAGCGCACGTTAGACTCAAGCATTAAATTCAAAATTTTCAAACCCTAATCCCAAGATTATAGCATATTGTTGTACCTTGTCTTCCTTTCCTACTCTGTCCTTCCCTTCTGCAACTATTGTCCCATAGATGGGCTTCATATCTCCCCGTCCATCTATGTCTAAAAATCATAATAAAAATAATAATTTTATTATTTTTTATAATTTAATTTTTATAGAAAAAATAATAAAAATATATGTATAATTATTATGAAATCAGTTTAGTTAATACTAGTGTAGAGAAATCAGACACATGCGTGCAGTAAATATATATTTACCGGGTGACACCGCGGTAAATGGAGGTGCGTTGGCCGAAGGTTTCGACGGTTTTCTTGGGGGAAGGTTTGGGAGGTTCGGAGTTTGGTTCGGTTGGGTAGCCATGAGGGAAGCAAGCTGCTATTGTTTTTTTGAGCTCGGAATCGTATATGTCGGTGGGAAGATTGTGAAGTTGTGTGGGTGCATATGTGGTGGCGGTGGAGTTTCCTAGAAAATTTTCGAGCTTGTGTCCGCCGGTGAATATGGAGAGGTTGGTGGTTCTTGTGTCAGTTGGGTCCGGCGATGTGTCGACAGGGTTGGGGGAGAGAGAGGAGGCAGTGAGGGTGAGAGATGGTGGTGTTGGGGGAGGAAAAGGGGTGAAGGAGTGGAAGAGAGAGAGGTGAGAGGAAGAAGAGTGTGAAGAAGGAGTAGGGAAGTGATTGGAAAGAGAGAAAGCGAGGGAGGTGTTGGTAGTGTTTGTGGGGGGTGAAGAGGAGGATGAGTCCATAGTTGTTGTTGTTTTATATGAAGGTGAAAAAATTTTGGAAACTGCGAAATTGTGTATAGAATCTATTATCTATGAATGAGATGAGAGAGAAGAAAGGTTGATGAAGAAGTGTGAGATTATGACACAGATATAGAGGTGGTAAGAGAGAGAAAATGACTCAACTCAGCTTATGCTCTCCTGCTTGCTTAGGGTTGCTCGAAAAACGAGGTTTTCTTTAGGTGTAAATGTAAATATCCCACACAACAATCTTAAAGAATTCTTTCATTTATATCAACAATTCTTTTTTTTTTTTTTTTTTTAATATATGGAACATTATTGTGTTCAACTCACCAACCTTCCTTAGTTAGATTTTACAGTATAGGTTTATATCTTGAATGAATTTCAAATTAGTATGAGTCTTCCCACCTTATAGTTTATAATCGATATATTTATAGTTAATGACTTACTAATAGGTTAAGAGACACTTTATCCTCATTTGAAATTTCTTTTCTTTTTTCTTCCCTAACTAGAGATACTTTATACCAAATATATTAATTGATTAAATTAATGGTTGAACTAGTTTTAAAATATGAAATAATATATAATAAATATTATTTTTTAAAATTGATATTCAGTTCTAGAACCGAATAATTCAGAGATAAGCTCTAATTTACATTAAGATTATGGTTTGATGAATTTAATTTCAATTTTTTCGAAGAATGTTAAAATCTGAATTTGTTTTAGGAAAGTTAGCCATGGTTTGGTTCTTGAGCCTTTAAGGTAGGTGTAAGGTTGAATCAATTATTTCAATTTGATTATTTGTTTGTTGGAACATATGGAAGACTAGGAATAATATATTATTCAACGACGAGATTTGTAATATTGAGGAAATATTTCATAATATAGTGGTATTCTCTTGGAGATATTTAGGCTTAGGAAAGAACGGGTGTATGAGATGTAGTCTCTATAGTTGGTTCAAATTCCCTCTAGATTTTTTTTGTAAGCAGGGTGGTGTTGTTTTTTGTTTTGTTGTCGTATGCCTTTTGTTGCAGCTTGCTTGTTTGGTAACTTTGTATCTCCTTGAGGTTGGAGATCCTCTTATTCTCCTCTTAATGAAATTTGCTTATAAAAAAACTAAGCAATTACAACCTTTAACACTAATTTAAAAAAATTGCACCCTCAAAAGTTTGGATATTATCACCTAATTTGTCTCACTGAGAGTTTATACAAGATCTTATAAAAGTTATTGGTATCTAGATTGAAGACAATCTTATCAAAAGTTATCTTCCATTGTCAATTTGCATGTCTTTAGGCTAGGAATATTTTGAATGGGTGGTGGTTGTAAACGAGATTTTAGATTTGCATGTCTTTAGGCTAGGAATATTGTTGAAAGTTGATTTTGAAGAGGTTTGGATATTTGAGATGAAAGAATGTATTTGCAAATACTCCATGTCCTTTCTTGTGAATGGTAGTCCATCTGATGATTTTAGACTGGGAAAGGATCATCGTCCAGGGGACCCTTTAACACCCATTTTGTTTTTTTCCAGCAGAAGGCCTAGCAATACTCACTAACAGGGTACAAGAGTTAGGGAAACTATACATTTACAAATTTCATCAAACACTCCAATACAAAATCCTACAATTTGTAGACAACACAATCTTTCTAGCTGAAGGATCTTGGGAAAATTTGTGGTTTCTCAAAACAATCCTAAGAAGCTTTAAATTGGTATTTGATTTGAAGGTCAATTTCTTCATGAGTACTTTAATTGACGTCAATTTAGATGATTCTATATTTAGGACAACTTCAACATTTATGTATTGCCTTGTTTCAAAGACTTTTTTCAAGTTATTTTCTGACTATAACTAATCCGAGAAGACGCGCTACATGGAATCTAATAGTAAACAACATTAAAAATACACTCTCTTCTTGGAAAGTCCATCACCTCTCAATCGGAGCACCATCACGTTAGTAAATTTGGTACTGAACAGTCCACCCTATACTTTTTTCCTTTTTCACGGCTCTAACAAAAATTACTCATAAATTGATCCAAATTTAAATAAGTTTTTTTATGGTGTGGAGGCTCAGAGGGCAAGAAGATGTGTTTGGTGAAGTGGGAGAATGTTTGTCTTCCTAAAAATAAAGGTGGACTTAGGGTAAAAAAATGTAGCTTCACTACTACAAAAAGTAAATTTCGTAACAAATTTTCACCCCGACCAAAGCATCTGACATTGTAGAATCTACTCAACATGGCTATTCCTTTCATTTTTATTTTAAGCCACATTTGACCACAATAAAAGTTTCCAACCGTGGTGAAAAGTAGTGTCTAGTCATAGATTAGAATCCCAACACAAACAGTTTTATTTATTTATTTTTTAAGCCATTTTTTCCACGAATGGAATTCCAACTATGGTCAAAAGTAGCGCCTTCCTATTTTTTTTTAAATTTAAATTAAAAATAAATTACATTTCCCCATAGTTGAGAATTTCAATCGTGGTGAAAAGTTACCCAGTTTTATTTTTCTAAGATATATGACGTTCCACATTCATTCACTTTTACCCTAAATGAACTTCATCTTTTATCTCCAAACTTCATCTTTCATTTACAAAACTCTATTTCTCCAATAACTAGACCCAATAACATTATTTCTTTGATAAATGAAACTCGCAAACATCATATCTTTCATCAATGAGTTTTAGAACTCAATTATCTCTTCTCCAAACTTGAACGAGGCAAGGAAAATGTTGATTCATGTTATCAATGTTAATTGTTGATGTTATGTCAGGTAAAATGCTTAATGTTGTTTTTGTTTTTTAAATTTAATGTTTAACAATTTTATTGCTTTGTTTTTGTTGTTGTTGCTATATTTTTTTTCTTGTTTTTGTTTTCGTTGTTTCTATTGTTGTTGGGATATAATGTTTAACAATTCTATTAATTTAGTTGTTGTTGTTGTTGTTGATGGTGTTGTTGTTGTTGTTGATGATGATGTTGTTGTTGTAATTGTTATTTCTAGAATTTAGTATTTAACAATTATATTGATTTTGTTTTTTGTTGTTGTGTTTGTTGTTGTTGTTGTTGTTGTTGTTTTTGTTGTTATTTTTGAGATTTAATGTTAAATGATCTATAATTATTTTGTTGTTGTTGTTGTTATTGTTGTTGTTGTTGTTGTTGTTGTTGTTGTTGTTGTTGTTCTTCTTCTTCTTCTTGCTCTTATTCTTGTTCTTATTTTGGTTCTTGTTGTTGTTGTTCTCGTTCTCATTCTTATTGTTGTTGTGTTAGAAATATTTTAGAAATATTTAATATTATATTGTGATGGAAGTTATCAATGTAATCAGGGAAAACATGTGGAAAAATTAAAAAATTTGAACTTTTAACCGTGGAGAAAAGTTGCACGCTATCCAATTTTGCACCATGTACCTTAGCCTTTGGTGGAATGTAACCCACATACTATCATACCACTCATCAGCACACACCACCATCTGTGTGAAATATTTCTCCTAACTGTGGTGATAGATATTTTTGTTGTATTTCTTATTCCAATTCAAAATTACTAGGAAAGTTGAAGTGGCTTTTTTACATTATGTGAATGCATAATACACAACTACAAAAAGTACTTTTAACGTCAGACGCAAATGCATTTTACCTCGGCTTCAGTAGCGAGGTAAAGAAGGGCATCATGAAAAGTTGCCACTTAACACCTTAGTAAATAAAAAACTAAGAGGTAAAGTTATATGCACATGGGTTCGAACCCCAGTAACAACACTTTTATAATTTTCAAAACTAGTGTATCTTATATCTCGGTTTATCTTTTAAACCGAGGGGTAAGATTATAATTGTATTTTCTTAAAATTGTTAAATTGTTTTCCTAGAATATTATATTGTTTACACAAAATATTAAAATAAAAATCAAATTCCTTAAGGATCTAGATAAAATCAAATTCCCTGAAGATCTAGATTTTAGATCTTCGAATTATTAAATCTTCGGGAAGATCAAATATTGGGTGCAAGATTATTCTCTACAGATCTTGCATTCATTTGTTTCTGATGAAAAAAAGATAAGATAATTAAAATCAATATTCATATATATATATATATATATATATATATATATATATATATATATATATATATATATATATATATATATATATATATGACTTTCAACTCAAATAAATGTTTACGAAAACAAACTTTGAACCCAGATATTTTTCTGCTATTGCAATCCATCATAGGGAACTTTTCCAAGCATCTTTAGGTTTCAAGCGCTTCATGTTTAATTTAGGTTAGAAATATTAACATTCAACAAGCTATTATAATGAATGTCTCTTAGGTTTCACACGAATCACTAATGACAACGTCTTGAGCGTTGATAAACATTAAATGGACGACAGAGATTTGTTTACACAAAATATTAAAAATACATTGTAAAATCTGTTTTCTAATTAGAATTTTTATTTTCCATGTCCAAGCCCCATGTAAGATGTTAAAGATCTGTTTCCTAATGAGAATTTTTATTTTCTACACTTGCAATCCATCCCAGAGATTTATAGTAGCAACTCATGATCAAAATGGACGATGGCGAATATTTCCTCTATTTGGGCTGACTACATATAAGTTAGTCTTAGGCTAACATTTGTTTAACAAGTGTTTTTATGGTAAAATATGATTATTTTTTCACCTCAGTATTATGACGAAAACCGAGGTGAATAATTCTTTTTTTTTCTTTCTAAATTACATTGTTTATACATAATATTAATATACATTGCCTACAACAAATCTCCAGTGATATCCAATTTTTGTTGCATACCCTTTAAAACAATTTTTTAAAACAAGAATGATTTTCTACACTTGCAATATTCTATCAACTGAGTACTCTTCAAAAGTTGAACTCCCTTCTTTAATAAGGGTTATTCCAAAAATACAACAACGACAATATCAACACCATTATGTGAGATAAAGTGCAAGGGCATAAAAAATGTTTTGTTCAAGATAGAAGAACATTGAATATATTTTTCTGTCTTGTAATCCATCACAACAAATGATGCTTGCAAGTTTGGGGAAACTTCATATTAGTAAGGATTAAGGTAAAATATGTTTAACGAGTGTTTTTATAGTAAATCTTATTATTTTATGTCTCAGTTAAATAGAAAACCAAAGGGTTAGAACATTTTGTTTATACTTATAAACAAATAAAATCATAAATTGCGATAGTTGGGAATCAAAACTTGTATTTAGTTGTTTATTTTACCTCGGTGTTATGAAAAACTGAGGGAATATATGATTTTTTATTTTTTTTAAATAATAAAAAATAGAACGCCTTGACTTTTTATACCTCAATTTTCTATTGTTCGAGGTGAAATATTCGTCATGAAAAATGTTATTTATTGTAGTGATAGTTCATCTCCTATCATTTAGATATGGTCGTCTACATTTTCTCTACTATGGAAAAATGTTGCACACTATAGTAATAAACAATCCATTTGGTGGAGAAACATTATGAAAGTTGGAGAAGAGAAACATGCATTCCCAACCAGCTCAGCTGTAATATCAGATCTAAATTGGGCACCAAAGATAAAATTATTTTTGGAAGGATAAATGGTTAGGTGGGACAATATTAAGGGATATATTTCCTAATCTTTTTTATTTTGCAGGTAACAAAAATAAGTGTATTTCAATTTTG
The DNA here is from genome assembly GCA_963966055.1 of Lathyrus aphaca. Lineage (NCBI taxonomy): Eukaryota > Viridiplantae > Streptophyta > Magnoliopsida > Fabales > Fabaceae > Lathyrus > Lathyrus aphaca. The sequence goes on from OZ014522.1 coordinate 556,603,837, forward strand.
GAAAAATTCATTAGCCAATCATGACAATGTCATATCCCATGGATTACCGAAGAAGCACACCTTGATGGAGAAGAACTACATCATCTCCAAACTATTTTTATCGATGCAATCCTAATTCAAGGGACCCTAAGAACAAGCATTACAAGAAATAATACATTCTATGAATGAGTTTTCACCATGATTATACAATTGATCATTGTAAAACCTTTAAAATCTAGAACTTTTTAAAAAAAAAAATTAAAAACAATTTATATTTCACCACGGTTGAAAATTGATTATCATTTGTCCTTGCCAAAGTATGGTAATTGTGAAATGTTCATTACACTACGTCAAAATTAGTATTTCGCAGCACAACAAAGACAACGCTTTTAGAAACAGGTGTTGCTATATATAATTTTTTATATAAAAAAAAGTGCTGAAAAAAATACTTTTAAATGGTCACTTTAGAAAGCGCTACTAAATGCCTTAAGTTGGCCCCACCTTTGAAAGCGTTTTCTATAAAGCGCTGCTAAGGGTTTACCTTAGAAAGCGCTTTTAGAAAGCGTTGCTAAAGGCCTTAAATATGCCCCACCTTTGAAAGCGCTACTATAAGGAAATGGATATAAAACGCTTTCAGTGAAAAAATGCAGCTAAAGCTAACACCTAAGAAAGCGTTTTCAAAAGCATTGTCTTAGGTCTTTTATTAATTAAAAAATAAAATCCCTCAAATTTTCAGAAGCCCTTATCATTTTGTTTCAATCATTTTCTTGCTCTTAAACTGTTTCTTTCTTGTTCTCCGGCCGTTTCTATCATTTGTGACATTCGTTCTCCGTCGTTCTCGCCGTCGTTCTATTTTGTGCTTGTCGTTCTTGCCATTGTTGTTCGTTCTCCTCTGTTCTTGCCATTGTTGTTTGTTCTCCTCCGTTTTTTCTAAGGGTTATGTTCGTGAAGAAGAAGACATACGAAGATGAAAACATGGTACAAAGACCGTATCTTTCTTACTTTATGCTTACATTGTTGTTCTTGTTGTTGTTCTATTTCTTTATTACTTGATGATATGAACCGAAGACCATTTGTTGTGAACTTTCTGAATGTGCTTCTCTTTCTGTCATATTTATGAATGGTGTTGAATGTGCTTATGTTTTTATGAATGTTGTTGAGTGTTGATAGAATGTTCTTGTCGAATGTTTCGAATGTTGTTGATATAGATTCTGTTTTTATGAATCTGCTTCTGTTTTTATGAATGTTGTTGTTGAATGTTGTTGGGGAAACGTGTTGTATGTTGTATGATTATTAGAACCTCATTGAATTTTTTTGAGATATGTTTCATTGTCCTTGTTCATGTTTGAGTTCAATCAACCTAGTTTCTCTAACTCTTATAAAATGAATATAGTCCTTGTATTGAAAAAACTTGTGCACATATAGATTGTAAGAAAAAGAGAGAAACTATGGATTGTAAAATGAATATAGTCCTTGTATTAAAAATTTATTGGAATGTAAAATGAATATAGTCCTTGTATTAAAAATTGATTGGTGTTAGTTTTAAGTCAACAACTTAGGGTGATTAAATCTAGTTTATGGATGTGGTTTATTCAAATATATATAGTATTTAAATTTAATATAGTACTTTTCTTATATGATTTTGTTAACACTTGGTGAGATAATCTTGTTGAATTTTTATCACATATTATATAGAATGTTTATAGAACTTTATTAAATTTTCATGATCAATAATTTGTGGGTTCCTTATGTTTGTCAAATACCTTTGAATATTGTCATGTTATATTATCATATACAGCATAAGTTATTAACTTATTGGATTTTCTATATATAGAGGTTACTTGTGAAGAGTGAAAATTTGTTCCAAGAATCTTACATTGTGTGGGTCCAGAAGCTGTTGACTTCCCTACAGGTAAATATTTTTTATTGTTTTTGTTTAGCTTAATTAGTATAATTATGAATAATAAATGGATGTCTTCGGGTTGATTGTCGAATGAGTACGAGAATGGGGTATCGATATTCATTAATTTTGTTGTTGTGCATGCCAAAGACCCCAGTTGAATAATATGTCCTTGTTTGGGTTACTATTTTGGGAGTCGGTTGACGTGGTTCAGTTGACATCACATTTAAGAGGCATGGAATTGATAGAAGTTATATATGTTGTCCTGAAATGTTTGTGAGGTTGGTAATCTATGTAGAGAAACCATTGTATAATGGTTGCACTGAATTTACAAGATTGTCTGCGGTATTAAAGTTGTATACCTTAAAGACAGACATTGGATGGTCGGATAAAAGTTTCACAGAGTTATTGACACTTATGAAAGATATGTATCTAAAGGATAATGTTCTTCCCAATCGAACATATGAGCCAAAAAGATGTTTTGCTCTATTGGCATGAGTTATGATAAGATACATGCCTATCCAATTGATTGAGTTTTATTTCGAAATGAGTATGCATCGTTAAATGAGTATCCTAAATGCGGTGTCTCTCGATATAAGAAGAAGTTGTCTCCAACAAAAGTCTTATGGAATTTTCCTATAATTCAGAGAGACACATGTTTCATAGTGAAACTGATTCAAGACACTTGACTTGGCATGCAGATGAAAGAATTATTGATGGAAAGTTTTGACATCCGGAAGATTCACCACAGTGGATGAAAATTGATGATGATTATCCTAAATTTGGAAAAGAAGTAAGAAACCTTCGCTTAGCATTATCTATTGATGGAATGAACTCACACGGTCTTCAAAGTATCTCACATAGCACTTGGCCTGTGATTATTATGATTTATAACCTACCTCCATGGCTATGTATAAAGCGTAAGTACATGATGTTATCTATGTTAATTTTTGGGCCTAAACAACCAGGAAATAACATAGACGTATACTGACACCCTTAATCGAAGATTTAATGTTTTTGTGGGAGAATGGTGTGGAGATTTATGATGGGTATAAGATAGAAAGTTTCAACTTGAGGGCGATGTTGTTTGGCACAATTAATAATTTTCCATCATACGGAAATCTATCAGGGTACAACATAAAAGGTCAATGTTTGTGTCTTATTTGTAAAGTTAAAATAGATTGGACGCGATTTGAGTTTGGTCAGAAGAATCTATTTCTTTGTCATTGTTGATTATTAAATTCTAATCATCACTATCGTGGGTGGAGAAAAGCCTTCAATGGAGAAACAAAACAAGGTAGAGCTCCACCTATATAGACAGGTGATCAATTTTTTTAAAAGGTGAAAAATCTGAGTACTCAGTTTGGCAAGTCTTTTGCACATACATTTGTCAAGAGTGGGTGGAAGAAGAGGTCAAAAATTTTGAACTTCCATCTTGGAAGTCGTTGTATGTAAGACATTTTCTCGATGTTATGCATATTGAAAAAAATGTGTTTGACAGTGTCATTAGTATGTTACTCAATATACAAGGAAAGTCTAAGGATGTCCTTAAAGCAAGAAAGGACTTGATAGTGATGGGGATAAGAACTGAATTAGGACCATTAGAGAAAGGAAAATGAACATATATACCATATGTTGCATATACTATATCTAGAAAGGAGAAAAAAGTATTGTGTAAATTTCTTAGTGAAGTTAAAGTTCCAGAAGGATACTCTTCAGATATTAGAAGACTTGTGTCTATGAAAGACCTCAAGTTAAAGAGTTTAAAGACGCATGATTGTCATGTTATAATGTAACATTTTCTACCAATATGTATACGTTGTATTCTGCCAGAAAAAGTAAGAAACACAATAACTAAATTGTGTTTTTTCTTCAAGTAAATTTGCAGTAAGGTGATCGATCCTGCGATCTTACCAACATTGCAAAAAGAAGTAGTTATTACTTTGTGTGATCTTGAAATGTATTTTCCTCCCTTTTTTTTTTGACATAATGGTTATTCTAGTTGTTCATCTTGTGAAAGAGACACAATTGTGTGGACTAACTTATATGATATGGATGTACCTTGTTGAATGTTATATGAAAATATTAAAAGGGTATGTGAAAAACCGAAGTCTGTCATAGGGTTGTATTGCCAAACGATACATTGTTCAATAAGCAATTGAGTTTTGTATTGGATATATGTCCAATGTTCAATCAATTGGACTCCCCAAATCTTATATTGTTGAAAAAAAGAAGGAAAAAAACTAATTGGAAATAAAGTTTTAACAGTATCAAGGGTCGAATGGGATCAAGTGCATTTGTATGTTTTGCATAATGAGAATTAGGTTGAGCCATGTTGAAATGCACAAGGATGTTCTCCGAGGTTTAAATATGAATAGAAAAGAGCTCCTACAAGGACCGGGCAGGCAAAAAAAGCCCTTACACCTCACTTTCGGTGTGTCTGGAAACACTTGTGGCAACATTAAATTTGATGGATGGTGTTATTCGTCAAATAGACATGGAAAAAGGTGTTTTTGGTTTTCCTCATTCTAAAACAATTATAAAAGATGACATGAAACAAATTTTTCGGTATCTTGAATTAGGCATCAGTGTTATGCATTCATACATTTGGTACTCAAATCAATATATTATTTAATTAGTTAAACAATTTATTTACACACTTCAATGAAAATAGTCTAATGTTTATTATGTTTTTATTTAATGTTTATTATGTTTCTTTTTCGTGTCTTCTTCCTGTGTCAACGCCCCGTTAATTGATAGGGATTCAAATTCAGTAAGAAATCACTTACTCGAGAGATTTATGGCCAACAGTAAAAAATTGTATCTTTTACCGTATAATACTGGAAACAGGTAAGATTTTTATTCTAATCTTTGTATCTTTTGCATAGAAATTATCCATCTAAACTTTTTTATATTTTATAGTGCACACTAGTTGTTGTTTTCTATTAATCCTACAAGAGAAGTGGTATATTATCTGAATTCATTAGATCATGAATGGACAACATATCAAAATATGAAGGATATGGTTGATACATAAGTGAGATTGTTCTAAATATTCGTGTGTATTTGTATATTTAATTATTTCTGTGAGATTATTCTAAATTTATGTTTTTCCTTTATAGAGCAATACTAGTATACCGAGCACAAAGAGACGCTCGAGTATCACGGTCTAAAGCAAACAACATTACATGAATCAAGGTGGATGTATATTAATTTTCATAATGTTGCTTATAATAGTAATGCTACTTATAGCAGAATACAACTATATATTAATTCTTATTTGTTTTTCTATATGTAGTGTCCTCGTCAGCGTAATGGTATAGACTGCAGTTATTTTGTTTTGAGGTTTATGAGAGAAATCCTTCATTTGGATCGATTAGAGATTCCCATCACGGTATGGATTTATAACTTAGGATTTATTTTAATATTTATCGGATATTTCATATAATTGATTATTTTAAACTAAATTATGCATATTATGTTTAGTTATGCAGTACTTTGATGAATACATGTGTGCTCATTACACGAAAGATAAATTGGAAGAAATCAAGGAGGAATTGTGTGAATACCTTATTGAGAAAAAAATCATATAAGGTATGGAAGTTGGTGTGTAGTTATGGAGTGTAATTCTATAGTTTTGGAAGTTGTTGTATATTAGGAGATCTTTAGAAGTTAAAGGATTAGAATGATTTAATTATGTGAATGGTATATGTGAATGGTTTATGAATTAGAATGGTTTAATTATGTGAATGGTTTATGGATTAGAATGGTTTAATTATGAAAATGGTTTATGTGAGTCATTTATGTGAATGGTTTATGGATTAGAATGGTTTAATTATTATGTGAATGATTTATTGATTAGAATGATTGTTATGGACATTGTTAATAGATATGACTTAAAATGTGAATCATATAAGGATTAGAATCATTCATGTGATTTATAAGGATTATAAATGATAATGGAAATGCCTATTTAAATGTGAATCATATACGATTAGAATGACTTGAATTATACATGATTCTGCATAAAAAAGAAGGAAAATGTGATTTTTTTTTAAAATTCATTAAAAAAACATGAAGAAAAGAAAGCGCTTTTAGGGAAAAAAATGTTGCCTATAGTACACAAAAGAAAGTGTTTTCTACTAAAAATGTTGCCTTAAAGTGAAAATAAAAAATATATTAGACACCGCTTTCAAAAGTGTTATCTAAAGGGGTACAATAGAAATCGTTTTTTCCCCTAAGAAAACGCTGCCTAAACTTGCCAATAGTAAGCATAAAAGGATAGAAAAAGTGATGCTAAAGGCCCACTTAAGAAAGTATTTTTTCATGTAAAAGCGTTGCTAAAAGGATACTTTAGAAAACGCTTTTAAAGGTAAAACGTTGCCTAAAGTAGGCCTTTAGCAGAGCTTTCTCATTAAAAAAACGTTGTCTTTACCTACGACACCACCACCTTAGGCAGCGTTGTTAAAGATAAAAAAAATGATGTTTTTTTTCTTATTTGGCTTAGTGTTAGGAAAGAACCTTAATTCAAAGATGAAACACCTAGTTGCTACATAAGTTTATATTTTATATAACTTAGTAATATTTTATATGACTTTGTAATTAACATGTAATGTTTAAATTATTTTCAATATATAGAGTTGTGGAAGAAACCAATATGCTAAAATGACTTAGAAGAAAGCCAAAATTTTATATCCCTATAATAAGTGTATTATTTTTAACATTCATTTATCTATAATTACATGTGTTTTATGTGTATTATTATTCACTATATAATATATATATTTGCAGACGATGAAATAACTAGGAGGATACGAGTGTGGATATTATGTCATAAAACACATAATAAACATTGTCCCTGCTGGCATTGTTGATTTTTTAGAGTAGATAATATATACTTATAATAACATATTAATTATTTTTACCGCATAATGTTTTGTTATTATTTTTAATTAAGTGTTCTTACATTTTATTCAACTTATATAGATATTTAACGACGATACACCATTTACAAAAGAAGATTCAAAAGACGACAATTCACGTTGGATATCTTGTTTCTATGAGATTTATAAGCAAAATTGACACCAATTTTGTAATATGTGTGCATTATTGGTTTTGTTGTAAATAATGTATAGGTTTGTTTAACATTTTTGTAGAAGATACGTGTCATTTTGGTGCACATATATAATCTATAGTTTTGTTCCACCTTTCAGTTCATATTTTATTCATATTTTGTCCTGGTAAAAATGTGGTATAAATATAGTTTGAAAAAAAATATATAAAAAAAAAATCAATGGAGTTCACCACAGTTGGGTCTCTCAATCTTGGTAAAATATTATCACCAACACATATATATTCCCACGATTAACTTTAACAAATGTGGGGAAATATACATGCGCCAAAATATAGAATCAAACCCATGACCAACCCATTTTTCACCGGGATTAGGAATTCCAATTGTGATCAAAAGTGGTGCGCTATCCAGTTTCTCACCTCGGCCAATAGTCCATAGTTAAAAGTAACACATATATTATCACACCCTTCAATGCCACGAGCCATCAACCCTGGTGAAATCCTTCATGTAACTGTGGTGATAAATATTTTTTTTTTTGTATTTGTGAGGATTTGGATACCCGATAGAGTTCAGGGTTTCAATGTCAAATCATTTTATTCATCCCTCGCAAGGAACCATCATCCCACTTTGTCGGAAGCAAATTATTGGTAGCTCTAAACTCGATTTGGAAATGTAAAATTCCATTGAAAATCAACATCTTAGGCTGAAGACTTCTACAAAGTAAGTTACCCGCAACAAAGACTCTACAAAAAAAAGGTATTTTAACTGTCACTTTTTCATTTAGTTGTGCGCATTTTACTTTGAAAGTCTTAAAACTTTAGACCATATCTTCTTCTTTTTCTCCAAAATCAAGAAACTTTGAAAATACATCCTTCAATGGGTAGGAAATAATTTAACTATAGAGGAATCTCGATTTGATCATTTCTACAAATTTAGGAATTTGTTGCATGACAATAAAGTGTATAGTATATATGTTTGATGATATCGTATGCAACTTATTGGATAATATGGAACATTAGAAATTCGATTATGTTTGAAAGAGAAATCATTCACATCGAGGAAAAAGCGAAGAAACTAAGAGAATAACTTGGTTTTGTCTTTCAAGCAAGAAATTTGTCGCTTTATGTCACAAGTATTATTATTAGATGAACAAACCTTTGTTGTGTTTATCCAAATTTTAACTTGTATTTTCTCTCATCTTCTGTAATGGAATGAATTATCCCATATACTTCTCATTTATTCCATTTTACTCATAAAAAAAAGTGTTTATAAATAAAAATTAGTTTTTTTTAATACAACGCCTCTATTTTTGTGGGTGTGATGAGACTTCGATAGGTGTATGTTTTGAGATAATTTGTAAAAAAAAAATTTATAAAAGTTATAGTTGAGAGGATTTATAATTTTTTATTTTTGTGAAAAATTGTTATCAAGGGTGTTTGAAATTTTTCTATGCAATTTTGAAATTCTAATTTTTGTAATAATAAAATTGTAAATGCATGAAAGAATTTATAATTTTGTCTTTGTAAAAAATTATAAATTGATTATTAAGATATTTTTATTGATATAATGTGAACTAATATATGAAAATTTCGAACCATAATAAAAAGATTTAGAAGGTTTAATATCTTTTTTAATCTTGTATCTTAATCTTGTGATCCTCCTAAATATTTATTCAAACAATGGTCCTCTTAAAAATTTTAAAGGGTTAAATGTGTGTGTAATCCTCCTAAATTTCTTAAATTTCGTTTTTAGTCTCTTAAAATATTTATTCAAACAATGGTCCTCTTAAAATTTTTAATTTATACTTTTGTTCTCTCCTGCAACTTAGTAACGATTTTTACAATTTATAGCGACAAAATTAGTGACAGTTTATTACTTAGCGACAATTTTAGTGATGTAACTAGTAATAAGGACAAAAAATATGGATGCAAATTTTTTGAAGGATCATTCTTTAAAGAAAATATTTTGAGGGAATAAAAATATTTAGAAGGAGTACAAACATATTTAACCCTAGCTTCAACCCGAAATTTATGCAATTTTTTTAAAATTTTCTTTCGGTTGGTTTCTTTTCTTTTCCCTATAATTATGCGGATTCTGTTGGGTTGAGGTACCCCTAATTCCTTCTATTTGATATTATATATATATATATATATATATATATATATATATATATATATATATATATATATATATATATATATATATATATATATATATATATATATATATATATATATATATATATATATATATATATTATCTTGCTTATAAAATAAATATTTAACCCTAAGTTTAAATTATGTTCTATAGTAATACATTTAAGCATGAAATTTTTAATGTAGGCTCATAAGCTTTTATTATTAAAAATAAATATATAATTTAATATGAAATATCCACCATTTAATATAATAAAAACATTATTATTAAAAAATATTATTCATATTATTTTAATAATAAATTTATTTGATAACCTAAAATGTATGTCCAATATTTTTTATTGAGTAAACTTATAAAAATAGTACTATCTCACATCTAATAATTTAAAATTTTAAAATTTTATTTATTTAACTATTTTAAAAAAATAAATATCACTATTTTCATAAAATGAACATTTGCCCTTTTTATAATACAAAAGAATTCAAAATCTATTTTCTTTTTGTTCAAGAGAGTTCTCAATTTCTATTTGCTACTTTCATACAAAAAATATAAAAGTATTTAAGCATGTGTATATAAATCAACTATATAACTATCATTTCTGCATCATCATCGATGTGAATTCAGAATGCCCATGCTTTCATATATCTTTTCGAATAAATTAGTTAAATAATATTCCATATGGAAGCCGACAAATATTTAGCTGTTATTCAAATTTTGGTATCTTAATTTTATTTTTTTAATTATATTTCCATTACACACGTTGTATATGAGGAAAGATGGACTCGAACATGTTTGCTTATGTATTTAATTTCATAGTTATTTTATCTCTCCTGTTATTATATTTTTCTAACATATACTATTGTTTATATTTATAATAAATAAAATATTAGTTGAAAACGGAAAATAATGAAATTTAGTAATGGTCACACTACTATAAAATGCTAAAATAACAACGTGCGACTTATAATGCATCTTTTTATACTGTTGTATAGGTTAAAAATTATGTGCCCAGTCAAAAACTGGATGAATATCAGTCTTTTAATGACGGTTGAATAGAATCATCTTTATAATAAATAAAATGTAGCAAAATTCGATTACCCAATTATATTTTTATTTTATTTTTAGGATACATTCAGCGTGTGTAATTAATACCATTATTTAAAAGATACATTGTAAATTATTTTACAACGGTTGTGTCAAAAAACCGTAGTAATAAATAAAATGTAACAAGTTTAGATTCCCTACAACTACGTTTTTCCATTTTTTATTAACATTTAGCGTGAGTCACTTAATACCATTATATTAAATAACTTTTGTTATAGGTTTAAGATTCCACTACGGTTTGTTTTCCAACCGAGATTAAAAGCTTTATTGATGAATTAAAACAAAACTTATTTTGTATTTCTTTCATAAGAAGCCCTAATCGAGCAAGCGAGTCAAAGACAACAGAGACGACAACGGTACTCCAACATCATCATTTGATTACAACTAGGTATTATTTACCAATATTCACTTGTTGCTTCATCTTCGAAGTAAGGTAATCTTCAATGTCTTCATTCTTTCTTTTTTGTTGATGGTGTACACATATTCATTTGTTGCTTCTGATTCGAAGTAACTTTGTTCATTTGATTCTTCATATTTGACGTACGATACTCTTCAAGATCTTCATTCCTTACGTTCATTTGATTACATTTAGGTATTCTTCAATATCTTCATTCTTTTTTTCTATATTCATATTGTATATGCTCAAGTCAGAAGGAGTTGTTTCATATGCTTTACGTTCATATTGTATATTGATTTTATCTTTGTTCATGTTGTATATGCATATGCTTGAGAAGTTTCATTCACATTATTAAACATGTATATAAATTTCAAAATTTGTAATGGATCATAGTTGGATGAAAGTCAATATATTAGACCAGGTTTATGAGAAAGGAGTTTGTAAATTCCTTGAATACGAGGATAAACATCTTCTCGGCAATAAAGGTATCTTTTATTGTCCTTGTGTTGTTTGTGCGAATATCAATAAGGGTACAAAGAAAGAAATACACAATCACCTTTGTTGTGATGGTATTTGTCAAAATTATATAACATGGACGTGGCATGGTGAGGTGGATAATGAGGAAACTCGGGCGTCACAAAGTTAAATAGTGGATGAATATGAATATATGGAAGATCAACTAGAGGATATGTTCTGTGATATATGAGAATCTTCTTTTAAGAATCATATTTATGATACTTTATGTAATGATAAAGACATCCATTTATATAAGGGATGCACAGAGTTCACACGATTGTCGGCGGTGTTAAAGTTGTTTAATCTGAAAGCAAAAAATGGATGGTTGGATAAAAGTTCACGGAATTACTTGAATTTCTACAACAAATATTACCAAAAGATAACAAAATGTCAGATCATTGCTATGAGGCCAAGAAGATATTGTGTCAAATGGGTCTGGAGTATATCAAGATACATGTTTTCCCTAATGATTGCATATTATACTGGAAAGAGTATGAACACTTATGTCAATGTCCGAAATGTGGTATTTCACGTTACAAGGCCAACAATGGTGATGACAATGACTATGGCAATGTTAGTAGGAAACATCCTCCCGCTAAAATGTTATGGTACTTGCCAATAGTTTCACAATTAAAGAGACTATTTGCTAACTCGAAGGACGCAAAGAATATTAGATGGCATGCAGATGAAAGGATTTATGATGGAAACATTCGCCATGTGGCTGATTTGTTGCAATGGAAGAAAATTGATTCGTTGTTTCCAGATTTTGGAGTCGAGCCAAGAAACCTTAGGCTTGGGCTAGTCACCGAAGGAATGAATCCCTTTTGGCAATCGAGCATTAATCATTCTATGTGGCCTGTTCTTCTCACTATTTGTAACCTATCTCCTTGAAGCGCAGGTACATACTATTAAGTATGATGATTTTTTGACCGCGACAACCTGGTAATGACATATATGTTTATCTAAGTCCATTAATTGATGATTTACGAATCTTGTGGAATGAAGCGTTGAAGTTAATGATGCATATTCCGGGGGAAAGTTTAATATGCATGCAATGTTATTTTGCACAATTAATGACTTTTCGGCTTACAGTAACTTGGTTGGATACAGTGTCAAAGGACATAGAGCATGTCCTATATGTAAAGATGATACTTGTTATCACCAAATTGGGTTTGGAAAAAATACATGTTACCTTGGGCACCAAAAATTTCTAAAATCGGGTCATCCTTATCGTAGATTGTGAAAGACTTTAAATGGAGAGCAAGAGTTTGGTGAGGGTCCTAAATCTTTAACAGGGGATGAAGTTTATCAACGGCAGGAACACATTAATGTTATCTTTGGGAAGAGAGAAAAAGAAAAAGGTGGGAAGAGAGAAAAAGGAAAAGGTGGCAAACAAGAAAAAGAAAAAGTGGGGTTGCAAAAACTATATGGAAAAAGAAGTCCATATTCTTTGATATATATTTTATATTGGTCAAGTATTGATGTTAGACATTGTCTTGATTTGATGCACGTGGAGAAAAATGTGTGTGATAGTTTGATTGACAAACTTCTAAACATTTTGGGCAAGACTAAATATAACAAGGCTTCCCGTCTTGATATGGATAAGATGGGTATACGAAAACAGTTGGCTCTAATAGATAAAGGTAAAAGAACTTATCTTCCTCCAGCATGTCACACTCTATCTAAAAATGAAAAGAAGGTGTCATGTGAGTGTTTGCAAGGTATTAAAGTTGCACAAGGTTACTCATCAAACATAAAAAAAAACTTGTATCAATGAAAGATCTAAAGTTATTTGGTTTAAAATCTCATGATTGTCATGTATTGATGCAACAACTTCTACCAGTGGCTATCCATGAGATCCTTTAAAAAAATGTGAGAATAACTATAATGAGATTGTATTTATTCTTCAATGACATATGTAATAAAGTTCTTGATTTCAAAAAATTGGATGAATTAGAAAACCAAGCTGTCACAATCTCATGTCAATTGGAGATGTATTTTCTGCCATCATTTTTTGACATTATGGTTCACTTACTTGTTCATCTCGCTAGAGAAATCAGAATATGTGGTCCATTTTATTTGAGGTGGATGTATCCAATAGATTTATATATGGAGATCTTTAAAGGATATACGAAGAATCATCACCGACCAGAAGCTTTGATTGTTGAAAGGTACATCATATAGAAGAAGTTGTTGAGTTTGTACAAACTATTTGTCGTATGCAGATTCTATAGGAATTCCAAAGTCCCGTCATGCTGACATGGAAGGAAGAGGTATTCAAGGTCTAGATGTTAGGTTAATGGCTCATGATGTAGTTATTCAAGCACATTTCTATATATTGAATAATATAAATGAGATTCAAGCTTTCATAGAAACTCACAAAAGACTTTTGAAGAAAGATATCCCCGAATGAGTGACAAATTATTGTCGATACATCATAACAATAGATTCATAGATTGGTTATAAAAAATGTATCTAATGATCGTAGTGTATCTGAGATACTTAAATGGTTATCGTACGAGCCAAAATTTTGTGTCATTACTTAGAGTGCATACTACATTGGTCATTAGACCTTTTATGCAAAAGATAAAGATGATCGTAGTACAATGAAAAATAGTGGAGTTATGGTTGAAGTCAAATCGATGTATTTCTCAAGTTCATAAGATAAGAATCCGGTATTGGAAACTACCGCGTTTTATGGTGTCATTGATGAGATTTGGGAGATTGATTATTTTATTTTCAAAGTGTCTTTATCTAAATGAAAGTGGGTTCCCAATAATAGTAATGGTGTAGACATTTATGAATTACGATTCACCCGGGTCGACCTTGGCAAAACATATTTTAATATCGAACCATTTATTATGGCTTCTCAAGCAAAACAAGTTTTCTATGTTGTCGATACATCGGACATATCGGAGAAATGATCAATCTTTCTCCAAGGAAAACAAATTCCTCTTATGAAAGTCTTGATATTCTGTCCACACCTTCTTAGACAACACAAGTTCCTGCCTCATATGATGAAGTTTATGGGGATGTCGTTCATGCTATACGACTCGATCATGAAGAAGGCATATGGGAAAATTAACAAGTATATAATTATTATTTATTCATAATATATTAATTGTACATGTTATAGTTTAGAAGTATATTTTTACTAAGTATAATTATTTGAAATCATAGGTATTTTGAGTCCAGACAGTACCAGGCCAAGAGTCAAGATACCAAAGAGACAAGATATCAATACACCAAGTTACAATTTTGTGAAGTTATGTAATGTTTGTTCTGATAAACTGATAAACTGTAATGTAATATTATGAATATGTAAGTTTAATTATGTTCTTATAAATTGTAATGTGATATTATGAATATATAACTTGTTTGCTCTGATTCAATGTAACATGGTATATCTGATTCACTGTAATGTGGTATATCTGATTCACTGTAAATGTGAATTGTGTTTTCTACTTCGCTGTGATATGGAGGACAATAATACAGGTAAGAAAATGAAATTAATTATAAACGTAGGATAATATTCGTTAATTTTACAGAAAAATTAACGACGATTGTATTTCATAACCGTTATAATATTTGTTAATTTTGCAGAAAACTAACGAGAGTTATATTTGATAACCATTATAATATCTAGCGTTCTATCCAGGAAAAAATAAATATCAAAATGACGCTGCAGGGAATCGAACCCAGGACAATTATATTTATTACAATGGTTCATTATAAAACTCGTCGTGATACGTAGCGCGCTTTTCAGATTATTACAACGCCTACTTAGTTGTGATTGTAGGTATGGTTTATACAACAATACTATACATAATAACGCTCTCGACCGCGTCATTATATGTCATTTTCAATCGTTGTTAAATGGGTTTTTCGCAGTAGTGTCAAATTCCTTTCAATCGAATGCGGGTTGGATGGGTGCAATTTTTTTTATGAAGGTCATAAGATTATTAAAATCTAATAAAGCATATTATAACTTAAACGATTTTATATTTTACTCATGTTTCATGGCTTCAAAAACGTTAATATTTTTATATATAAAAGTGATATAAGAGTGGATCACAAATAACAACTAAAAATCCTAATTTTATTAATCTCAAGCGTAGCTCTTACTTCTATAAATTAGGTTTAACAATGTCCTCTTTAAATAATATTTACTATGCATAGAATTAGGCATAAAACACACAACATATCCAAAAACAGCAGCTGCAAATATTCTACATAATCTTCTGCATCAAAATATGAACAAAATATAAAGTTTCCTACAAAGTCTCCAAGTCATTTTTTTTATGAAACAAATGCACTTTTGGTACAAAACCTCCTAAAATAATCGTCCTTAGATTGTGACAGAATGTGAACTATAACCATATAGAATCTCACACTTTAAAACAAATCTTCCAAATACATAAAACCCTAACACCTTGTATAACATGTCACGGCATCGTGTTGACCATCAATGGTGTGTGACCAACATGTCAAGACATCTTGCTCTACATTTTATTGTGAAACTTGTTTTAACAAAATTGTTGTTAATCCCAAAATCGCAGAACTAACACATGACAATAATAGGATTCCCCTTATCACAATTATAACCTATGGCTCTACTGCATATAACACCCCATTTATGATATTGTCATTTACATTAATAAAAGTTTTCCTTTGAATGATTTTTCAGGACATATTATCCCTTGTGTCTCTTATTTCTCTACTAAGAGAAATTGTTTTCCCTTTTATAAAAGTTTAACTACATCTAAAAATTACTTTGACTTAATCCATACAAATATTTGGGGATCCTTTGTTATCCCCTCCATGATGGTTCATAGTTTTTTTTACCATTATAGACGATCACTAAGATTCTTTTGGATATATCTTATGAGAATTAAATCTAAAACTTCTACTATTGTTAAATATTTTGGTTCTCTTATACAAATTCAATTTCACAAAATTGCCCAATCAATCAAATCCGATAATAATATTGAATTTTATTTAAAAGAATTCTATTTGCCATATTGGATCCATCATCATATATCTTCTCTTGTCACACCTTAACAAAACAATATTGTTAAAAGAAAACACCAACACCTCCTCTATGTTCTAGAAACCCGTCTTTTTATGCAAAATTTCTAGTCTATTGGGATCATGCCATTGTGCATGTTGTTTTTCTTAATAATAGACTTCCTTCTAAATATTTAAAATAAAACCCGTCTTTTACTTTTATTTACAATGACTTACCTAACTATATCACTATGAAAGTTTTTGGATGTTTAATTTACACTACTAGTCTAACACAATAGAACCTAATTTGACTCCAAATCTAGAAAGTGCAATTTTATTGGTTACAAAAATGATATAGGGGTTATTTTGGTTGTTTTTTCTAAATGATTTTTATATTGTAATATAATTTTGTGTAAAAAAATTACAAGAATTTTTTCCATAAAAACTTCAAATGAAAATTTGGTTTGAATAGTTATTCTTGAAATGTAATTTTAGATATTTCATCATTTTATTGAAATTTTTCTTAAATTTCAAATTTTCAAAAAATCACTTAATGTTGAAGCTACTTCAAATAGATTTTCATAAAAATCATTTTTGAGATACTATTTTTTTGAAAAAATGCGATTTCGATTATGTTTTGATCTTCAATAATGTATGTTTATGTTATAGAATATTAAAATTAATCTTTCAATTTAGAAAAAACGAATATAAAAGAACTTGTTTCTGTCTTTTGTTGAATCTTTTTCATAGCTCGACAGGTTAATAGATACGTCAATGATATTTTTTCTGTATTTATTATACGGTTAACCAACATGTTAACTAATCAATTACGATAAATTAGATCGTATCTATAGGACTACAATAATTTATTTTAACTTTCTGGCTCTATATTTTGAATGTCCTTGTTGACGTTCCTTTACTCCAATAATATATAAAGAGTCTCAAACAATATCCCACACAAGTAAATCTTTAATTTTTCCCCTCTTACTAAGATTAGAGGATGTTATTGCAAATTATGACAAAGATCAAATATGTGTTTCAATTTGAGAGATAAAGCGTGTGTTTGGTTATATGGTGAAAATAATTGATTTTGAATTAATTTTGTAAAATTTATTCCAACTAAAAGTGAGTCGAAGGTAAAATAATTTATATTTAAATTAATTTATGTAGAAGTGTTGTTGAAAAATAAATTTCAATATAAAAATTATATTTAAATTCAAAAACTATAAATTTTAACTTCGAGTAAAATAATACTCAAGACATAATCAATTTTATTTTAAAATAACGAAACCCCTTAAAATCATTCAAAAATCAGTTATACATGTCTAAAATTATTTTTGACTCTTTCAAAAAATAATAATTAAACTACACTAAACATACTTTAGCAACTTTACCTAACAAAAAAGTTTAGTTTTTTAAGGATAATTCATCAAAAAGCTGCTAGATAAAACATATCCTTATTTTTCTTTGACCATTTCTCACTACACCCAATATGCTTCTTAAATACCATAGAAAATTTCAAAAATATCTTTAATTTTTGGAAATATACTTCTGAATGTATTCTAATACATATATTTTATTTTTTTCCCGAATTATATCTCAATTTCATAAATATATTTATTTTAAAAATATATCTCTAAAAAAAAATATTTTTTGTTGTTGTTGGAAAACAACATTTACCACACTACCTTCACTCACTACATACATGCTATTTGATACATATCACTACCTGCTATCACAATATCTTGTATTAACTACATGCTAATACATTCATAAATAATTTAAAATATTTTTAATTGATTTATAATTAATAATATATTGAAATCAATGAAAATAATTTTAAAATATAAAAAATGCAAAAAGTAATTATTATTATTATTATTATTGTTGTTATTAACAAAACATTATTATTAATTATTATTGACTACAACAAACAAGACCTTAGACAATGTTTTTTTCACTTAGACAGCGCTGTCTAAACCTCCGCTGCTGAAGGTTTAGACAGCGCTTTTTTAAATCTTAAAAGCGCTGTCTAAGATACCCTTAGACGGTGCTTTTAGAAATACCTTAGACAACGCTTTTGATTTAAGCGTTGTCTAATCCCCTCCTATTTTAATTTTTTTAGGTATACCTTAAACAACGCTTTTGGTGAAAGCGTTGTCTAATCCCCTCCTATTTTAATATTTTTAGGTATACCTTAGACATCGCTTTTGAAAAGCGATGTCTAAGCCCTCTCTTAGACAGCGCTTTTGCCAAAAGCGCTTTCTAAGCCCCCCCTAGACAACACTTTTTGTGTAAAACGCTGTCTAAGGTATACGAAAATTTTTGAATAGTTTTTTTGAAACCACTTTTTTTACCAGGTTTTTAAACCAGAATTTTGACCTGTTTTCAACCAATTTTTGGTAGACAAATATCACAAATTATATATCAATTTATGTACCAAAATTATAAATCCAAAATTGGCAATTCAAACCAATATATATATATATATATATATATATATATATATATATATATATATATATATATATATACCAATTCAAACCATTTTGGCCTATTATAATTACAAGTAATTGCATTTTACTACAAATGTACATATTATAAGTACACATATCTAATCCATCTAAAGCATTGCTTCAAATATACATAGGTCCTGAAACAACACAAAGATTGTAATTCAATTAATAAACAATATTATAGAAATTACAACGTTACACATTTAAATTTTCATCAATTAAAGTAAGAGTACAATATTATACCTCACATAACACCTAGCTCTATAATGAATTGACATCATTCCTCTTTGATTTCGTCCACTTGATCTTTTATATAATATGCACACTTGAATTCATCAAAGTACTACATAATAATAAAATATAGTTTGATTTAATTTCAACTATTTAATTATATGAGAGATATGTGTAAATATTAAAATAACTCATAAGTTAGAAATACATACATCGGTGGGAATCTCTAATCGGCCCAAAACAAGAGTATCTCGCATAAACCTCAACATGAAATATCCGCAATCTATTTGATTACGTTGTTGAGGACACTACAGTTGAAAAGAAAATATGGATAAATCCTAAGTTTTATCAAGTATCGTCACTAATATATTAAAAAATGTGTAAATTAATAATATACCGCCACTTTTATCCATGTAAGGCAGTTGGCTCCCCTCTTTGATGTTTGGATATCTTGTTGGGCTCGAAAAGCTTGTAGGATGCTAATAAAATAAAAATGAAGTAATTAGAACAATTCATATAAATTAATAAATACACACAAGAAAATTTAGAACAATCTCACTTACGTGTCAATTGTGTCCTTCATATCCGGGTATGTTGTCCAATCATTTCCTAACTAGTCAAGATAATAAACGATTTCTCTGATAGGATTGATTGCGAGCAACAATCAATGTCCACTGTATGATTAAACAAATGTTAGATGTAAATTTTCTACACGACGTCAAAATACAAAATAATTATAATAGATAAATTTAGAATGAAATTCTAACCCGATATTAAACGGTATAAAGAACAACTTCTCTGCATCTTTGTTGGCCATGAGGATCCTGAGAACGTACTCTGTCACGGTATCCGGTCTACTTATATTAAACTTAAGTTGACAGACGCGGGTGCTAAGAATCCAAATGTTACGTCCAATCCATTGGGGCACATCAATTTGTCATACAAAAACCTTAAATAAAAACATCATTAACATTAGACGCCTCATTTGAAACATAAAGTAAATAAGTTGTTCAATTAATATAACAAAGTATACCGGATTTACCTGATATATGTATTGACAACACTGACGCCAATTTCTTCACGACCAAAAACTTGCATGAAATCTTCATTACCAATCATTTGTTTGTAATCAAAGCTGAAAATATCTTCCTCCATATGCACAAGACGAACACCTTCGGTCGGTATATCTGTCATCTCTAGAAATGTTTGGAGGCACGTCCTATACTTGGTGGTAGGTTTTTTCTTAGCTACGGTCTTCTTAGCACCAGCCTTTTTTTGTTGTGCGGAGGCGTTGCTAACCTCCTTTTTTTGTTGTGTGGCGGCTTTGCTAACCTCCTTTTTTTTGGTGTGCGGAGACGTTGCTAACCTCCTTTTCTTGAAGCTACATATCATATAAATAGATGAAATTAAGAATTTAACAACTTCCATGCATATATGTCATATAATTGTATTGTACCTGTTTTTTTGAAACCACGGACTCGGTATGTCGCGTAATAGTATTATCTTTTGATTTGGATCTTGTGGGAGTCTATTTAACATAACCAAGTAAAAAATGTACGTAAAATGCCCGTAAAAACTTTGAATATACACATTAAGGTTAACAAAGGTTTTAGGCATACCTCATATCCTACGCTAATGAGGTTTGTCGACCATGCAACAAACAAACCTACTGCTTCGTCCACCATTGTTGCATCTGAACCATCGTTAGGATATGGTAATGATGCATTCGGCTCAACTGCAATATCAACCGATACTTTCAAACATCCAGCAGAGAGCTCTCTGGTGTGAAGTAATACTCCGCTAATGTTATGCACTTTTCTCTTGCCAACCATCCGATAATATGGTGACGATAAATAGAGATGACAATGGGAAATGTCCTAAAACCAATAATAAAATGAAATTGTTAATGTTTATATATGTCAAATACATAATTTAAGCAAATAGTTCAATTTAAGACAATTATATGTAATTACCTCTGGAATGTTCGGCTTAAAGGTACAGTTGATACTATCTTTGTCCGAAGCATCTCTGAAACATTTTGAGGCGCTAGCCTCTCTTTCTCTCCTTAATGCATCAAGCTCAGCTTGCATTGCTTCCAATTTTGCATGAAGCTCCAGATTACTAGGAGCCTTTCCTTTTTTAATACTCAGGGTGGTCGGAGTGACTCCAAATCCCTTACCCCTCACCCGACCAGAATACTCACGGACATCTAATACCTGACTAAGTATGCTCCTAGTATCATCTGGAGGTAAAGACTGAGATAGCGCCTCCTGAAAATCAGATGAATACCGTATACTTGTCAAATATTTGTTTATAAAGTTTTTATTTAATTAAAGAAAAAATGTTATACTTACATATTTCTCGTATACTTGTAAAAGATCTTCTTTAGGAACTCCAGATTTGCCCACACGGGCTTCCTTCCACAAAACATGTGCAGGAATAGATTTTTCAGAACTTTTCCCCTTCTGCAGCTACACATTAAGTCATACAATATGATCAAATAAAACTAATATATGATGAACAAATATGTTATCACAATTTATAAATACTTACCATGGATTGTTCTATGCGTCCATATCCGACACGTCCTTTTCGGTACGGATATGCGGGACTTGATGCTCTTTCCCGATTTGTGGCACTTAGTCTTTTAAATACAGGGTCCAGTCGTTTGGATTTGAAGGCTTCCCATTCTTCTGCTGATATCAAACTTTCATATTTTTTAGGAAGCTCCGCATCAACATAATTATCATCCGCATCCTTAAGGAACTTGGATGATAAAAATGTTCTAAACCTCGTAAAAGCTTTCCGGCCAATTTCATACAAAAACCTCTTCTTTCTTCTTCGATTTTAAAACACCGCTAAGAAAAACATACAGATTGTGCGTTAGTACAGGTAATCGAAAAAACATAATTGATTCGCATAATTAAAGACATAATTATTGTACCTTTATCTCACTCAAAATTCTTTCTTTGGAGTCATTCAGATCTTTGTTTCTCCAATCATCACAAGTAATGGGAACTTCATTCCTTACTAGTGCACCGATGAAACTAGTTAAGGTGTGCCCATTAGGTTCTATAAGCTGCCCCTGATGGCTCCAAATCACATCTAGAATGATGCCTCGAGATCTACCATTGACCACTCTTCTCATAACCGTTATACCTCTTCGAATCTCTTCTTCAGTTGATACTTTTTTACTACCTCCTTCATGTGTCGAATGATCATCATGTGGGTTATCATCATTAGTGGCCATGTCTAACCTGTAATAAAGAAACCAAGGAGGATCAAATATAACTTATAATAAAAGCAATTGAAAACACAAAAATAAAGAAACCATGCATGATCAAATCTAACTTATAATCAAATAAATACAACAATGTCAAATAAATACATACATAATAAATAAACCATGCATGATCAAATCTAACTTAATAAAAAGTGCTTAAACTCATAAGCACTTCTAAGTATATTAGTTAGATATTCTCAAAAGTTTCATGAATACCCTATATTGATACACACTCTAAGTTTCATGTCCAATATTAATAACTTACACTATTCTAGTTTTTATGTATAGAATAGTATAACTATATACAAAAAGAGCTTAAAATAATAAGCACTTCTTCAAACAATGTCAATCATATACAAAAAGATATTAAACTCATAAGCACTTCAACAACAATGTTAACTATATACTAAAAGAGCTTAAACTAATAAGCACTTCTACAATAATATACAAAAAGAGCTTAAACTAATAAGCATTTCTACAACAATGTCAACTACAACAATGTCAACTACAACAATGTCAACTACAAACAAAAAGAGCTTAAACTAAAAGAGATAAAGTTGATTTCGTTCTTGCCCTAAACAGAGAAGAAAAGAACAGAGAAGAAAAAAATAGAGAAGAAGCTTACCAAATAATGTGGTGGACGACGGTGAACGTGGAGGACGATGGTGGCGAGAAGCTCAGTTAGGGCAATGGTGGCGAGAAGCTCAGTTAGGGTAATGGTGGCGAAAAGCTCAGTTAGGACGACGACGGTGTTCATTCGTAGAAAGTGAGAGAGTTCGCAGAAGAGAGGGAAATGAAAATAGAAACTGTATATTTTTAATATAATTAGACCTTAGACAGCGCTTTTGATTTTATTTATTTTTTAATTGAAAGCCTTAGACATCGTTTTTTTTAAAGCGCTGTCTAAGGTCTATCTTTAAAAGCGCTGTCTAAGGACTATCTTAGACAACGCTTTTTCAAAAGCGCTGTCTAAGGTATGACTTTTAGCAACGCTTTTATTATTTTTTTTTAACAGTTTTCGTGTTTTCTTTTAATTTTGACCTATACCAGCGCTTTCTTTATAAAGCGTTATCTAAGGTGCGCTTTTAAATCTTATTTTTGGCATAGTGTATTAATATTAATAATAATTATTATAACTATTATTATTATTATTTCTTACCTTTTTCTATTTATTATATTTAAAGATTTTTTTATTATTTATTGAGTTCAATATATTGTTAATTATAAATTAATTAAAAATATTTTAAGTTATTTATAAATGTATTAGAGGTAGTTAATACAATATATTGTGATAGCATATAGTGATTAAAAATGTTTTTCAGAAAAATATATTTTTTAAACTTTTTTAAGATATATTTTCGAAATAAATATATTTATAAAATTGAAATCTGATTTAAAAACGAATAAAATACCTTCGGAGTTATATCTTTGAAAATTAGATATATTTTTAAAATTTTATATAATATCTAAGATACATATTGGGTGCATTAAAAAATGGTCTTTTTTTTTCTCTCTCATCCACCTATATGAATTATATCTCTTATAGTGAAAGAGTTGGCAGATAAATCATCCTCATTTTTCCTTTTTCTCATCCACATATATTTATAAATTTTAGTTAACTTGATAATATATTTGTTAGACGAATTTTAAATTTTAGAGTTGACTGAGTACCCAATAATTAATCCCAAGTCCATGCACTTGCAGGTCATAAGAAAAAGTAGATAAATAATAAGCTAAAATCTAATGACAATGCACGTGTTGAGCTACACGGGTTACCACTTACCACCATTATTGGATAAATTGATCTGTGCATTCCAGTATTTGGGGTGTGAATTATCGGTCAATGACATCATTGTTTTTTTTTTTTTAAACAAATGGGATTAATAACAGAATACTAGGTGTATTCAAACCTTACAAGCAAAAATACCGGAAAATCGATTACAAAAAGAAATTTCACTCCAAAACCGATCTAACTATTATCCTAGCGGATTCGAACAATAAGCTAGAAAGTCAGTTTTGGAAAGAGAATTATCACATAAAATCGACCACTTCCAAGCTAAGATTTTAATGTCCCAACAAATATCCGAAAAAATAACTCGGCCAAAATTAAAGATGAAGTTATTTCTAACTTTCCATAAAATCCACAAAACAGAGAACCAAATAGAAACCCTTCTATTAAAGTCTTCTTTTTCATTTTCTAGACCAATCCAGTTAAAAAGAAAAGACCAAAAGCATCCACCAAAAACTACCGAAATACCGATCCACCACCCTATAAAATTCCAGACTGCTTTCACAAAAGAGCAGTCGAACAACAGATGAACGACATCTTCCTCTTTTCATTGTTAAATCCTAGATCATGCGAAAATCTTATCAAAAACCTGCAAATTTAGTAAAAATTCATAAATTTTATTAAGTGATCTCTAAAGTGAGAGAGGTATTTTATCGATTAACTCATATTTAGTAAAAAATTTATAAGTTTTATCTAGTAAGTGATCTCTAAAGTGAGAGAGGTATTTGTAAGATAATTTAGGACGTAAATTTGATTGATATGATAGTTATTTATACATAATACAATTATGTGGTTATAATTCTAATAATTATTTGTAATTAATACAAATAATAAGTTTTTTATATTTACATATCTAATATACCCCTGTAGTCAAAACGGGAGGTGAACGAATGTTTAGACTATCAAGAAAGTCATCAAATAGTTGCAACGGAAGTCCCTTTGTGAAGATGTTAGTAATCTGAAAACACGAGGGAATGTGAAGAACGCGTACTTGACTGCAAGCAACATTCTCACGCACGAAATGTATATTTATTTCAATATGTTTGGTGCGTTGATGTTGAACAGGATTGCCTGAAAGATAAATTGCGCTGATGTCAAAATATGCCAAAGTAGCTTTTGTGATAGGACAACATAGTTCCAAGAGTAAGTTGCGTAACCAACATGATTCAGACACAACATTAGCTACACCTTTGTATTAGACTTCGACACTTGAACGAGACAATGTATGTTAGTGTTTTGCGGACCATGAGATTAAGTTGTCACCGAGATAAACGCAGTAGCCACAAAGCTAGATCTTCTAGTGTCTGGACAACCGGCCCAATCTGTGTCTGTGTAAGAAATGAGCTTGTCGACGAATGAAGGGTACATATGGAGGCCAAAATCTATGGTACCATTAATGTATCGAATAATGTGTTTCAAGACAGACATGTGTTGAGTTTTTGGATTATGCATAAATAAACACACCTGTTGAACTACATATAAGATGTCTGGTCGAGTGAACGTCAAGTATTGCAATGCTTCAGAAAGGTTACGATATTCGATTGGATCATGGTAAGGGTTACCTGATGAACCACTAAGTTTCGCCTTTGTGTCAACTGGTGTGGAGGATGGTTTGCACGAGGACATACTGACTCGTTCTATAATTTCTTATGCATATTTCTTTTGAGAAAGAAAAAGGCCTTCGGGATATCGGGTGACAGAAATACTCAGAAAATAACTTAGAGGCCCCAGATCCTTCATGGAGAATTCGGAACCCAATTGTGCCATAATAGATTCTCTAAGTGTGTCAGATGATGCGGCAAGAATAATGTCATTCATATACATAAGAATATAAGCTATGTCATTGCCATGATGATATATAAAAAGAGAGTGGTCTGAAATACTGTGAGAGAAACCCATTGTAGATACATAGTCAGTAAAGCCCTGGTACTAGGCGTGAGGTTCTTGTTTGAGACCATATAGAGATTTCTTCAATAAACATATATGATCAGGAAATTGAGAATTTCGAAATCTAGGAGGTTGATGCATATATATTGTTTCATGCAGGTTCCCATGCAAGAAAGCATTTTTAACATCTAATTGATGAAGACACCATGATTTAGATAAAGAAATACTTAGAACCATTCGAATGGTAGCCTGTTTGACCATCGGGCTGAATGTGTCACCATAATCAACACCCGTTTGTTGATTTGCACCATTACCTACAAGGCGAGCTTTGTATCTCTCAAAGGAATCGTCAGATTTCTTTTTATGCCTCAAAATCCACAAACCGAATAACATTAGCATTAGAATTATGGTTGAGGCTGATGTTGTGGATGATTGTAACTTGTAAATGCGCCTAAGAGTGGGGTGAATTAGGTTATCAAAAATTATCTTCGATCTTTTATCGATTCTTTGTTCTTTTTTCGTGAGTTGTTAAGGACTTGAAAGTAAAGTGCGGAAAGAAAAAATGACACAAAAGAATTATCCTGGTTCCCCTCACAATTTGAGAGTACGTCCAGTCCCCTTACAACATGTAAGAGATTTCACAATAGTTTAGAATGATTGTACAAGCCTAATCACACAAATGGTGAAGCCTATTATCTAATCTATAGGTAATTAAAGTGTAGGAAGAACAATCCTCTTCAAACACTCATTTGTTTCCAACAATCCTGGACAACAAGGTAATACACAAGGTAATCTTGATACAAAGAGATACGTTGTTTTTGTATGGATGAAAATGATGAAGTCTTGAATTTTCTATCAAACAATGTTGATCTTCTCCTTTGATGAATTTTTCTCACTCACAATAATATATATATATATATATATATATATATATATATATATATATATATATATATATATATATATATATATATAATAAGTGTTCACTATTTTATGAAATGAAACTTTAAAGATGATATGAAAATATTTGATGTAAAGTTTCACTTTTTGAAGACTTTGAATGAGTGTACTCAAAATTCTATGAAAATGTAGAATAAGTGAGTAAGAAAATTTATTATGAAATTTGTAGGAGGTAAAAATAAAAATTATGTTTATAAAAAGTATTTATAAGTGTTAAGACACCCCTTTAAAAGGATATAAAAAAAATTATGAAGGGTTACTTTGATTTGAAAAAAAATTATAAAGACACACTTCAAATGAAAAGTTGTATTTTTTCAATTTTGTACAGTGGTAACCGATTACTACCCATGGGTAACCGGTTACGCGCTGTTAACGTTACAAAAAATTTGAATCTGGGTTGAAGTAACCGGTTACTACCTACAAGGTAACCGGTTACTTGAGGAAAAAAAATATGAAAAATCCTCTTTGAAACCAGTACAACATGAAAGTGAAAATGCATTGTTTTTGTTCCAAATTTAAAACATAAATGCACCCTAAAAATGAAAACTTATTAATATTATTGCTTCATGAAAAATAATCTTTATACCTTCCGATTAATATGCTCGAATCTTCATGAAAATGATTTCTTTGATTAATCTTTAAACAATCCTTTTTGAGCTATCAAGACTTGATGTTGAGTTGTTATCATCAAAATTAACTTTTAGAAGCTTGCTTTTACATTCTCCCCATTTTTATGATGACAACCAAAAGATGTGGAAAAAAAAAGCTTTGATGCTTTGTTTCTCCAAAAACTCCCCCTTTGAATGTGTCCCCCCCCCCCCCCCCCCCCAATGTGATAATTAGGAGTTAAAAAAATTCTGCATTTGAGAGAAACAAAAGAGAACATACAATGCACTTCTCCCCCTTTTTCATCCACAAAAAGGATGGGAAAAGTCTTTAAAAATTATTAGCATAAAAACATAAACATGTAAATGATAAAACATGCACACAATGAACACATAAGCATTCTAAAATATTGAAATTTCAACACAATACGAGACATAAACAATACGTAACCGAAACGGAATTATTGTACGGTACGATAACATGGAAACTTAGAAATTTAAAGTCTAAAACTGAAAATGAAAGCATATAAAAACAGCCACTAATTCTCAATCACTCCCAGATTCATCTTCATCCATCTCATAACCATCATCTTCCTAAACTTTAGCATTAGATAGTTGGCTCGGAGTGAACTTTCAGAACATCTTCATCAGTTTATTTATGCTTCGGGTGGTCTTTTGATGGTTAAGGTTTATGGTTGTTTTCAAGCCGATAATCTCATTGTATAAGAATTCATTGGTGTAGCCACCTTCAGGAGCGACTTGAGAAATTTGAGCAACAATGTCTTCTTTGTACCAGAACAATCCATTTGGACCAATCATAAAACCCGTGTTCTTTGTGGTCGTGAGAGAATTTATTTCATTGTTCTTTGTTGTCACCTCGAAGTGTAGTTCCCGTGAACTAGGAATCTTGAAGTGTTCTAGGATTTTTGAAACAAACCGAATGTACGGGAGACTGCTACCTAGGTTCTTATGATGCTTCATGTGGTGAAAAATGACATAAGTCCAATTTATTGGCCATGATTCTTTAAGTGACCAAAACAGGTTTGTTTCAAGCTTACTAACTTGTGCAAAGTTGGAATTCTTCAGAACCAATACATAAGCCAAAATATAGTGTAACATAGGGTCACTAACAGATAAAGACTTACCATATTTAATTACCCTAGAGGATTGGACTTGCCTACCAAGAAGATCTTCATGAGTCCCTCTAGACTGATGAGAGAAATAAGCCAAGGAGTCAAAAAATTTCCATCTTTCAGTGTCAGGCATAAATCCTACTTTAAAGTTATCTCCCTCAGATGAGACTCCTAAAATTGTTCCTAATTCCTCAATGGTAACAGTAAAGGCATAAAAGAACAGGAAAGACCTTTAAAAAGATTTTGAGTTCGGGGGATAATTTATATAAAGGGAAGGTGTTAACACCCTTTGTATTCACGGGCTCTTAAATGCTTAGCTCACTTTTTACTTGCTTTGTTTGAAAAGTGTAGTGTGTGATTAAAATATTTTCGTAAATATTTAACTTTTTAATGATTCTCGTATGAATGTATACAAAGTGTTTACTTGTTTGAAAGTATTTTGAAAAAGAGTGTGGGGTGTAAAAAGTATTTGTTTTGAAAGTCGTGAGCAATCATTTAAGAGTTACTTACCCTAAGTTGTAAGGTCTTTCTTGTCATTTTAATTTCCTTAGGGATAGAACTGTCCTTACTGTCAGTTAGTAAGTAGTCTTATCCTTGGATTTGGGACAGACGTAGGGTCATCGAATGGTTATAGAAGGCAACATGTAAGGATACCTTAGCAATTCGAAAGGACCGTAATCATTTTTCCGTAGGATCATCTAGGGACGAGATCATCTTTTCGTAGGCAACTCGAAGGGTCATCGAGGGACTATGATCTATTTTCGTAGGATCATCGAGGGACAATATCATCTTTTCATAGGCAACTTGGAGGGTCATCGAGGGACTATGATCTTTTTTCGTAGGCAACTATGATGATTTATTTGTAAGCGTATTTTTCTAAGATACTTCATACGTTCGAGGAACATGCCCAATATTCGTAAGGCAACAAAAGAGGTTACCCTAAAGGTGTATGTGTGATTAGTATGTTGTA
The DNA here is from genome assembly GCA_963966055.1 of Lathyrus aphaca. Lineage (NCBI taxonomy): Eukaryota > Viridiplantae > Streptophyta > Magnoliopsida > Fabales > Fabaceae > Lathyrus > Lathyrus aphaca. The sequence continues at coordinate 556,633,345 of OZ014522.1, forward strand.
TTCAGGTATTTTCTTTGGATTAGTGGGCCAAGTCCATTTTTATTCACATACATTCTTTTCACACCATATTATTATTAACCACGCAATTAATTGTTTTGCAGAATTTAAAAGCAAAAAATAAATCCTAAGCTATTACATCATGGGGAGGGGGTACATGATTGAAACTAGGGGGAGTGCATAAATTAAAATACGAAAAATAAATTACATGTTTATTTATGCCTATACATTCATTCTAAGAAAATAAATTACAACAAAAAGAAAATATCATTATTTTTTTTAGTTAATTAGTTTCTACCTAAATCAGAAATAAATAAGAAATAAAATACAATTACAATAACGACGTTGGATCGTTGAAAATTAAAATAACAGACAAATTGCTATCGCGTAAATGGTCATTGCAAATCGAATAAAAAATAAAAATGGCATGATAAAATTAAATTAAAAAAAGTGTAAATTGAAACGCGAATCAGTAAGCGCTAAAGGTGAATTATTATCATGTTAAACCGTCAGACGCGTGTAAAATTGAAATACAACAATAAAAAAGAATCTCGCACATAAACCGATAAAAACACACCATTAACTTGCTAGACTCAACGTGATCATCACAATAGGATTAAAACATGTGGATATAAATTTATTAAAAATAAAATAAAGCGAAAGAAATTAAAAAAAGACAACAATGTTGCTAACGCAAACTTGCGATCATCGCAATTGGATCGGATCAACACAAGTGTCACGCATTATACACAAAGATGTGAAAATAGCATATCGACACGATCCGAACATAATCAAATAAATAAATAAAAAGTAAATAACAAAATAATTATATATTATACATTATACATTTTTTATCGTACCTGGAGATCAGGATCCGATATGGCTGGCATCGAGCGTTGTTGAAGGACGGTTGGTGATGAGAAGAGGATGTGGTGTACCTGCAAGGCACTCCGATGCTAAAGTAAGAGGCTGAGCAAAGAGCGTGCAAGTACGAGTATTAAGGTGAGAGAATTGAATACCTGGCTCTCTCCTATGAGAGGGATTATATACTGGTCTAAGAGGGTGTTCATTGGCCCAGAATATTGGGCGTGGATCGCGGATCCCGCAATAATCGACGGTGATTAGGAACTAGCCGTTGGGGCGAGAAAGATTCCGCTCGATAGATCCGTTTCCCGGCAGGGGAGTTATCCGACCGTGGGTAGGTCGAGCAGTTGGTTTCATATTCCGAGCATGGTCGGGTTTTCCGGGCCGTTGGGCCGCAAGACAGGTATGGCCCAATCCTGATGTTTGGGCCAGTCTGGAACAATTTTATAAAACAAAATATATAAAAAAGATATTCACAAAATGAATTTATATATCTATATATATCACAAACGTATATGTTATAATTAGGTAAAAAAATCACAATATTAATATAAAAACTTGTCTGTAGTTTAGAAATCATAAAATATATGAAAGCTAATAATATAATATAACCTTGTATACAACAACAATTGTTTCATACACATTTAGTAGACCGAGATGCATATACCAAAGGAATTTTGTAAGATAAAAAAAACATGAACAGTAGAATTTATGCAAACAAACCGTACATGAAACAAATAAGATCTCAGATGCGTCGTGCCTATCACTTCTTTCTTTTCTTTTTTGTTTTTTTTTTTGTTTTCGTTTTCTGAGGCAAGAATTCGTGTATTGTCGGTGAGAGAGGAAACTCTTAACATATATTTATAGATTTAGAAAATTAGGTTAAAAAGCTTAAAAGGAAAAAAAAAACAGTCTTAATTCCTATTGTTCAAAAAATATTTGAACAAAATAAAATAATATCTGATTTTTACTTGGTCACCAAGTAGACCAGTTAGAAACTAAGCATGATACAAAAATGATATAAAATGACCAATAGAAAACGAGTATACAAGAAAAGAAATGTTTTTGATAGCTATTATGATTTTTTTTGAGATTTTTTTCATAAAATAATGATTTTAATAGAAAAAATCATATTTTTAAAAATGCATTAAATGCAAATACGATAATTAAAAATTAAATAATAAAAAATGCTATTTTAATGATTTTTTTTTATAAAAAACAAAAATAGAAAAAAATATTAGTAAAGGAAAAAAAAATATTAAAGAGCGTAAGATGAGATTTGAACTCACAACCTCTCACATTTATACCCTTATACCTATCTTTCTACCAATTGTGTATTTTATTTATTCGAAATAAAAAGACACCAGAAAACATATGATGCGGGTCAAAATTTGGGGTACGACAAGTGTGAGGAGACTTTTTGAATCAATTTGTCTCAAATATGTGAGAGCAAATTTTTGGGTACAACACTCTTTCTTGTGGGCTTGAGCAGATTGTAATCTTATGTGATTATAATTAAAATGTCTAGTAAGTACAAGGGGACTAGATTACTCTTCTTTACTGCATTTCATATTCGTTGCCTACCTCTGATTGAATTTGATTCTATAAATTGTATTTAGGATTTAGAAAAGAATCTTAAAAAGAAAGAAAAATTTAACACAATTCAACCCCCTTCTTGTGTTTTTCTCACCTTCAACCACAAGGCATGAAACATTAACATTTTAAGAACCACAAATACCAAAGTTGACGACTTCAGTCTACATTGCTTGATTCTTCTTTTCTCTTTAGGATTCTGCATCTTTCTCATTGAGTAAATATTTACTCTTGAGGTCCGAGTCTTCACAAAAGAGGTGAAATCCTCATATACCCACAAAAATCCAGCTCCAAGAGCCCATAAGGATTTAGGTCATGAATTTGGTTGGACTCTTAAAAGGACATGAGATCAATCTTCAATAATGATGATTTTCAATCTTGATCAATCTCCTTGAATAAATCTGAATCTTTTGATTATTCTTACTGAATTTAAGTCAAATTACATTCTCTAAAAACATATGATTGATTAAATCTTTATTTGGAAGATTGAGATCTTTGTAACAAGTCTGAGATAGATGCGTCATAGATAGTGGAACATTTGGCTTGGAATTTGTACATGTAACACAATTCTGAATCTTGACGATATCAAATAAAATATTTACTTGATATAAAACATAATTCCAACTTCTCATGTAAAAGATTTAAAATAAAAATCTTGTAGAAATTGAACCAAGCATTAAATCATCTTTAATTAAGATTTGAGATTTCTTCATCCAATTTCAATCCAAATAAAAAATAATCCAGGTTTTCTAACCAAATGTTAAAGCAAACATTTAGTGCAATAAGAGCAATCTATGTGTCAAGATGTCACATAACATGTTCCAGACATTCTTCATCGCAGCGAAACCAAAACCAGACAGTAAGCATGAGCTTAGAGATGACAACAACGCACAACTTCTTATTAACAACAAATCAAATAAACATCCTTTCTTGAGTATCATCATGCAATCGCACCCCCCTAATTTTTCAAATTGGGCAAGGAGTAACAAAACAAATCAGTCCAATATAGGCACAAGTATTAGATAGAAAGAATCCAATAACACATACCACTAATGTGTAGTAGCAGGAACAACAAGTTGAGCTGACAAAGCTCCAACATTTATCCATAAAAAATACATTAGGTTCATCAACATGTGCACAATGTAACATAGTGTCTAATATATATTTCCCAACAAACAATTTGCAACTGAAATGCATACATCCATGGGAAATACCATCATTATTAGCCATGCATTCCTTCATCAACATAGGATAACCAGATACAACATTAATCATTGTCTTCAATAACTATGCATAATTAAGAAGTTCCATAATTTCATTATATTCCAATTCTTCAAAATAATGTTCTTTTTTAAGATCCATTCTCTTAGGCTGAGAAACATTCATTTTCTTCCTAAATGATTTCTTACTAACAACCACATATTTCTTCTTCTTGTTGGGTGTCATCTTTTCCTTGGTAGGAGTAGGGATCTTCTTGAAAGGAGTCCTTTTAGCATTCAACATAACCTTTCTATGTTCCACCTTTTTCTTTGACTTCTTGTTAGACCTTTTACTAAGACCATCATCTTTAGTAACACATTTATTGACATGAGAAAATTCAACATAAACTCCATTGTTCATATGAATAAAACCCTAATTAATGCTCATAGAAACATTGACAACATAATCAATGTTGTCACTCACATTATTCACTTTAAAATTAATAGGGGAAACTTGCATATCCTTCCTCTGAGTTGGAAACTCAATCACCTACATGTCATACAAGTAGTGTGGCACATCCTAGTTGACATGTAGATTCAAGTACCTATTGAGAGATACACTTTTAACGTCCACTTGGTAAATAGTGGACATAAGGCTACAAGACAAACCTAACAACATTATGATGGCTTCAAGATGAGCAATAAGAGTATAATCTTCAACATAGCTTTGTGCTACAAGTTGACCCTTCCTTCTAGTAACAATCTCAAGATTTTTTTTATTATTGTTATTAACAACCTCAACATGAGCTACAACAATATGAACCTCAACATCTTCATTGTCATGATCAGCATCACTCACAAAGTTATTCTCAAGGGTCACATCATCAAAATATGAGATATTATGGGGAACAATGTCTAAGAATTGTTTCTTGACATACAACTTATACCTAAGATTCAACACACCAAGAGGAAGACAAATTTCAGCTTCACCAAACACAGTACGTTGATTTTGAAAAGTAAAAAATCTAGAATTATGAGAAGAAACCCAATTAGGAAGAATTATGCCATAATCACTAATCATATTTAACTTCTTCTTCTAAACGACTGTTGGTTTATCAAAGTTGGGAGGACCTTCAGTCTTCCCATCAGCCTTCCCTTCAACGACAACTCCTTGCATGAGTCTCATAAAGTCCATTAGTGGTAATTAAATAACATGAGTAATATGTTGAAACATATTGTATGATATTTTGGTTTGCTTCCCAATTTTCCATTTTCCACAAATTTTTCTTTCTTCAATCATGAGTTTTATCAATTCTTTGACAGCATTTTCAGATACGATCTTCTCCATGCTCTTAACCTTGGATGAGGGATGAGACATCCACATATAATAATTGTATCTAGATCTTAAACCCTTAATTAACATCTCTTGATATTTTCTAGAGACAATGCATTCAGACACTTTGTAGCTAACATTTAGACCTTGATCACATAGTTGGCTTATGATGATAAAGTTAGGAGTAAATCCTTCTACCAACACATCATTAAGACAAGGAAAATATGGACTTACCAGTTTTCCTATGCCTTTGATTCTTCCTCAAGATCCATTACCAACGTTAACATAACTATTAGAGTCAGGATTTAACTCTTCAAGATATCTATTTTTACCAGTCATGTGACTTAAACATCCACTATTAAAATACCAATATTCTTTTAAGGGAAATCTAATAAATGTATGAATTATAAGACAAGTGACAGTTTCCTTAGGTTTCCATACTTTATTTGCTTGAGTTTTCTTCCATTTTCTTCTATTGTGCCTTGGCTGGCTATAAGATTGAGGATATCCATATATTCTATAGAAAAATGGTCTTATATGGTCATATCTTCCACAGTCGAGACAAATCAAAGATGATTTCTTGTTTCCTTTGTTGTGAGGAGACACTTTGAGCAGGATGCTGGGACATGCGATCCTTCATCAGAAATTCAGATTTCTTTTTAGCAATAACAAACTTCTTAGTATGAACTTTGACCTTTTTGTTCAAGGAAGTATAGTCAAACCATGTACTATTCTTCTCCTCAACCTCCAAGATCACATATAACATATGTGAACCATTATTCAACCTACATACATATTTTGTCATATTGTCAAGTTTAGTCTTTAACAATGTGACTTCCTCTTCCAGACTTGCGATGGTTGGGACAAGCTTCTCCTTTTCCTTGAGCATACTACTTATGGTCTTTTATGTTTCTCTTCTCTCAAGAAAGATTCCTTCAACTCGGTGAGCAACTCTATATAAGTTTCAACCATCTATTTTGCTGAGATATCTTCGTCACTAGACTAACTACAAGAGTCGTAATTTCTAGCGAAATCCATCACCTTATTAGCCATTATTTTTCAATCTCATCATCATACTCATACCAAGTGATTGGCAATCCCTTTTAATTTTTCTATAGAAAATTAGGACATTTGATTTTAATGTGTCCAAACCCTTCCTATTCATAACATTGCATTCTTCTGTATTTCTTCAGGGGGCTGATGTCTGACACCTTGTCTGCGAAATTTATCATCAATCTTCTATCCAATTTCTTAAAGGAGTTGTTAAAATTTCTCCCAACAAGGGCTATAACCTCTAAAAAAAACTTTTTCAACCTTGATTTTTATCCTCTTAAGTGTTGGATACAAAAGCTATACTTTTTTATTCTTTTTAGACATGTCATTCAAAGTCATCTCAAAGGTTTGCAAGGAACCAATGAGTTCATCAAATTTGATGCTACCAAGGTCTTGGGAGCTTCTTCAATAGTTGTGACCTTCATATAAAACTTATTGGGAAGAGATCTTAAGATTTTTATGGTCAACTTTTCTTCAGACATCTTTTCTCCCAGTGTAAAGGAAGTATTGGTAATGACATGTAGTTTGATGTTGAAGTCATAACTATATTCCTCTTTGTTCATTCTCATATTCACAACATTTGTAGTGAGGAGTTGCAGCCTTTACATCCTAACCTTGGATGTGCCTTCATGAGTAGTTTTGAAAACCTCCCATGCATATTCGCCTTCAATACATGTGTTGATAAATCTAAACATGTTCTTCTCAACACCATTGAAAATAGCACTGAAGGACTTGGAGTTTTCAAGAGCTTCATTATCTTCTGTGTTAGTCCATTCAACTTATGACTTTAAGCTTGATGTACCATCTTGAGAAACATTCACAAAGTGTTTCCAGCCTTTTACCACAACCTTCCATGTTTTGTCATCCTTGGATTTGAAAAAAAAAAAACCATCTTTTCTTTTTAATAATGATAATTTGTGTCATACAAGACACGCGGTATGTTTATTGACCCTCCATATTCAGGGAGAGTCCTGAATAGAAGTTCGGGATTAGTATTTGGAAAAATAGGCCTTTAAGTATGAGAGTTCAAATCAGACCAATTTGTACTTCTGACTATTAAAAATTAATTTCATTTGGTTAATACCCTCCAGGTGTAGGTGACTACACCAATCTGGATAGCTAATTCGTGTGTTATTTTATTTACTGCATTCATTTTGTTAGTTACACATTATACTTGTCATACACATTATTACAACATTGTGTCTGGCATCTTGTTATCCAGAAAACAAAATTTCACTTAAATTATCCAAACCCATATGTCAACGCATGTCGGTCCCCAAGAATCACCCAAGCATGAATGCCTCCCCAAACTAACACCATAGGTCCCTCCACAAATGCCATTCGCCTCATTAAAATGACTCATCTAAACTAGGATTTGAATGCAACTTTCCTCGATCCATCTTTTCATTATCAACATCAAGTTCCTAACATCACAGAGTCAAATCAACAATTTAGGGAACAATTATTCTGGATTGAGCCAAAGCCCAATCTATAGTACATCGACCCTTAGACCCAATTTGCATCGACAATTATAAACTCAAAATTATGAGGATTCTTCTTGTCACCCCACAATTATGATGAAATTCTATTTTTGCTCTTTAAATTTTTTGAAAATTATGAAATATTTAGGGATATATCGGAAATTTCGAAATTTTCGATAAAAAATAATTAAAAATTATTACACTGCCATCAATTTCAAAATTGGTGGTACTGTACCGAAAATTTCAAAATTTCCGTAAATTTTCACACAATACCGAAAATTTCGAAATTTCTAATAGTTAAATTTTTTTTTTTTGTCTTATTTCAAAATTCTCAATGATAATTTTAGCATTAAGAAATATTTGAGGGATATGAGGTTTAATTTTGAAGGTGACAAGAAAAATCCTCCAAAATTAGGGTGGGATAACGGATCCAACAAAGATGAATATTTGAGAGACCATCATAATACATAGTGGATACTAATCATTTTATGTTATTTTTAGTAAGCATGATACTACTTATTTTGGAAAGGATAGATTAATTTTAGTTTGCAGTTTATTTATATATTAAATAAATATAGATTTGATCCTGAATAGCCAGCTTGACATTGGACCATGAGGACACTTGTCTCAAAACTAACACAAAAATGTATCCATTTTAGTGACTCAGCCACAGCACCAATCCAAATTGCAAGCAAAGCAAAGTTCACATTCACATTGCACATGTAAGAGAATTATTTTAGTTAAAAATGCTTTTACACTAAGCAATCAAAATGTAGAAAATAATTTCCACTAACATACAAATTTTGTAACATAAAGTAAGCAACGGTGGCAAAGTGTTTATCTTTTATTCAAAGTTTGCCAAAATTGTCAAAGTTTGTTTCAGAAAGCCATTGCATAGTGAAGTTTGTAGTCAGAGAAAGGAATCATTCCCATGTTCATTGCCCATCTCTTTATTTATTTATTTATTTAATTCTTGTTACTACTTCATGATTATCTTTGTGTATTCTAGTTTAGTAATTTTAGTTTGTTTGTTTAAATTATTGTTGTTACATTCTACATGATTTGGGACATATAATTGCGGATCCAACTAAGGATTCACAATACGTGCGGTTTATTCTATTGTAAAATAAGAGCTTTTATAAGGATTGTTAGATCCCTAATTTTTAATTAAGCAATTATTTTCTTCTAACAATTTTTCATTAATTTACTAACAATAACAATGGTGAACTTTGATTTGATTGTCTTAAGAAGCAATGACTTTGACACATTCATATTATATGAAACCAACACTAATCACTCGTTAGTTAGTTTCTTTTATTGTCCAGATGGAAAACAAAGTTCTTGGCTTCGCGACGGTTTACGTTTCTACGTGCTCTCTAAAGAGGAGAAATCTTTGGGATAATTTCTCAACGTCTTTCCTCCTTAAGTACCCCTTAGTGTATTGTCGGTGATTTCAATTGCATTCTTGATGCGCACAAGCATAGGGGTTCCTGCAATCTGTTTAGAGCTCCTATTGAGGAGTTCCATGTCTTCCGGAGACTCGGGGGAAACTACCTCTGCTAGAGACGATCACACTGACTCCGAGGAAGGCGATGAAGAGGGAAAAGATACTCCTATTGAGGAGTGGGCTGCTGAGGAGCCAGTGGGCATTCAGTCTGTTTATTCCAAGGATTTTGAGGGCCCGGATCCTGTGGTCGGGGATCCCGAAGATTGGATCGTGAGGTTTTCGGACGTGGGTGACCGTATCTGCTGGTCGTACGGGCCCAACAAATTCCCCCTGTATGACATCCTGTTCAAAGAGTTTAAATTCAGACTCCCATTCTCGAATTTTCAGCAATCAGTGTTCGTGCACCTGGAGTTATCCCCTTCTCAATTACATCCGAACTCGTTCGCCTTCATCTGGGCCTTCGAGTTGACATGCGGGTATCTGAAGATAGGGGTTACGCTCCTTTATTCTTCCATGTTTTCCATCTCCAGCGGCAAGTAGTGCAGGGGAAGTCCGGTTGGGTTTCCCTTAAGCAGAAGAAGAAAATCTTTAAGGCGTATTCTGAATCAATCAGAGATTTTAAAGATCATTATTATCTGGTCGAACCAATATCCGAGCGTGCCCTGAACTCTTGCAAGTTTTGGGGAGTGGACACAGACAACGAAGGGAATGTCTTGTTGGATGAGGAAGGAAAATAAGTTCCTCGCTTGATGTTAAGGTTTCACTTTTCTTGGTCGTGTGATCACTGTCTGCGCGGGACGGACGAGTTCCTCGGAATTTCCTCTAATCTAGACGAGGGCGACCAGACTAGCTATGACACCCTTATGAATTATGTCTCACGGATCACCATGACCGTGCATGTTGATGAACATGGTCATGCTATCTTGGATAAGGACGAGGGCGCCAAGGTGACCCCCAAATTCATAGAGGTGTTAAAACTCTTTGCTTGTGAAACGGACGAGGATGTTGCAGCGTACCTTGGTAGTCTTTATATTTATCTGCTTGCATTAACACCATGCTCGTTTATCTTTTATTTTCTGACCATGTTTGTTTTTCTGCCTTTTCATACTCAATGGTGGATGTGCAAGATAAATTGATGGCCAACACTGGCAAACGACGAGGGGCTAAAAAGATGAAGCAGTCTCGCATTGCTGATCGTTTAACCATTGTAGGGGCAAGCTCAGGATCCTCCTTGGCTCCTCATGGCTCGTCGGGGATTGCCTTTAAGATGGCAAAAAGACCAAGGGCTGAAGATGTTGTAAATCTGGAGAACTCTCCTTCAAAACCTTCATTCGAGCTTCTTACTTGCTTCCTGAAGCCCGGTTTCTTCGAGGAGACTTCCCTCCAAGTTCATAGGGCGGAGATGCTCAAGTTGGAAGAGTTGAGTCGGCCGAATAGGCGATTGTGGCTAGCTCGGGATGCGAGTTCAGTGATGCGGGTCCTTAACATAACAGAACTATCAATTCAAAAGCGTGACCACGCTATGGCCCAAAACTCCAGTAGACGTTCAACTGGAACCACCGTGCAGAATCGCAACGGACGACAAGCCTAAAACCCTAAACACCGCAACGGTGACGACATAAATGCAGTAACCACCGTACAGAGGCATAAAACACCATATCAGAACCCTAGAAGTACACAATACAGGTCCTATTGACCCCAAATTCCATCCTAACCACATGCACCTACTCTACCTACAAGAATCAGTAGCTTAAACAAACAAGGAAGGACGAAACTTACAAGTTTTAGAAGAGTCCTTGTGTGCTCGGTTGATCTTCCTCGGAAGGTGCGGCGGTCGACGGTGGTTGACAGCGGAATTCGAGGACATGAGTATAACGAGCAGCAGAACAAAGCGTGAAAAGTATAAAATCAAAGCTCAACGCTCTATTTATAACCTCCATCTGCACGTGTGCGGGCACGTGGGACCTATAACCTATAGACATTACACTCATTATCTGGGGATGGTCGTAGGGTAGCCATCATTACACATTAAATGCACAAACTTCCTTAGGCGCAGGTGTGACGCAACATCTCAGCATAACGATTGAGATCCTCGTCCAACGATCACGTTATAATGACTAAAAAAACACGAGTTCAGTCGCTCCAAGCCAGGAAATGACAACACCTTTAGTCTCAACTTCACCCCGTACACAGCCAGCCACCCTTAAGTCATCACTTCTACGACCAGAAGCAACGACTTGGGAGCTCCTATTCCGGACTGGCCCAATAACTATGCATGGCCCAATCCCCTCATGCTTATGAAACAGACCATTAGCCCAATGTCAAAGGGACCCACCAGAATCGTGCCCTTGACCGGTCATAACTCATCGATTACATCTAACTATGGTCGGTTCCCTTAACTCGTTCTCCACCTCTACTCGTTATCGACGGTGTAACACCCTTTTTACCCACAAGCACAATTAATCATATTATTTAATAAAATCAGATTTCGACATGAAAGGGCATCACATTTTCGATATAACATCATAATAACAACATAAATATGTGTCTTGTCCCGTAACACGAGTTGCAACTTTAATTCATAATAACAAAATATTCTAAGAATTAGCAGCGAATTCAAATGTCAACTTGTTTAAATATTTCTCTCAAAAGAACTTACATTTACCATCAATAAATACTCAAAAGATTGTTTAAATTCAACAAAACAACTAATTAAAAACAATCGTTCCCCAGTGTTACACGACTCAGAGTAGGACACCACCTAACTCTATACACAATGGAACACACTCTAAGCAACCTCCGAAAATCTTCAACTAAGCTTCAAAATCTGCAGGATGACCTAATAGACCATCACAAATGGAAGGCAGGGTGAGTAATCCAAATTCAATAAAAATAATACAAGACTGAATCGTAAGAAACAAATAATCATACAACCACTACAACAAACTCAACCACATATAATCATCAACAAATACACATCAACAAACAATTATGCGATCATTCTATGCCACATAGAATGAAATGCAATCTCATAAATGCATGTGGTACCAATTTCAACATGTGATGTACACTGGTCATCTACCCTCTACAAGGGAGCACAACATAATCAACAACACTTCAATCCACACAATGGCATTGAAGCCTCAAATCAACATAGGGGGTGCCATAAATGCAAGATACAAAAACAATATCATCATCATCATTCATCAATATGTGTATCGACATTCATCATTCATGATCATCATAATTTTATTCATACTATCATTTTATTATGTCATCATTCCTACTACTTATTCATCATTATCATCGCATATCATCATTATTTCTATTAAGCCTAGCATACTTAAACATGTAATAATTCTTCCAGCAATAACATAGCAACATGGCACGAAAGATTAGACATCAAAATCAGCAACAGAAGAAACATTATTTTTTTGGAAATGCAATACTCGCTAAGCGGCGAACTCCCTGACTTTGCTCGCTAAGCGAGCTCCAACTCGCTAAGCGAGAAACACGATTTGCAGAAGTAAACCCTGCGATTTCTGCAGAACCCAACCATACTCAGAACAGCCCTAAACCTCTCAAAACATCAGAGGAACAACAGAAAACCTCCAAATACCACATAGTCATCATAAATCCATCATTAGTAACAACATACAACAACTAATTAACACTAATCTTCCAACAATTATCCCAAATACTTAGGTTTTCATCCTAAAATCCCTAATTTTTATAAAACATCCCTATACCATGATTATTGACCAAGAATTCTCCCCATACCTTGATTATTGTAGCTTTCTCTTCCTCTTTGATCACAACCCCTCTTAGTCTCCTTGTTCTTCAGAGCAACCTTCACCTTTTCCAGAAACATGATTGTGAGAACATTTTGATTGTAACCTCTATTTCATAAACTACTCAAAAGATAACTTTGCCCTTTAGACCTCCAAACTATTTTATTCTATTTTCTAATAATAATAATAATAATAATAATATTAAATAATTCCCAATATTATTATATCATTATCTTAAATAAAATAATTCCTTATTCTCCATAAAAAAATCACTTATTTCCACTTATTCATAAATATTTACCTAATAAATTAAATTAAGAAATTGGGATGTTACAAATCTCCCCCATTTTAGGATTTTTCGTCCTCGAAAATCTTACCTGAAGTAAATATATTCGGATATGACACCTTCATCTGATCTTCACGTTCCCAAGTCCAACCTTCACTTGCTGATCCACCCCACAATACTTTTACTAAGGCAATCTCTTTTCCTCGTAACCGCTTCATTTCTCGACCATCTATCTGCAATGGTAAAACTTCAATAGTCAGATTATCCCTCAACTGCGACACATGGAACACATCATGAAAATTCGCAAGCGACGGCGGTAACGTAATCCGATATGCTACCTCTCCGATCCTTTGAGAAATCTGATATGGTCCAAAACAATACAGAGCAAGCTTCCTAGACTTCAAAGCTCTTCCGACACCCGTTACCGGAGTAATCCTCAAGAATACATGATCTCCCTCTTAAAACTCAAGTGCTTTCCTTATTTTGTCATGATAACTATTTTTCCGACTTTGAGAATCCTTCATTCTTTCACGTATCATCTTAATCTTCTCAGTCGTCTCTCGCACGATTTCAGGTCCAAGTATTGCACTTTCGCCTGACTCATACCAACACAATGGAGTCCGACATCTTCTACCATACAACGCTTCATACGGTTCCATTCCAATACTAGCATGATAATTATTATTATAGGTAAACTCAATCAATGACAAATGACTATCCCAAGATCCTCCTTGATCCAACACACAAACCCTTAGTAAATCCTCCAAAGATTGGATGGTCCTCTCAGTTTGACCATCTGTTTGTGGATGATAAGTAGAGCTCATCCTTAACTTAGTATCCAAATCATCTTTTAAACTTTTCCAAAATCTCGAAGTAAACCGTTGATCTCTATCTGATACGATACTCGACGGTATCCCATGCAACTTCACAATTTTTTCAATATACATCTCAGCTTGTTTTTGCATAGAATGATTAATCTTCATCGATAAGACATGGGCCGACTTAGTCAATCTATCTACGATTACCCAAATATAATCATTTCCCTTAGCAGGGTTCGGCAAACCTGTTACAAAATCCATGGAAATATTGTCCCACTTCCACTCTGGAAAATTCAACGGCTGCATCATACCTAACGGTTTCTGATGTTCAATCTTTGACTTCTGACAAGTCAAACACGCATACACAAATTCAGTAACATCCTTCTTCATACCGGGCCACCAAAATAATTTATGCAAATCATGGTACATCTTCGTAGCACCAGGATGAATACTCAATCGACTACGATGTCCTTCTTCTAAAATACTCTTCTTAATTTCCGGAACGTCAGGAATACACACTCTATCCCAGAATCTCATCATACCATTCTCATCAACTTGGAATTCACCTCTATTACATTCGTTAATCAAGGTCAACTGATCAACCAACTTCAAGTCAGATTGTTGTCCTTCACGGATCCTTTCCACAAATTCTTTAGTCAACTTCAACATTCCCAACTTTACACTTTTAGACGTAGCTTCACATAACAAGCTCATATCTCTAAAATGTTCAATCATTTCAAGTTCCTTCCCATCAGCATCGATATATGAAATGTCTTCCTACTCAAAGCATCTGCAACTACGTTTGCCTTACCAGGATGGTAATTCAAATCAAAATCAAAGTCTTTCAACAATTCCAACCATCTCCTCTGCCTCATATTTAGTTCCTTCTGATCAAACAGGTATTTCAAACTCTTATGATCACTGAACACCTCAAATTTCGAACCAAAGAGATAATGTCTCCAGATCTTCAACACAAACACTACATTTGCTAACTCTAAGTCATGCATAGGATAATTCCTTTCATGAACTCTCAATTGCCTGGAAGCATAAGCAACCACGTTACCATTTTGCATCAAAACTCCTCCAAGTCCCATCTTCGACACATTACAATATACTACGAACGGTTCATTCGAATTCGGAAAAATCAACACCGGAGCAGTTCTTAACTTCTTATTCAACTCCACAAAACTCTTTTCACACGCAACATCCCACACATAAGCTTAGCTCTTTCGAGTCAACTGAGTCAAAGGTAGCGCCAACTTCGAAAAATCCTCGATAAACTTCCTATAGTAACCTGCTAAACCCAAAAAACTTCTAATCTCGGTAGAAGACTTAGGAGTCTCCCACTGCAACACTGCATCAATTTTCGACAGATCAACAACAATCCCACAATTAGAAATTATATGCCCAAGAAAACTCACTTCTTGTAACTAGAACTCACACTTTGACAGTTTAGCAAATAACTTCTTTTCTCGCAACACTTGCAATACAATCCTCAACTACTTCTCGTGATATTCCTCTGTCTTAGAATAAATCAAAATATTGTCGATAACGACCACCACAAATTTATCCAAGTACTCATGAAATATTTTATTCATGTACTCCAAGAACACACCGGGTGCATTGGATACACCGAACGACATCACCGTATACTCATAATGACCATACCTTGTTCTGAAACTTGTCTTCGGAATATCATTAGACTTAACACGAATCTGATGGTAACCAGATTGTAAATCAATCTTAATGAATACAGAAGCTCTTACTAACTGATCCATCAAATCTTCTATTCTCAGAAGTGGATACTTATTCTTGATAGTAACCTTGTTCAACTGTCGATAATCAACATACAATCTCATGCTACTATCTTTCTTCTTAACCAACATCATTGGAGCACCCCACGGAGAAACATTAGGTCGAACAAACTTCCTCTCTAACAACTCTTCTAGTTGGTTCTTCAACTCACTCGACTCTACAGTTGACGCCCGATACGGAGCCATTGACACATGACTGGTACCAAGTAATAAATCCACTGTAAACTCAACTTCACGCTTTGGAGGTAAATCACTTATATCCTCCAGAAATACATCAGGAAACTCGTGAACAACCAGAAATTCCATACTCGAAGTCTTCCTTTCGGTTTGCAACGATGCAAACATTGCAAACATCTAAGCCTCGCCTTCTAATAATTCCTCTACTTGTCTAGCCGTCAAGAACAACAACTCACCATGATCACCAATTTCAAGAAATTCAACATTCTTCGCATAACAATTGATATGCAAAAAATAGAACTCTAACCAGATCATTCCAAGAATAACATCAATTTGGTGCAAAGGCAAACACACCAGGTCCATTAGGAGATCCTTCTCAAAAATTGTCAAAGGACACTTAAGACAAACAAGAGCAGTAGTAACAGAACCATTAGCTGGCGTCCCTATTACCATACTACCATTCATATTAGACAACTTCAAACCCAACATATTAGCACATTTAAGAGAGATAAAATAATGCGTAGCGCCAGTATCTATAATAACAATCAACTCAAAATTGTTAATAAAACAAGTACCTCATATTTGATTGTTCTTCTTATGAGCCTCAGAACTAGTCAAAGCAAACACTCTGCCATTGGTTTGAGCAACAGTAGTAGTCTTCTTAGGCTTCTGGCATTAGGTGTTGATATGTCCTTGTTCACCGCAATTAAAGCAAGTTGGGCCTTCATTCGGACAATCACCAACCCTATGACCTCTCTTTCTACATATATGGCATCGCACCACCGTATTAGTGAAAACATCTACCTTGTGACCAGATTCACCACACTTATGACACTTGGGAGGATTAGAACCTGCTCCCCCACTTGGCTTCTTCCCCTCTGAACCTTTCTGCTTCCCCTTCTCAGCTGGAGTCATATAAACCTTTCCTCTGAATTGACATTGCTCTTTCTTCTCAATCAGTTGCTTGTAGTGATTAGATCGAGTTCGGATATCTTCATCATAGATTCAGCTCTTATCTACCAATTCATCATATCTTTGGATTTGTTGACGTCCAAATCCTTGCTTGATTTCCAACCTCAACCTATTCTCGAACTTGAGACACTTCGGCAATTCAGCATCAACATGGTTGTAGTGAGGACAATACTTCACCAACCTCTCAAACTTGGCAGCATACTTTGCTACTGTCATATTTCCTTGTTTCAAGTCAAGGAATTCAACTTCCATCTTGCCACAAACATCTTCTGGAAAATATTTTCCCAGAAACTCCTTTCTCAACACTACCCAAGTCACTATAGTACCAACATCTTCTAAACGCTGACAGATATTATCCCACCAGTCTCCAGCCTCTTCAGACAACAAATGTGTACCAAATTGTACCTTCTGTGCACCCGTACACGCCATAAACCTAAATATCTTCTCAATAGCCTTGAGCCATTTCCGAATATTAAGCGGTTCATGGTCACCTTAAAACACCGGCGGATTGTTACTCTGGAACTTCTCCAAAGCACGAAACTCATCCTATTCATTGTTCAGAGCAGTAGCCTCCGCTAATACCGCAACAACTTTTGCAAGCACACGCGTATTATTTCCAGCCATTCTGCACAACACTCACACATAAGATAAGAATAATCGTTAATAATAACGACCGACATAGACTAACAACAACGACAGACGACCTGAGAGACTTACCTGCTCTGATACCACTAATGTAACACCTTTTCTACCCACAAACACAATTAATCATATTATTTAATAAAATCAGAGTACGACATGAAAGGGCATCACATTTTGGACATAACATCATAATTATAACATAAATATGTGTCATGTTCCGTAACACGGGTTGCAACTTTAATTCATAATAACAAAATATTCCAAGAATTTGCAGCGGATTCAAAGGTCACCTTGTTTAAATATTTTTCTCAAAAGAACATAAATTTACGATCAATCAATACTCAAAAGATGGTTTAAATTCAACAAAACAACTAATTAAAAACAATCGTTCCCCAGTGTTACACGACTCAGAGCAGGACACCACCTAACTTTATACACAACGGAACATACTTCAAGCTACCTCCGAAAATCATCAACTAAGCTTCAGAATCTGCAGGATGGCATAATAGACCATCACAAACGGCAGACTGGGTGAGTAATCCAAATTCAATAAAAATAATACAAGGCTGAATCATAAGAAACAAATAATCATACAACCACTACAACAAACTCACCCACATATAATCATCAATAAATACACATCATCAAACAACTATGCGATCATGTTATGCCACATAGAATGAAATGCAACATCATAAGTGCATGTGGTACCGGTTTCAACATGTGATGGACACTGGCCATCTACCTTCCACAAGGGAGCACAACATAATCAACAAAACCTCAATCCACACAATGTGATTGAAGCCTCAAATTAACATAGGGGGTGCCATGAATGCAAGATACATAAAACAGCAACATCATCATCATCATTCATCAATACGTGTATCGGCATTCATCATTCATCATCATCATAATTTTATCCATACTATCGTTTCATTATGTCATCATTCCTACTACTTATTCATCATTAATATCTCATATCATCATTATTATTATTAAGCCTAGCATACTTAAAGGTGTAATAATTCTTCCAGCAATAACATAACAACATGGCACGAAAGATTAGACATCAAAATCAGCTACAGAAGAAACATTATTTTCTGGAAATGCAATGCTCATAAAGCAAGGAAAACAACTCGATAAGCAACAAACTCCCTAACTCTGCTTGCTAAGCGAGAAACACGATTCGCAGAAGTAAACCCTACAATTTCTGTAAAACCCAACCACACTCAGAACATCCCTAAACCTCTCAAAACATCAGAGGAACAATATAAAACGTCCAAATACCACATAATCATCATAAGTCCATCATTAGTAACAACATACAACAACTAATTAACACTAATCTATCAATAATTATCCCAAATACTTAGGTTTTCATCCTAAAACCCCTAATTCTCATAAAACATCCCTATACCATGATCATTGAACAACAATTCTCCCCATTCCTTGATTATTGTAGCTTTCTCTTCCTCTTTGATCTCAACCCCTCTTAGTATCCTTGTTCGTCAGAGCAACCTTCACCTTTTTCAGAAACACAATTATCAGAACTCTTTGATCGTAACCTCTATTTCATAAACTACTCAAAAGACAACTTTCCCCCTTAGACCTCCAAACTCTTTTATTCTATTTTCTTAATAATAATAATATTAAATAATTTCCAATATTATTATATCATTATCATAAATAAAATAATTCCTTATTCTCCACAAAACACCACTTATTTCCACTTATTCATAAATAATTACTTAATAAATTAAATTATGAAATTGGGATGTTACAGACGGAGGTCATCCAGATTCGACCAAGGCGTCTCCTGCTCGGGTATTCACGTGCTCGACATACCCTTATCACGACCAGGGTTGCTCGTCTGACGATCAACTTCTGGCAGTTATCTATTTTCGGGGGATCCGCGATCCAGACCCAAAAATAAGGACCGTTGGCCACGCGTTGGGGGCTCTCTATATAAACTCTCTCACTTGAGAGGGTCAGATATCAAATATTCACTCCCTGAACTCTTTACTCGTACTTGCTTACTCTCTTGCCCGTTTCTGACTTTGGCATCGGAGTACCTTGTAGGTACACCCCCCATTTTCCTCAACAACCAAGCACAGGCTTCAAGACCCACGTCAGCATCAATAGCCATTGAAGAATCTGATCATTGTTACGATCATATATATATATATATATATATATATATATATATATATATATATATATATATATATATATACGAGTGGGGATCAACTTACTTCATAATCCTAGCCATTAAATTATATTCAAGAATTGGTTAAATTAACACTTATACTTATAACCATTCGATTGAATCAAATTTAAAGGCTACAATTATAGAGTAAGTTAAAAAGACTTACTCTTGGAATAAGTTGATCCTCACACACACACACACTCTCTCTCTCTCTCTCTCTCTCTCTATATATATATATATATATATATATATATATATATATACATATATATGTATGTATATATATATATATACTTGAATTGAAAAGAATGCTAAACCATCTTGATTCTTCCATTGACTTTCCAAAGCTTGTGATCATTTGAACTTGATTGCTCTAGTCTTCAAACTTTGACTTCTTTTTGTTGATATATTTGTCTTCATCAAAACTATAACCAAGGACAAGAAGAACTCTCTAGAGCGAGCTCACACAAGGACTTAAGAAGCTCTATATGTGGTGTTTTGGAAAATGAATTTGATCCCCTACTCAACCTTAGGTTTGAGGTAGTAAACGTTTCTCAAAACTCCTTATCTCTCTCTCATGTAACGTTATGGCCAAGACACGTAATCTCCCAGATTCTTACTAACAAACGAATAATTTAGGAAACTAGCAACATAATTAAGAAATGAGGGTCAATCCCAGTAAATGGACGACTACAGATTCTCTCACAAAGACAATATGCTACATCCACCTATCTCGAGAGAATTTTTGCTCCTCCTTTTAAAAGGTCATAACCCTTTATACTGATACATAAATAATATTATTATTTTATTTAACAATAATAAATAAATTAACATAAATTTATCTTTTATATTATCAATGTGAATTTAGTGTTGGTGTTTTTTTATTATAAAAGGAGGCTTGCATAAATCAAACAAACAAGAACAAAATGGGGAATAAGTTAGCCACGGAGCTACAAAAATCTAAAGAAGGGTAAACCTAACATATTCTTTACAAAATCATTTTGAACTCCTATAGGAATGGAATAAAAAAGAGTAATTTGATTGGAGTCGAGCGCTAAATTCTCCAAAAAGTCGGCACACGTATTACCTTCTCTAAAGATGTGAGTTATAACTAAGTTAGAGATTTTACTAGGGTGAATGCAAGCCATCCAACGATTTTTAAACAACCACAGAACCAGAGAATGGTTGGAGAAAGCTTTGGCCACCGTAAGAGAATCGATTTCGAGCCAAATCTTTTTGCAACCTTTGTCAATAGTGATTTCCAAAGCTTTGATGGCAACTCCAAATTCAGCATGTAAAGGAGAAGAACAATTGATATTTTCCTCAAAGACCAAAATAAAATTACCATTATGATTTCGGAAGATACCTCTACCACCCGCGTTCGAGGAAGTGTGATCGAAAGCTTCATCCGTATTAACTATAATCCAATCAAGAATAGGAGGAGACCAAAGAACTTCTATAATGGTAGGCGCTTTAATAGGATTTATGATCACATTAAAAGCCTTTATGATTTTTAATTCGTGCATATTGATGAAAGAAGGTTTACCACTATTGTTATCAGCAAACATGATTAGATGAGAAATTCTAGCTTTAGAAAGCATGACTGAAGGCTTGTGATTCCTATGTTTTGAATCATTTCAAGCACGCCAAATCTCGGCAAGAGAGTTAATAATCGTGACATTCGCCACCATAGAAGCTTGAGTCCAATCAGCTGCAGAAGACGGTGAAAAAGAAAGGCCCAACTTATCAACAATTCAATTCCAAATGGTCCTTTCGAAGCTGCATTCGAAGAAAATGTGATTAAAAGTCTCAACAGCAGAACCACAAAGATTACATCTAGAAGAAAGACAAAAACCACGCACCATTAGGTTGTCATCCATAGGGAGCATGCGGTGGAGGACACGCCAAGTAAGGATGGCCCGACTCGGATGAATATCGGGGTTCCAAAGAATCTTTGACCGGGAGACCATAGAGTTCTGGACAAATTTGTGATGATAGGCCTCTTTTAAGTCCAGTTGATCGGTGTCATTTGCACCATAAGAGATAGTCCTCAGATCTATCCGAAACTAAACCAAAGTCATCAATGATGGCACGAAGAAATGGGAACCAAACAAACCAAGAATCAGGAATACACCATGTTTGTTGATATAATAAGTCAGTAACCTTATTGTTTGGATCAATGCCTTTGCCAACGAGAGAGTTTTGATCGAAAAATAGAAGTCTTTATACCATGACATCCACTTCCTTGTTCAGAAAACTTCAAAAGCATGAAATAGAACTTGAAAGATTGGAACAATATGAAATACATGTAAAAGATTCAAAAGAAGTTGTATTAAAGACAATATTCAAATTTTATAATAGCAATCAAGAGGTGGAATCCACTGATGACGATGATGATCTTATCAAAAAGTTTGAAAAGTTCTTAAGGAAAGAAAGGAAAAAGAGATCATTCACAAAGAAGCACCAAGAAGCACCAACAATAAGAGTTACGCGTTTTGAATATGGAAAAATGGGACATGTCAAGAGTGAATGTCTTACACTTGAAAAGAAAGAAAAATTCAGAAGCAAGAATCACAAAAAGGAAAAGAAAACATATCATTATGACTAAAATGGTTTATTTACTTTATATTTTCATTTAATAATATTAAAAATTTTATTATATTTATTACTTTTAAATTTTTTAATTTTTAAAATTTATTTATGTCATACCATTAATGAATAATTTAATGAAATAACTTGCAATTTTTTTCACACAATGTTAATTAATTTCTTAATTTATATAAAACTATTAAATATACATATAATTTAGAAAGGAAAGAGTAATTGTCATCAGAGCATACCCAAATAACCCATTTTTCAAAAATATTCCCAATCTACCCCACTTTTTGAGAAATTTAGGAGGAGTCTCCAATTGGATTAGCGACCATGTATAAACTTAAAGAGGTGTCGTCAATTGGACTGGAGACACCATATGCAGTCTCCAATCCAATTGACGACTATGTGTAAAACTTAGGAAGGGTCGCCAATTGACATGGAGGCATGGTTCTAATTGAAGTTTTCCTATAAATACTGGTGGTGTGCTCAAGTTTTTTCACATCTCTTCTCTCATCTCTTCTGATATACACTTAATATTGATATCATGTATACGCGCCGCTATGGGAATGTGATTTTTTCGAGAGAGAAGCTTACGATTGATATGTTGTTCTGGAATATCCAAAGTCTCAATCAACTGAATAGGGAGTTGAATCGGTGGTTAGAGGAAGAAATTGGTGAAGGTGAAAAACTTCGCAGTATTGAGAGGTATGATAGGATGCGTGGGTGGGTGCGAGTTAAGACTGACGCGAAAGCTAATAAAATGATGTTTGGACCTAATGAAATCAAGTTGATTGTTGTAATCAGTTAGGAATATTGTGTTTATCTGTTGTATGTGTTGTTTAGATTGAGTTTATTTAAGTTATTGTGATGTTTGTTGTTAACATTGTTGTAACAAAAAATTCTTAATATATTAAAATCTAAGGTTACAACAAGTTCTTATTGTGTAGAGTTGGATCCCACATTTGGACATTTTTTCTTGTTGTGTCCAGGCTGACGACATATAGTACACCATCTTATCATTTTATCAACCGTATCCATTTCTGTTCTTATACGCGTGTTGTTTGGACGACCTTTTTTCTTTCTTCGCATATGATCGTTGTGCCAATCTACGTCCCTTTGGTATGTAGGCCAGTATTCTTCCATTGGTAACACTGCGAAGCTTTCATTGTAGACATTCATCACGTTAATAGTCTTGTAAACATCAGATAGATAGTTGTATGGGTCCTGACGAGCATGCACACATACTGCAATTACATGGGAGCAAGGTACCCGAAAGTCCTGATACTTGCCACAATCACACCAGCATCTGTCTAGTCTGACAACATATTCCAAAAAAGGCATTCCTTCATTATGATCAATTGTTTCCTTAACACTGAAATTTCTCCTATGACGGTTAAAGTTTGTGACTGAATGTGTGTTAGCCTTGATAGTTTCATCTTTCATAACTTTCATTATGCATTGACTGTAAACTTGACCAGACATTAACATTGCATTCCATTTTTTTCCTCTTGATGCAAATTGAGATGCAAACCTAAAATAGGTTGATCGTACCACTGTTGTTATAGGTAGGTTTCTAATTTCGTTGAATACATCGTTCATGTGTTCCACATGATTTTCTCTCATGTGGCCCCAATGACATCCACCATCAAATGCCCTTGTCCACTTGTCCACTAGAATGTTTTCCAACCACCTTCCTGCATCTGCATTTGACATTCTAATTTTGTCATGGTAGTATTGAAATGATGGTCGAGTTAAAGCATACCCTGCATTCACAAGTTTTTTTGTGAAGGTTCATGTCTTTGATTGCACGCATAAAGTTTTGTGCGATATGCCTAATGCAATAGACATGGGTAGATGGAGGATTACGCCACTCGTTATCTTGGTTATTGTAAGCACTCTCAATAGCAGCTTTCCTATGTAAAATAAAACAGAGATTGGCTTGTGGAGCAACATGTATTATGAGATTCTTAAGGAAGAAACTCCAAGAAGAAGCAGTTTCACCTTCAACTAGAGCAAAGGCAATGGGAAATACATTATTGTTGTCGTCTTGTGAAACTGCCATCAACAATGTACCTTTGTACTTCCCGTATAACCATGTTCCATCAATCTGAATAATAAGTTTACAGAATTCAAAACCTTGGATGCATGGTTGAAATTCCCATAATAGTCGGTTAAATATTACATTTCCATCAACAACAGATCCATATGGCCTTCATGCCGGAACTATCTACATGATTACAATAGTCCCCGGTGTTTGTGTCTTTAGTGCCATCAAAAATCGTGGTAATTCTTTATAAGAATCCTTCCAATTGCCATACATTGTTCAATGGTCTTTGTTCTTGCAATCCATGCCTTCTTGTACGAGGGAGTATAGTTCTTTGTACGTACAATATGAGAGATTATTATATCCACCTTCACTGATGGATCCCTGTTGACTAGCGGCAAAATGTCTCGACATATCAAGTCAGCTCTTAATTTTTGGTGATCTTGGTTAATGTTAGAGGCAGTGCAAGTATGTGGTGTATCTATATGTTATGAGGATCATGTATATCAATTTTCATTAAGAAATTCAATGGGGAAGGCATCTGATCAAGAGGTGGCTTCTTGAGCAAGTCAGTGCAAAATCAGGGCATCTGAGGCCCCCAATGACCCAACCAAAGGGTGTTATCTATCATTTTGAATGTATATGATCTTTATTTGATCATAGAAGATGTTAGAAGTTCACAAAATTGAAGAATTTCAAGCCATTTTCAAAATTGCCTTTTTGGGAAAGTGACTTATAATGTAAACTTGCCATTTTGGGAAAGTTTTTCAACCTCCTCTTTTTGATTCAAAAATGCTTCAAATGAGAAAACTTTGGTCATCAAAGTTGTAGAATGGATCCTCCCATTTTCAAAAAGTACAAGAACTCTTTCTAATTCATTTTGGATCAAAAGTTATGGTCTTGCAAAGTTGGGGAAGATCATGAAATTTCACTTATGCACCAAAAGAGGAAAGTTGCAAAACTTCATGCCAAGGCTAATTGTGACTTCAAATCAACTTCTAATCATCATACAAACACAATGCAATGCCTAAAATTCAGAATGCACCAAAGAATTCTCAAGTTTCATGACTTGTGCATTAAGAAACTTCAAAAGGGCCAAAAGTTCACAAATTTGCAAAACCACACATAAGCTTTGATCCACTTGCTGATTTGCCTCAATCTCATTTCCATGGTCATCCTTGAATCAAGCTGCAGCAGACATGCCTTTGCTCTGGCCCTAAAACATCCCATACCTCAAAGGACACATAGACTTGACTTTTTGCAAAAAGGGCCATGCCAATCACACTGTGCCACCACCAACCCTCTGCCCTATCACAGTTTGATAAGTGGACAAAATGAGACTCACAACACACAAGAGGCAGGCCTGAGTTCTCCCACAAGTCAGCATTCACGAAAATCCCTCTTTATGCATTTTCATTCGAATCTCATCACACAATCATCAAACCTCAAAACCAACTTCACCATTCATTCAGAAAAGCTTCATAGAGCATAAACCACCTTTCATCTTGCCTTGAAAGTCCTTGAAACTCAAACATGATTTTCTGGCCAGTTGAACACAAACTCACAAACTAGCCATAAGAAACTCCATCCAAGCATTGCAAACTCCTCAGGAAGTTCATTAGAGGCATTTTGGACCAAAGAAGCAGCCAAAAAGCTCCAGGGTTGGAAGCTTCACCTCAGGTAGCCATGCGAATTAATTTTTCCAGAAGCTTTGATTTAAGTTATTAAATGGTTAAGTTTGTTCCTCTGAGAGTAATGAACTTTGAATTTTTGAAAATGATTAAGAAATGAGGATGTATGGTCTTTCTGAAAGTTTTGCATTTTTTGTTCTTGGCTTCGAATCTTAAAAATGAATGAAGATAAATGGTTTTTGAGGGTGGGGTTGATCTTAGGAGGTTAAGAGGAATCAATCTGGAGCTTTAGAGCTCCAGAAATGGCCTAGGGAATGAGATTGGAATTCTCAGGGAAGGGTGTGGCCGGAGAAGATGACCGGAGGTCATTTCCGGCCACCTGAAAGTCATTAATGCCTTAATCTGGATTAGAGTTCAGTTTGAATGTGAACCGTAGATCTTGTTGACCCACGCGCGAATGAGTGGCTCAGATCCATCATTAAACCCTAATTCTGATTTATTAAATTAATTAATTAGGATTAGTTTTTAAAATGCCAGTTTGAATGTGGACCATAGGATCTGGCGCCAGTCAATTCCCTCCAAATCCATTTGAATCTCGGCCTCAGGATGCGCATACTTTCATTATTTTTAATTTTTATTTCATTTCATTTGTATTTTATTTCTACGAATTTTTAAAAATAGCAAAACATATTAAAAAATTCTGAAATTTTTTGTCAAACCTTTTATTAATTTTCAGAACCCAAAAATATTTTTATTTTTATTTTTTGCATTAAAAATTATTTTTAAATCATTTAAATGTTTATTTTTAATTAGTTAATGGAAATTAATTAATTAAAAATGCATTTAAGTATTTAAAAATCACAAAAAAAATTCACATTGTATTTTAAAACATTTAGAAACATTATCAAACTCTCAAAGCAAATTTCTTTTTGGTCCTTGATGTATTTTGACAATTTTCATTGGAATTAAAGTTGTTTAAAGGCAATATTTTGGTTCAAACTTAGAAAAATTCATTCTGCCTAGCCATGAAGAGTTTGATGATGGTTCTTCTTGCATTGCATCCTTAATATCATGTAGTTTTTAGGGTAAATTTGGTTTGAATTTATCTTCCATTTTCAATTTAATGTGCATTTTTCCTTTTGAAGTGCCTTGAAACCCTAGTTGACTTGAGAAAATCACAACTCCCATTAGGTTAAGACTTAGGTCCCCTCCTTTGGGCAGTGAACTTATGTAGGGTTAGGGTTCCTTTGATCCCACTTTCAATTTTTTTATCTTGTCATTTGCTTCTGATTTTGAATTTTGCATTGCATATTGTATGTAAACCCTAATTCTTGCCTTCATTTGCATCCATCTCTCATATGCTTGCATTCAAGAACTTGCCATGACATTTTATGCATCAATATGACATATAAGACATCTTAGGACATATTAGAATCATGTTTGATCATTGCATCTTTCATTTGCCATGTTATGCATTCATATCATTTCATAAACTTTCATGAACTTTTATGGTTCAAAGCATGCTTCACTTGCATCCTCATCATTGTATGATCATCCACAACTCTTGATATGTATTTGCATCATCTCTTAGCATCATTAACATCATGTTTATGCCTCTGACTTTGGTTTGCATCCTTGCATTTCATCTCATTTTCATTTCATTTCATTTTCTTTCACTAACTTTTCAGGTGGTAAGTTACTTTGAGAAGTGAATTTGCCTTCACTTCTCACAATCTCTTCTCATCTCTCTTATGCACCATTGTTGCATTTTATCTTTGTATTAGAGTGAGCTTGCTCATTCATGCTCTTTCTCACTTTCTTTCTTCAAGCAACTTGTCTTCTTAAGTGAAGCAAGTTGTCTTGTTTCTCTTGCTCCTTCTCCTTTCACCTTGTTCCTCCTTGGTGGCTCTTTGAAGATTCTTTCTCTCTTAAGCCTCACAAACCCTAGGAACAACCAAGTATGATCATAATTAGGGTTTGATTAGTCCCCCATTAGTTTTACCTTTGTGTCATCTCTTGTGTCTTCTCTTCTCATCTCATAATCAAGGACTAAACCTTATAGGTTTTGAGGCTTTGTGATTAGGGTTATGCCTGTATCCTTCTATTAGGATGGAGTGTATAACTTTAATCCTAAGTGTTAAACCCTTAATGTGTTTAAATCCTTTAATTAACCAATTTAATAATCACTAAGACATCAAGCTTGTAACTTGGGTCTTGCATTAGGGTTCTAATTCTTCCTTAATTGGTTAAGAAGGACTAACCCTAGTGTTAATGGACAAGTCCCCCTCAAGTTGTCTTACAAACCATAAAATCCATTTCTTAATCTTATCATTAACTTAAAATCCATTTAATAAAGACTTTGTTTTGTCATGAGGTTAATCCCTAATCATGGATTAAGTTGAGGAGCCTTCCTCAGCCTAAATGTTCTCATCTATTATCCTTCTATTAGGATGGTGTAATGAGTCCATTAAATCCTTGATTATGGCTTAAACTCATTACTTAACACTAAACAAAAACTCCAAAAACATCTAATTAAATGCAAGTAGGTTAATGATCTTAATCCTACATCATGGTGATTAAGTGTGAGGTGCTTACTTCATACTTAAGGTATTCTCATTACCCCTAATCAGAGGGAGGATGTGATGAGTTTACTAACCCTTGGTTTAGGCTTAAGCTCATTTTCCTATGACAAACTTCCAAAAGCAATAAAAGACTGAAAACACAAAAACAAACAATAATCGTCTCCTCCGGGATTCTTTTCTCATCTCATTCACTCACAAACGAGAACTTGCTTCTTCCGTCTAATGCAAGACAGTTTGCACCTGAGCCAGACAGGTCATACACTTGAGCATAGACAAGTAAGCAGTTCACAAGTCAATTTATCTTTCAGTCTCTTTGGGTCGAACTACGGTGTTTTGACTTCCTCATTGCACGAGAGGATACGTAGGCATAACTTAACAGTTATCGAACAAAAGTCTCTGTATATTCCCCCTCCTTCTAGCATCACCCTTTAAGCCTCCTATTCTTGAGCATTTCACTTTTGTTCTCACACTGACGCTTCACATATTTCACTTCACTTTCTCTCTTGCACTGACACTTGCATTCTTTTCAGCTTTGATACACAGATTGCACTGACACTACCCTTTTAAACACAAATCTTTTAAGCGTGGATCCCGTCGAGTACGACGGACAATATGGGTGCTAATACCTTCCCAGGTTGTAACCAACCCCCTTTCTCAGTCTCTCTAGTTCGCGACCATCTTATCCATATCTTTTCTTAGGTTTATGCAGCATTACCTTTCCTTCGGGATAAAAATGCCTAGCTGGCGACTCTATTCATTTCCTTATCTCCTTTCGCCGACCGTTCGCGTCTGTACCCCCTCTGACCAGGTGTCATTTGGTGGGAGCGACAGCTTGGCGACTCTGCTGGGGACCCTTGTACTGTAACAAGGGCTTCTGGTTCTTTTTGTGGGTTCCTCCTAGCGCTTGTTTGATTTGTGCTTACTGGGGTGTTATGTGCTATGTGTGTTTATTTATTTTGCCTTATTTATTGCTTTATGTACAGCTTTATTTATTGCTTTCTTTACAGTTTTACATTTTTCATACTGTCATTATCATTGCTGGATCTGGTTCCTGTTTTGGTGGTGGGGTTTCTAGTGAGAGTTTAAAGGTCCTATACCTGGGACCTGAGTGACACCTAGGCTAGAGTGGTTCATGTTCTTTCCCATTCCATTTCGGTCTGGTGCGGGAATATGAAACACGGTTCAGATGTGGGTTTCTTCTTGAGAACTCTGTGCTACATATTTCCTGTAGTGCTAGGGCTATCTGGGAAGCCTGCTAAGTCTGGATGGCCTTTATTATGACCTTCAGAAACTTAGGTGAATTAGAGGAGGATTTGTTATGGTTATTGTAAACAATGTACCTCCGGGTTAGAAGTGTTTACACTCCTCATAACTGATCCAAGTCTGAGGATCCTTGTTTTAGAACATTACCTGTGAGGGGGGTTGGGCTGCTTACAGGTTTGCAGGTACCATTGGCCACATCATACCCTGTTACTTGTTTTGATTAAGAGTACCTCATTTTGGACAGTTCTTGTGATATTAACCCTGGACATGTGACTCTTTATTTGAGTCCCCTACCCTGGTTACTGGATTTCTGAACCTCCATCTGGACTTCTTGAACATACATGGGCTTTATATCAAGACAGATAATCAGATCTATCTTGATCACAAACCCTTGCATATCATCTGCATACTCATCATTTGCATCATTTAACATTTGTTTATTTGTCTTTCAGGGTATCCACATAATATCTGGCTTGGTTTTGACCCCTTCTTCTGCATAAGACCTCTGCTTCATCAGTTACCTGCTTCAGCTTTTCTCATCATCACCAGCATCAGCCTATCAATGGCTCATCTCCAGTATTAGTCTTGATCTTCATCAGCACCTATCTTCATCATCACCAGCATCAGTCTCTGATCTTCATCAGCATTTGTCTTCAGCTCTTCATCAGCACTCATGACCACTCCCAGGAAAAGCAACATATCATACCATTTCTTTGAGCCTGTGTTGACTGGTATCAGACAGGTCCAGTCACTTATCACACCTGATCACATCCC
The DNA here is from genome assembly GCA_963966055.1 of Lathyrus aphaca. Lineage (NCBI taxonomy): Eukaryota > Viridiplantae > Streptophyta > Magnoliopsida > Fabales > Fabaceae > Lathyrus > Lathyrus aphaca. Next base: position 556,663,907 of record OZ014522.1, read on the forward strand.
ATTATTCAGAGAGCATTATGGAGGTATCCTGGATATGGTTATGGACCTGGACCCTTCTCAGAGGAGCATGATCCACACCTGCCTACAGTTTTATGACCCTCCTTTGAGATGCTTCACATTTCCAGACTTTCAGCTAGGACCTCTGCTGGAGGAGTTTTCTTCATTGATTGGAGTGCCTATCAGAGGTGGGATCCCCTTCAACCCAGAGATGCTAGCTCCCAGCAATGGAGAAGTGGCAAAAGAACTGTACCTGGAGCCTGCCTTGATTGAGCAAAGCATGACAACAAAAGCTGGAATCCCTGGTTTGCACTTAGACTTATTGATTTCTCAGGCCATCCTGAAGGCTTCCTTGGGGGAGTGGAGGGCAGTTTGTGCACTGTTAGCCCTCAGCATATATGGGGTTATATTGTTTGCAGACGAGCCCAAATTTGTCAGCAAGAATGCCATTCATCTGTTTCTTCTAAGGAACCCAGTACCCACCTTGCTGGGAGATTTCTATTACTCCATTCATCAGAGGAATGAGAAACAAAGGGGGAAGTTGGTGAGATGTTGTGCTCCTTTGTTTCACACCTGGCTGCTCAAACACCTGCCTAAGTCAGATGTCTTCCTGAATCCTCGCCAATAGAAGAATTGGGCCAAGAGGCTCATTGCTTTGACTTCAGATGATATCAGATGGTGCACTCAGAGCACCAAGGGCAAAGACATTATCACCAGCTGTGGGCAATACCCAAATGTACCTCTAATAGGGGTGAAGGGTTGCATCAACTACAATCCTTTATTGTTTAAAAGACAATTGGGCTATGCTTTGGTTCACCCTCCTAGAGTGCAAGATTTAGCTGAGACCTTGTATTTTGAAGTAAAACCTAATTCAGCTGTTGTCAGACAAGCATCCTGGGCTTGGGACAACATCCAGACAAAAGGGATGGCTATTCTTGGAAGGTGTAATAATGTTGCTTCAGCTCAGTATTATGACTGGTCCCATGCTAGAGCTCAGATTACTGGAATGCCCTTCACCTTGGAGGACATATCTGGGCCCTCTACAGTACAGCCAGCAACCACTGTCAGCCTGGAAGAATTTGAGAAGCTAAGGGAAAGGAATGAGAATCTGTCTCAAGCTTTGAAGAAAACCCTTTGGGAAAGGAGTGATGGTCGTCTGGACATTGAGAGGTTGGAGAAGCTTAGGGTGGAGCATCTGGCCAAAATTGAAAGGACAGAGGACTACATCAGGAAAGCAAGAGTCGGGGAACAAATATTGAAGAATGCTTGTAAAGAGGCCAAGATTCAGAAGGCTAGGACTGAGCTCTATCTGCAAGAGAGTCAGGCTAGGTGGGTCAGGATCGCTGAAGCCCGGACACAAGAAGATCAGAGAACTCAAGCCAAAATTGAACAGTTAGAGGCCAATGAAAAGAAGCAGCAGGAAGCTTTGTTGGCAGCCCAGAAGGAGATTTCAGAGTTGAAGCTCAGAGCTGGATTGAAGAGATCAAAGGACCAGGACAGACACAAGAAGCTGACCACTGCCATTGCCACCAGGAACCTCCTCATTAGGACCATTACAGAGCATCCAGCTGGTCCAGTGACTGAGGCACTTCTGAAGGAGGTCAATGAGGATGAGTTTGGATTGGATGTTTGACTTCTTTGCTTGTTGTTCGTTTCCATTTGATATACTTTTCTTTTTGTTGTATTTTGACCCTCCAGGGGCATGTGTTGTAAAACAAACTATGTATTGTTCATCATTTGTAATATATTAGTTTGATTTCATTGGGTTTCTTTTCTCAGCAACATCCAGCATCTTCCTCGAGGTCTGGAAAGGTCAAAACCAAGAACCAAGCCGGATACCTTGGAAAACAAATAAGCATACTGCATTGCATACTAACTTTTGTTTTGTTTTGTAGGTTTTGTTATTATTTGTTTGTTTCTAACTCTGTTGTGGCCTCAAGAAATATTGCTCGTCGCAGAGTGTTCCCTGTCAACCGCACGCACCGGTACCCTACTCGCAACAACCTTCCAGGCATTCAGATGGAGCAAGTACAGCAGGACCTGACTGAGGTCAGAACCCAGATGGCTAATGAAAGAGTGGAGATGAGAAACCAAATGACCCAATTCATGGCTGTGATGACTGGCTTGGCCCAGAGTCAGGAAAGGTTAAGGGCATTGGTAGAAAGACAAACTCCCGAGGAACCTCACCCTGGGACTGGAGGAACTAGCAATAATGAGCGAGGCCAGCCTCATGCTAATCCACCAGTATTTGGACCTCATCTAGATCCGGAAGTCAACATCCCGGGAAATGTGCAAGGAAATACTGCTGGGGGGAGAATCTTGCAAGAAGATCCCCAAGAAGAGCAGTTTACGGTTATGGGAGCTGGAGACGAAGTCTATGATAGGAGGTTTGATGAAATTGCTGAGAAGTTGAGATCTTTGGAGTCTCAAAACTCCTTGGGTTTCGATGTAATGGATATGGGGCTAGTGGATGGGGTGAGAATTCCCCACAAATTCAAACCCCCGTGCTTTGAGAAATACAATAGAACCTCCTGTCCACGAACTCACCTGCAGTCTTTCCTAGGAAGACTTAAAGCATATACCATGGATGAGAAGCTGTGGATGTTCTACTTTGAAGACAGTCTGACTGGGGCATCAAGGGAGTGGTATTCACACCTGACCAGAGCTACCATCAGATGCTGGAAGGACTTAGCTGAAGCCTTCATCAGACAATATCAATACAATCTGGACATGGCTCCTAACAGGACCCTCTTGATGGGAATGTCCCAGTCTTCCAGAGAAAGCTTCAGAGAATATGCCCAAAGATGGAGACAGCTTGCTGCTGCTGTTCAGCCACCCATGTCAGAAAGAGAAATGGCCGACATGTTCATGAATACTCTGCAAGGAACATATATTGATAGACTGGCTGCCTTTTCTTCTACCAGCTTCGCAGATGTGGTTATAGCTGGTGAAAGGATTGAGAGTCTATTAAAAATGGGCAAAATTTCTGATAATGGTGCAAGTTCATCCAGTAATCGCAGGAAGCCTTTTGTGGGACCTCGAAGAGCCGGTGAGACCAATGCCATTCATGCCAGCAGGGGCAGACCTCAGTATGTTCACAGATCAGTGGCAGCTGTCACCATTCCAGCTCCGATTCCTCAGCAATCAGCATATCAACAACAACAACCACATTATCAACAGCAAGTTCAGTATCCGCAACAGAGAACCTACAACAACAGCAATAGCAATCAACAACAGCGACCCTTCCAACAAAGACCATCACAGGAAAACGGGGTGATAGACCATATCCTTATGCCTTATGCTGCCTTATTGCCACAACTCCTGAAGCTTAACTTGGTCGAGTTAAGGACGTTGGCGCCACCAGATCCTCTCAACCTCCCAAAGAATTATGATGTCAACGCCAGATGTGTTTTCCACTCCAATGCGCCTGGTCACAATACTGAAAAATGCAGGGCCTTACAAATGAAAGTCCAAGATCTGGTGGATTCTAAAGCCCTCAACTTTGCACCTCCTCCGAATGTCAATAGAAATCCTATGCCTAATCATGGCGGGCCGAGGATTAATGCCATTGAGGAAGACAAACCATCTGCTTTGATCACCAGTGTTGCACAAATTCGAACACCTTTGGTCGAAATTAAAGCTCAGCTTCTAAAGTGCCAAGTGTTCCCCGGGTGTGAGCTCGGTTGTGAGTATTGCAATATTGCAGTCAACGGGTGTGAAAATTTGAGAAGTGGCATAGATGGTCTTATTAAGGATGGAATCCTTCAGATCTCTACAACGGCGCCTACAAATCCAGCAATTCCTTTAACAACAATTCCTGATTCTTCTACAACAGCAGCAACAATCATTCCTACCGATTCATCAATATCATCAGCAACGGCTCCGTCCATCACTTCAACAAGTCAGATTTCAACAACCATTTCTTCTACAACATCAGCATCCATTTTATTAGCAGAATCTTCTACAACGCCAGCAAAAATTAATGAAGATGTCTCAGCAGTTACAATCTACTATGACCCATCAAAGGTTCCTCCCAGCAGCAATTTCCAGCAACAAGCCATGGCACCTCCTGCCAGGTCACCAGTCACAATTTACTATGATCCGCACACCATTACAGTACCCTCCTCTGCAGCAGTCAGTCCAGTTACTATTACGGTACCTGGACCAGTTCCGTATGAAAGTAGTAATGCCATACCTTGGCATTATGGCTCTGATCTCTACTGTGACGGGGAGAAAATCACTCTGGACTCATCAACCTCTTCTCCACAAATTGATAATGTTGGGGGAGGCGGAGGCTTCACCAGAAGCGGACGCCTTTTTGCCTCACAAACACAAAGACCTAATGTTGAAGCAGAAGCTGCTGCCAAAGCAAAAGGAAATAGTGTGGTATCTGAAGAGCCAACTGCCAAGGAAACTCAGAAGACATCTTTTGAACAAGATGTAGACGAGTTCATGAGAATCATAAAAAGAAGTGATTACAAGGTGGTGGATAGGCTTCACCAAACTCCCTCAAAAATCTCCATATTATCCCTGTTGATGTGTTCTGAAGCTCACAGGAATGCATTATTTAAAGTCCTGCACGCAGCATACGTGCTAGAGGAGATTACTGTTAACCAGCTAGAAACTGTGGTGGCAAATGTCAACACCAGTCATGGACTGGGCTTTACCAATGATGACTTAACAACAGAGGGATGTAACCACAACAAGGCTTTACATATCACCCTGGAATGCAAGGGTGCTGTTCTGTCTCATGTGCTGGTAGACACTGGGTCATCGCTCAATGTTCTACCAAAGAAAGCCTTAGTGAAGCTGGAGTAGGATGGCTTGGCTCTGCGTCCGAGTACTTTGGTTGTGAGAGCATTTGATGGCTCTAAAAGATCAGTGCTTGGAGAGATTGATCTGCCTGTGATGATTGGCCCGCAGACCTTCAAAACTACCTTCTTTGTGATGGACATTCAGCCGGCCTACAACTGTCTGTTGGGTAGACCATGGATCCACGCCGTTGGCGCTGTTACGTCTACCCTTCACCAGAAGTTGAAATTTGAGTGGGAAGGCCAAATCATCACCATCTGTGGGGAGGAAGACATCTTTGTTAGCCATCTGGCTACGTATAAGTATATAGAAATGGATGGAGAGATCCATGAAACTATGAGCCAAGGGTTTGAAGCCCTCAACATTAATGAAGCATCTGCTGTACTGGGAACTTCCATAACATCATACCAGCAAGCTCGGAAGGTTGTTGAGGAAGGTACCGCCCAAGGCTGGGGCAAGCTGTTGCCCGTGGAAAAGAAAGAAGACCGATTTGGGTTGGGTTACAGACCAACTCAACAAGATCAATCAGAGGCTGCTAAGGAGCCCAAGTTTGTCAGCGGGGGAATGCTCACCCCGGATGCTGTGAACAATTTGGAATACGAGGAGGAAAGCGACCGCAACCTGGAGAGCTGGATACGTCCAAGGATCCCGGGGAGCCAAGTCCTTAACTGGTCTTCCCAGGAAATTATAAGGGTTACTCCTGCAGAGTAATTATTATTTCCTGTATTTTTAAGCATGCCTCAAGTCTTGCATCTTGCCCAAGATGTCAAGACTCATTTTGTAATCGGGCCATCTTGTATTTTGTGCAAAGATCAATTAATGAATATCAGGACATCTTTTGCAAACGAGTCTTTTTCTTTTCCGCTCACTGTTTTTCATTTTTCTTTATTTTGTACAAAAATAAAATGGCAATGTTTTTCAAAATAAAATAACTTCACTTTCACTTTTTTTAAATAAGATAAAACTGATCACTAAAATAAACCAATCTAAACCCTTGCAGAAAGTGCCCCCCAGATTGCACCGACAACAACACTGCTACGACTTCGTATGACTTTGACAATCCAATCAATCAAGCTGATGAAGGGGTTGAAGAAGATTATGAGCTACCTGAAGAGCTAGCCAGGTTGTTAAGGCAAGAGGAGAAGGTTATCACTCCTCATCAGGAGGAGATTGAAACGGTTAATCTTGGTACGGAAGAAGACGTAAAAGAGGTTAAGATCGGGGCCTGCCTGCAAGATTCAGTAAAAGAGCAACTGATTGACATGCTTCGGGAATATGTGGATGTTTTTGCTTGGTCTTATCAGGATATGCCAGGGTTAGACACCGATATTGTCATGCACAAGCTGCCTTTGAAAGAAGATTGTCCGCCAGTAAAACAGAAGCTGCGCCGTACTCGCCCAGATATGGCAATGAAGATAAAGGAGGAGGTACAAAAGCAGTGGGACGTCGGTTTCCTTGCCGTGACTAGCTATCCTCCGTGGGTTGCTAATATTGTACCTGTGCCTAAGAAAGACGGCAAGGTGAAGATGTGTGTAGACTACCGGGATCTGAACAGAGCCAGCCCGAAATATGACTTCCCTTTACCTCACATTGATGTATTGGTGTATAATACGACTCAGTTCTCGGTGTTCTCCTTCATGGATGGATTTTCAGGATATAATCAGATCAAGATGTCACCTGAAGACATGGAGAAGACAACTTTCATCACACCCTAGGGCACATTCTGTTATAAGGTGATGCCATTCGGACTGAAGAATGCTGGTGCCACTTATCAACGGGCTATGGTAACATTATTCCATGACATGATCCACAAAGAAATTGAATGTTATGTGGATGACATGATTGCCAAGTCTCTCACAGAAGAAGACCACCTGGTAAATCTGTTGAAGCTATTCAAGCGTCTGAGGAAGTACCAATTGAAGTTAAACCCCAACAAGTGCACATTCGGGGTGCGATCCGGTAAACTGCTGGGATTTATTGTAAGTGAAAAAGGGATTGAAGTTGACCCTGATAAAGTTAAAGCCATTCAAGAAATGCCTGCACCGAAGTCAGAAAAAGAAGTTTGGGGGTTTCTAGGTAGATTGAACTACATTTCAAGGTTCATATCTCACCTTACAGCAAACTGTGAACCTTTGTTCAAGCTTTTAAGAAAAGAACAAACGGTCAGATGGAATGAAGACTGCCAGAGAGCTTTTGACAAAATCAAGGAATACTTACAAGAGCCTCCAATCCTTATGCCTCCAGTTGAAGGAAGACCTCTAATCATGTACTTGACAGTATTAGAAGAGTCAATGGGGTGTGTGCTGGGCCAACATGACGAGTCTGGTCGAAAAGAGTATGCAATATACTACCTAAGCAAAAAGTTTACCGACTGTGAACAACGTTATTCACTGCTTGAGAAAACTTGCTGTGCTTTAGCGTGGGCTGCTCGCCGACTAAGGCAGTATATGTTGACCCACACTACTTTATTGATCTCAAATATGGATCTGGTTAAGTAAATTTTTGAGAAGCCAGCACTTACCGGACGGGTTGCAAGATGGAAAATGATCCTCACAGAATATGACATTCAGTACACATCTCAGAAGGCCATCAAAGGCAGTGTATTGTCTGATTATCTTGCTGAGCAACCCATTGATGATTACCAGCCTATGAGATTTGACTTCCCTGATGAAGACATCATGTTCATAAAAGCAAAAGATCATGAAGAGCCTGTTCACACTGAAGGGCCTGACCCAGAAGAAGAATGGACTATGATGTTTGATGGGGCTGTTAATATGAATGGTCGTGGTGTTGGTGCAGTACTCATTACACCTAAGGGAGTTCACATGCCTTTCTCGGCAAAACTCACCTTTAACTGCACTAACAACGAAGCTGAATACGAAGCTTGTATTATGGGTCTTGAGGAAGCCATTGACCTCAGGATCAAGACTTTGACTGTGTTCGGAGATTCAGCTCTGGTAATTAATCAAACCAACGGCAAATGGTACACCCACCAAGATCATCTGATACCTTACCGGGATTATACAAGGAGGTTATTGACTTTCTTCACAATGGTCAAGCTTGAGTATATCCCTCGAGACGAAAATCAGTTTGCAGATGCTCTAGCTACCATTTCATCCATGATCAAAGTTCAAGCTGCCAACTTTGTGCCTCGAATTTCAGTGTCCAGATTGACAGACCAGCATATGTATTCTCAGCAGATGTTGTTAAAGATGATAAGCCTTGGTTCCATGACATTAAGTGCTTCTTGGAGGATCAAACATACCCATCTGGGGCATCTTCCAATGATAAGAAGACATTAAGAAGGCTAGCTGGCAGTTTCTTCCTGAATACTGATGGATCTTTGTATAAGAGAAACTTTGATATGGTACTTCTCAGATGTGTCGATAAAGCAGAAGCAGACTTGTTGATGCACGAAGTGCACGAAGGATCCTTTGGTACCCATGCAGGAGGGCATGCAATGGCTAAAAAGTTGTTGAGATCAGGCTATTACTGGATCACAATGGATGCAGACTGTTGCGCCTATGCCAGAAAATGCCATAAATGCCAGGTTTATGCAGATAAAGTGCATGTGCCTCCGAATCCTTTGAATGTGATGTCTTCACCCTGGCCCTTTGCCATGTGGGGCATTGATATGATTGGCAAGATTGAACCGACTGCTTCAAATGGCCACAGATTCATCCTGGTAGCCATTGACTATTTTACCAAGTGGGTGGAAGCAACTTCTTATGCAAATGTCACCAGGCAAGTGGTAGCCCGGTTCCTGAAGAGAGACATCATTTGTCGGTATGGAGTGCCCGAGCGAATCATTACTGATAATGGTTCCAACTTGAACAATAAAATGATGGCAGAGTTATGCCGGGACTTCAAGATCCAACACCACAATTCTTCTCCTTACAGGCCAAAGATGAATGGCGCTGTAGAGGCAGCTAACAAGAATATCAAGAAGATTGTGCAGAAGATGGTGGTCACATACAAAGACTGGCATGAAATGCTACCATTTGCCTTGCATGGGTACCGTACGTCAATCAGAACATCCACTGGGGCAACACCGTATCAGCTTGTGTATGGCATGGAGGTAGTCCTACCTGTTGAAGTTGAATTACCTTCCTTGAGGGTACTGATGGATGTCAAGTTGAATGAAGCAGAGTGGGTCCGATCCCGATACGAACAACTGAATCTAATTGAAGAGAAGAGATTGGCTGCAATCTGTCATGGGCAGCTGTAATAGAAAAGAATGAAGAAATCCTTCGATCAGAAAGTCAGGCTCCGAGAGTACCAAGTAGGAGATCTTGTGCTGAAAAGACTCCTTCCTCCTCATACAGACCACAAGGGCAAGTGGACTCCGATTTTTGATGGCCCGTTCATAGTAAAGAAAGTTTTCTCGGGTGGAGCACTGATGCTCAGTACTATGGATGGTGAAGACTTCCTGTCCCTTGTAAATTCAGATGCAGTTAAAAAATACTTCGCATAAAAATGACCCGCTGGACATAAAAACAGAATGAAAGTCCAGGCAAAAATAGGGCATCCCGGCGAGTCAAAAACAGAATAAAAGACTCGGGCAAAAATAAGGGAAAATAAACAAAAAAATGTACACCCGCTGAGTTGAAAAGCCGCATCGGACGACTCAGGCAAAAATGGGTATCCCGGTGGATTGAAAACCCGAAAGGGCGGTCCACGCAAAATAAGGGAATAAGCGAACAACTGCATTCTGAATTTATCTGTATCACTTACAACATGGCAAGCTTCGAAGGGTTCGAGCATCGGTCAAAGTCAGCCTTCATCAGAAAGCAAGAGGAGAAGAACGTCAAAAGTCATACGAGTCATAGCAAAAGGGAAGCTCCTCGAAACGTCATCAACATTGCCAGTATCTTGTTGTTTTTCAATGTATAATAATCTCCTCATTTCAGGGGATTTGTTTCTATAACTGTATCTTGCCAATTCAGGGCACACAAATTAATAAAATCAGATTTTCGGTCACACACTGTCTCGTACTCTTTTATTTGCAAAATGTCCGATGTCATTAATATGTTGATCGCATAAATACAGATGCGTCTTTCCTAAAACTACATGCTTGCAGGAAATATATTGACTCCTAGGAGTGTCTAAACTCCTATGATGGAATCCAGTGAGGGATACATCGGGGTATTTGTGCGTTTCTTTGTCTTTACAGGATTGCGGGAGTTTAAAGCACAGCATGAAGCAGGAAAGTTCCTCTCCAGCAAGCTGTCAGGTCACCATTCCTCAGCACATCTTCCAAATAACACCATGGCTGCTTTCTCCCCAGCCGAGTTGCCAGTCATCATTCCTCCTCAGCCCAGATGTCAGACAGGGAACTATCTCCCCGCAGAGTTTCAGCCTCTATCCAGAAGAGCAATGCCTGAAGATCTCACAACAGAGTGACGAAAGTTCCCACTAACCCCAGCTGGGTCCCTCATTACCAAGATAGGTCTATCAGTGATCTATTTCCTCAAGCAGAGTCATATGTGTTAGATCTACCAATGATCTCATCCCCAGCTGGGATATCCACTTCAAGCAGATCAGCCAGAGATCTCCCCAGCAACGGGATCCGAATCCCGGATCGGTATCTTTGCATAATCATAGCATTCGCATCATATTTTCCCCACAGAGCGTAGCATTCCGTCTAATACGGAGCATTACGGCAAAAATCAAACATATTGCATAATCATAAGCCATGTGTCGAACCAAATATTTGTAAATACTGACGTTCCATCAACAATGTACAAAATACTTCTCAAATTCCCCACCAGAAGGCCAAAGCATTTCCTTTATACTCATACAGAAACACACCCCTTTTGGCACTCGTCCGTGTCATCATTCCCCAGCAAAATTGCCCGAGCAAGCAGATGCTTATACATTACAGATGCTTCTTGACACTCGTCTGTGCCATATCCCCAGCAGAAAGCCAAAGCTTCTCCTTTGCACTCACTACACAGATACATATATATACAATTCCTTGACACCCGTCCGTGTCACCTTCCCTAACATAGTTACCAAAACACTTTGTAAACCATATACTTGTTTATAATACACTCTCATTGACACCCGTCCGTGTCATCCTATCCCCACAGATTACACTCCGGTTCATAGTTTATACACTTTCCCTTGTGACACTCGTCCGTGTCACTCTCCCCAGCAAGTTAAACACTCGTCTGTGTCTCACTCATCACTTTTTATTCATACAGATACTCGTCCGTATCTTGTATACGCCACTTAAATCCCCTCAGATTCGACACTCGTCCGTGTTCTTTGTTAACTAGTTGGTACTCGTCCGTATCATCATCTCTGAACATGCGTCAGCGTTTGTCTCTATTGATACTCGTCTGTATCATAGTCTTAAGGATGCTCGTCCGCATCTTTAATCTATACACAGTGTCAAACACTTATACCTTTCATCCCTTGAATGCAGACACTCGTCCGTGTTTACCATTCCCCAGAGGAATTCCCAGCAAATCTTATTAAACTATTTCCTTTCTATCTGACATTCGTCCTATGTCATGATACCTTTCGGTAGCCGTACCCTGCCAGGTGATCGTCCTTCACCTTTTTGATGATCGTCCTTCATCATTCCCAGAGGAGTCTCTATTCATTAGAACCCCTTCCTATCCGACATTCGTCCTATGTCGTGATATTCTTAGCAGCCGTCCCCTGCTAGGTGATCGTCCTTCACCTCTTGATGATCGTCCTTCATCATCCGATGGCCATCCCCATCGTTGATTCTGTTATCTGACATTTGCCCTATGTCGTGATAAACCCTGAGAGCAGCCGTACCCTGCTAGGTGATCGTCCTTCACCTCCTGATGATCGTCCTTCATCATGCTTATCCGATGGCCGTCCCCATCGTCGACCTTTTCATCCGACATTCGTCCTATGTCGTGATACTTTTGGCAACCGTACCTTGCCAGGTGATCGTCCTTCACCTTAGATGACCGTCCCTCATCTTATCCCCAACAGAGCAGCCGTCCCCTGCTAGGTGATCGTCTTTCACCTTTGATGACCGTACCTCATCATTTATTTCAGTCATGCCTTGAACTTGATGGCCGTCCCCATCATAATCTCTTATATCCCCAGCTTGTCAACCGTCCCCGTCATTGCTTTATTTCCCGCATTCTCCCTAGCATGTCGGTCGTCTCCGTCATTGCTTTATCCCCAGCGGTCGTCCTCTGCTCGGCGGTCATCCTCTGTCGCTCGCACTTTATAATCATATTATACTTCCTTTTACAATCTATATCCCTTTTCTTCTTCATTTTGTGAGTGCAAATTTTGGACTGTCTTTGGTATTCAACCACAAGTTATCTTGTTTGCCTGTTAAGCCGTTGCTCACATCCTGCACAGCTAACTCATGCTTGAATAGGGGCAGCTGTAAACACCCCAAATTTTCCCTCACTCATTTCACCATGGCTTGTGATCTTTTCATTTTCATAAGTTCAATCATGTTATCTCATATTGCATTTTTGCTTCACTGCATTGGTCCTAAGTCATCTGCGTCTAGGGTTTATGATCTGAGCAATCCCTGAGCCATCTGAGCCACTCCAAAGGTCTTCAATCATCTCCAAGAGGGTCCATGTATGTTCAAGCATCATATTATATCCTCACAAGGTCAAGAAAGTCAAAGAATCACAAGAACTGAGAAAGGCATGGAAGCAGAGCCAGGCTTAACTCCATAGATGACCTAAAATTAGGGTTTTGGTTTCAGAGGCCATAACTCCAATGTTTTTGGTCATTCTTGTTTCTATGGGTCTCTATATGTTATGAGGATCATTTATATCAATTTTCATGAAGAAATTCAATGGGGAAGGCATATGATCAAGAGGTGGCTTCTTGAGCAAGTCAGTGCAAAATCAGGGCATCTGAGGCCCCCAATGACCCAACCAAAGGGTGTTCTCTATCATTTTGAATGTATATGATCTTTATTTGATCATAGAAGATGTTAGAAGTTCACAAAATTGAAGAATTTCAAGCCATTTGCAAAATTGCCTTTTTGGGAAAGTGACTTATAATGTAAACTTGCCATTTTGGGAAAGTTTTTCAACCTCCTCTTTTTGATTCAAAAATACTTCAAATGAGAAAACTTTGGTCATGAAAGTTGTAGAATGGATCCTCCCATTTTCAAAAAGTACCAGAACTCTTTCTAATTCATTTTGGATCAAAATTTATGGCCTTGCAAAGTTGGGGAAAATCATGAAATTTCACTTATGCACCAAAAGAGGAAAGTTGCAAAACTTCATGCCAAGGCTAATTGTGACTTCAAATCAACTTCTAATCATCATACAAACACAATGCAATGCCTAAAATTCAGAATGCACCAAAGAATTCTCAAGTTTCATGACTTGTGCATTAAGAAACTTCAAAAGGGCCAAAAGTTCACAAATTTGCAAAACCACACATAAGCTTTGATCCACTTGCTGATTTGCCTCAATCTCATTTCCATGGTCATCCTTGAATCAAGCTGCAGCAGACATGCCTTTGCTCTGGCCCTAAAACAGCCCATACCTCAAAGGACACATAGACTTGACTTTTTGCAAAAAGGGCCATGCCAATCACACTGTGCCACCACCAACCCTCTGCCCTATCACAGTTTGATAAGTGGATAAAATGAGACTCAAAACACACAAGAGGCAGGACTGAGTTCTCCCACAAGTCAGCATTCACGAAAATCCCTCTTTATGCATTTTCATTCGAATCTCATCACACAATCATCAAACCTCAAAACCAACTTCACCATTCATTCAGAAAAGCTTCATAGAGCATAAACCACCTTTCATCTTGCCTTGAAAGTCCTTGAAACTCAAACATGATTTTCTGGCCAGTTGAACACAAACTCACAAACCAGCCATAAGAAACTCCATCCAAGCATTGCAAACTCCTCAGGAAGTTCATTAGAGGCATTTTGGACCAAAGAAGCAGCCAAAAAGCTCCAGGGTTGGAAGCTTCACCTCAGGTAGCCATGCGAATTAATTTTTCCAGAAGCTTTGTTTTAAGTTATTAAATGGTTAAGTTTGTTCCTCTGAGAGTAATGAACTTTGAATTTTTGAAAATGATGAAGAAATGAGGATGTATGGTCTTTCTGAAAGTTTTGCATTTTTTGTTCTTGGCTTCGAATCTTAAAAATGAATGAAGATAAATGGTTTTTGAGGGTGGGGTTGATCTTAGGAGGTTAAGAGGAATCAATCTGGAGCTTTAGAGCTCCAGAAATGGCCTAGGGAGTGAGATTGGAATTCTCAGGGAAGGGTGTGGCCGGAGAAGATGACCGGAGGTCATTTCCGGCCACCTGAAAGTCATTAATGCCTTAATCTGGATTAGGGCTCAGTTTGAATGTGAACCGTAGATCTTGTTGACCCGCGCGTGAATGAGTGGCTCAGATCCATCATTAAACCCTAATTCTGATTTATTAAATTAATTAATTAGGATTAGTTTTAAAAATGCCAGTTTGAATGTGGACCATAGGATCTGGCGCCAGTCAATTCCCTCCAAATCCATTTGAATCTCAGCCTCAGGATGCGCATACTTTCATTATTTTTAATTTTTATTTCATTTCATTTGTATTTTATTTCTACGAATTTTTAAAAATAGCAAAACATATTAAAAAATTCTGAAATTTTTTGTCAAACCTTTTATTAATTTTCAGAACCCAAAAATATTTTTATTTTTATTTTTTGCATTAAAAATTATTTTTAAATCATTTAAATGTTTATTTTTAATTAGTTAATGGAAATTAATTAATTAAAAATGCATTTAAGTATTTAAAAATCACAAAACAAATTCACATTGCATTTTAAAACATTTAGAAACATTATCAAACTCTCAAAGCAAATTTCTTTTTGGTCCTTGATGTATTTTGACAATTTTCATTGGAATTAAAGTTGTTTAAAGGTAATATTTTGGTTCAAACTTAGAAAAATTCATTCTGCCTAGCCATGAAGATTTTGATGATGGTTCTTCTTGCATTGCATCCTTCATATCATGTAGTTTTTAGGGTAAATTTGGTTTGAATTTATCTTCCATTTTCAATTTAATGTGCATTTTTCCTTTTGAAGTGCCTTGAAACCCTAGTTGACTTGAGAAAATCACAACTCCCATTAGGTTAAGACTTAGGTCCCCTCCTTTGGGCAGTGAACTTGTGTAGGGTTAGGGTTCCTTTGATCCCACTTTCAATTTTTTTATCTTGTCATTTGCTTCTGATTTTGAATTTTGCATTGCATATTGTATGTAAACCCTAATTCTTGCCTTCATTTGCATCCATCTCTCATATGCTTGCATTCAAGAACTTGCCATGGCATTTTATGCATCAATATGACATATAAGACATCTTAGGACATATTAGAATCATGTTTGATCATTGCATCTTTCATTTTCCATGTTATGCATTCATATCATTTCATAAACTTTCATGAACTTTTATGGTTCAAAGCATGCTTCACTTGCATCCTCATCATTGTATGATCATCCACAACTCTTGATATGTGTTTGCATCATCTCTTAGCATCATTAACATCATGTTTATGCCTCTGACTTTTGTTTGCATCCTTGCATTTCATCTCATTTTCATTTCATTTCATTTTCTTTCACTAACTTTTCAGGTGGTAAGTTACTTTGAGAAGTGAATTTGCCTTCACTTCTCACAATCTCTTATCATCTCTCTTATGCACCATTGTTGCATTTTATCTTTGTATTAGAGTGAGCTTGCTCATTCATGCTCTTTCTCACTTTCTTTCTTCAAGCAACTTGTCTTCTTAAGTGAAGCAAGTTGTCTTGTTTCTCTTGCTCCTTCTCCTTTCATCTTGTTCCTCCTTGGTGGCTCTTTGAAGATTATTTCTCTCTTAAGCCTCACAAACCCTAGGAACAACCAAGTATGATCATAATTAGGGTTTGATTAGTCCCCCATTAGTTTTACCTTTGTGTCATCTCTTGTGTCTTCTCTTCTCATCTCATAATCAAGGACTAAACCTTAAAGGTTTTGAGGCTTTGTGATTAGGGTTATGCCTGTATCCTTCTATTAGGATGGAGTGTATAACTTTAATCCTAAGTGTTAAACCCTTAATGTGTTTAAATCCTTTAATTAACCAATTTAATAATCACTAAGACATCAAGCTTGTAACTTGGGCCTTGCATTAGGGTTCTAATTCTTCCTTAATTGGTTAAGAAGGACTAACCCTAGTGTTAATGGACAAGTCCCCCTCAAGTTGTCTTACAAACCATAAAATCCATTTCTTAATCTTATCATTAACTTAAAATCCATTTAATAAAGGCTTTGTTTTGTCATGAGGTTAATCCCTAATCATGGATTAAGTTGAGGAGCCTTCCTCAGCCTAAATGTTCTCATCTATTATCCTTCTATTAGGATGGTGTAATGAGTCCATTAAATCCTTGATTATGGCTTACACTCATTACTTAACACTAAACAAAAACTCCAAAAACATCTAATTAAATGCAAGTAGGTTAATGATCATAATCCTACATCATGGTGATTAAGTGTGAGGTGCTTACTTCATACTTAAGGTATTCTCATTACCCCTAATCAGAGGGAGGATGTGATGAGTTTACTAACCCTTGGTTTAGGCTTAAGCTCATTTTCCTATGACAAACTTCCAAAAGCAATAAAAGACTAAAAACACAAAAACAAACAATAATCGTCTCCTCCGGGATTCTTTTCTCATCTCATTCACTCACAAACGAGAACTTGATTCTTCTGTCTAATGCAAGACAGTTTGCACCTGAGCCAGACAGGTCATACACTTAAGCATAGACAAGTAAGCAGTTCACAATTCAATTTATCTTTCAGTCTCTTTGGGTCGAACTACGGTGTTCTGACTTCCTCATTGCACGAGAGGATACGTAGGCATAACTTAACAGTTATCGAACAAAAGTCTCTGTATATTCCCCCTCCTTCCAGCATCACCCTTTAAGCCTCCTATTCTTGAGCATTTCACTCTTGTTCTCACACTGACGCTTCACATATTTCACTTCACTTTCTCTCTTGCACTGACACTTGCATTCTTTCCAGCTTTGATACATAGATTGCACTGACACTACCCTTTTAAACACAAATCTTTTAAGCATGGATCCCGTCGAGTACGACGGACAATCTGGGTGCTAATACCTTCCCAGGTTGTAACCAACCCCCTTTCTCAGTCTCTCTGGTTCGCGACCGTCTTATCCATATCTTTTCTTAGGTTTATGCAGCATTACCTTTCCTTCGGGATAAAAATGCCTAGCTGGCGACTCTATTCATTTCCTTCTCTCCTTTCGCCGTCCGTTCGCGTCTGTACCCCTTCTGACCAGGTGTCATTTGGTGGGAGCGACACACCTCAATAGAGTTGAACCCAAAATGTTCATGAATAATGAACATATTCTCAATATCTTCATCATCGCAAACTTTAAGTGGGTAAAATTTAACGTGGTTAGCATAGAAAAACAATAGGGTTTTGATATATGATTTATGAGATAGGACCAAACCCTAATTTTGATTCTAACATATCTTTAAAGTGCACAAAATTTGACTTTCTATTGAGTTAAATTGAACAACATCATTGTTTTGAAAACTGAAGCCATATTCATCAGAGGTAAAAGTATCTCTGTTGCAGTGGACGTTAACAGAGTATCTCAATGCAGATGACATTGTTAATAGGTGCAGATAGAAAATTTTATGGGACTAAATTTGAAATTGCACTCCATTTGCATGTTACGTATTTTAATTGCATGGCAGCATTAATGTTGTCTCCATTTGAATCGGTGACAACATTAAAAGCTACTACATGGTCGCCATTCAAATTGGTGACAACATTAAAAACCAAAATTCCAATGTGTGCAGACTGCCATCAGCTACTTATAGGAGGAGTAAGAGATTCCATGCAGAAGATTCTCATGCATGCAGACTGAATGGCCTCAAAAGACATGGTCAACCTTCGCCAATTGACTTGGCGACAATGAAATAAATGTTGGTCTTCGTTGCCAATTGACCTGGCGACCAACTCTTATTCTTTGCGTGATTTGCATGCCTTAGTTCTTCTATAAATGCACATCCTACTCTTGTTCTTGTCATTTCATCCTTCATCCTCCCTATCTAAAATATTCCTTTTCCGATTATTCATTCCCGGATGATTACTTCCCCGATAATTACCTCCAGAGACACATACTTTATTTTTTCTAACGGGTGAATGTACTGTCACTTTAGAAGATGTGTACATGTTACTTGAGTTGCCTATTGATGGTAAGGCAGTCAATGGACCGACAAACCTCGCAAATTCAATTTGCGTGGAACTTTTGGGTGCCGACTTGTTGGAACAAAATTACAGAGGCCAAAGTATCTTATTTTCACGTCTCAAGGCGTATTACCATTCTCTAGTTTTAAATGAAGGCTCTACAGAAGAACAAAAAAAAATTAAAACTAGGTGTTATCTTATGATTTTATTTGGTACATTTTTATTTCCCGAAGGCACTGGTTCTTCTATGCACGTTATGTATTTACCATTACTAACAAACCTAGAAAGGACTAGGGAGTATAGTTGGGGTTCTGCATGTTTGTCCTTTTTATATAGCTCCTTATGTAAAAATGTAACGAAATGCACATCTATATTTTCTGGATGTGCCGTTTTGCTCCAAGCATAGGATTGGTCTCGGTTGCCATCCATTGCCCCGGTCAACGAAAACGTCTTCTCATTCCTGTATGCTCAAAAGTAAGTTAATTGTATCATATTAATTAGTTCACTTTATTATTCCACTTTATTGATTATTGTTTCTAATTTTTATTCTTAAACTATTTTCTGTGTCAGATGGTCGGCACACGGTATGACTTATAATAGATGTACAAGACATTGTGTCATTCAGTACCGCAATCTCTTGGATCTTACTCCTGCAAATGTAATGTCACTAAAATAATCAATTTATTTTTTTACCATAATATTTTTCTATAATCTAACAATTTTCTCTTTTATAGTTCATTTGACGTCCATATCTAGGATTGGACCATGATCACCAAATCAGAGATGAAGACGCACAAGTTTGTACTGCATGTGTGTCGATCATCAAATTCACCACTGTGGATATGCACAACAGTGATCGTGTCAAACTCCAGTTCGGAATGCATCAAAACATCCCAGATCCCCCAACTGATTTTGGTCAATGACATATAAAAAAAGTCAACGACCAATGGAACCTTAGGGATTGGAAAGACTTTGCAAAATCTGAGTGTCGTAAATGGAGGAACCGTCACCAATATGTCTTACGTGAACCGGTGATGACAACCACGTCTATACCAACTAATACTTATATGGTTTGATATAGATCGGTTGCAACTGGTTTTCTATCCGAAGATAGGTATCTACACGATCCACGCCAGACCACTTACACACAAGAAGCTTCCATGTCTAACCAACAAGGAAACTATCAGCCTTGTTACTCACAACTTCCTACCCAACTAAATTATCGAGCGACACATACACAAACCCACTTTCCAAACATGCCAGAAACCCAACCACAATACCAAGAGCGTCCCCATTACCATGTTCAACAAAATTACTTTTACCAAGATGCTCAAACATCACACCATAGCCGACACACACAAACATCACACCACAACCGACAAACACAACCATCACAACCACCATACAACTTTCAAACACCACAAACATTTCAACCTTTCACCAACGAAGCCTTCACACCAATGTCCCCTTTTAAATCGTCCAGGTCGCACACCAACGACCCCATCATCACATCCAAACTACTCTGGCATGGGTCACGATCTCAGTTACGACATGTCGTCCTTCAATACGCAAGACGTTGTAGAAATGCAAGAATATATGAGGGAGTCTAATGATGTTCCGGAGACCTTAACTCCACAAACACCTGGAGTGAATCAACAACAAGGACAACGAGTGAGGGTACCTAGGGGATATGGAATCGGCAGACGGTATGCTCAATCCGACTGTGGTCATTAAATTATATACTTTTAATTATAATTAATTATTAATATCATTTAATTTTTCATCTATTATTATTTAATGAAAATTATGTATTATTAATAACATCTATTATTAATATCATTTTAAATTATGTATTTTTTCATGAAAATTTGTAAATACACATTGTCACCAAACCAATTGACGATCATTCACAAAGTTAATACATAGTCGTCAAATGGAATGGAGATTTCTCTAAACCAATTGACGACTCCTCTTAATATGTACACGTAGTCGTCAATTTATCTGGCGACTGCTCTTAAATTTTCAAAAAAAAATGGGATAGATTGGAAATATTTTTGAAAAATGAATTATTTGAGGAATATTTTTGAAATATAGAGGTATTTCAGTAAAAAAATATCCCATTTGGCCTTCCTAATTTTATAAATTAATGTTAGTAATAATATTTCTATATCTTGCACTCTTAGAAATTAATGTTAGTAATAATATTTTTATAAATTAATGTTAGTAATAATATTTCTATATCTTTAAGAAGCCAACACCGCTAAAAGAGTTCAATGGGAGTGGGTATTTAAGAAGCCAACACCGCCTATAGAATTTTTTTTAAAGATAACATAGTTTCTTAATTTAATTTCCAAAATAACATAGTTTTTAAAAAAATTACCAAACTAACATAGTTTGGACACTCATTCACCAAATCATTTGATGAACCAGTGTAATGTCTTATGAATTCGCCAAATGGATTGGCTAGAATCAATTTTATATGCCTAATTCGCCATTCCATTTGGCGAATGTATTATAAATTCATACATGCATTCTCCAAATGGTATGTTGCATGTTTAGGGTTTGCAAATTTTTTTACTATATATATGCCTCACTCATAAACATCAGATTTATCTCACTCCTTCCTTACAAACCCTCTCTCATTCATTCCTTTCAATCTCCCTCTCTCACAACATGGCTTCTCCCCGTCCATCTAGTTATGCATCGACACCGTCTTCCTCAACATCAGAAGAACCGCTTCCAAAATTTGATATTTTGAAGAAAAATGCTTTAGTGTTTTTCTCGGCAACAAAGCCTCCTCTGAAGATGCTGTTATGGAACCCCCAAACTTTGGAACACTTGCACAGAGAATTAACCCGCTGGTTAGAAGGAGAGATCGGCCACAAAGAAAAGATAATTAAAATTGAGAAGTGGGTTGTGGAGTCTGGTGTGACGAAATGGAGAAAAATTGTCAATGATGCAGGTGTTCTTTCGATGATGCTAGGCGGAGGTGAAGTTGTCCTGATGGTTCTGATAGGCTAGATATGTTGAATGTTGCAGTTGTTTTATTTATATATGGTCATGTTTGAATTTATGTATTTTTTAGTTTTATTTATGTACGGTCATGTTTTGAATCATGTATTTCCTTGTTTTATTTATGTATGTTCGTGTTTGTGGTTGTATGATTTTACTGATATGAATGAAACGAACTAGGCTTCTATTTTAAATAAATACGGTTACAATGATTTAATTTATGATGTTGAGCTTGGTCCAACGTTGGGACATTTTTTACGATTGTGACCGGGCTGACGACATGAACTACACAGTCTCACCATCTTATTCGCCGTATCCATTTCGGTGCGAATACGCGTGCTGTTAGGACGCCCTTTTTTCTTTCTTCGCATGTTCTCATTGTGCCAGACTATTTCCCCGTTGTAGGAGGGCCAGTAGTCCTCATTTGCAACAACCGGAAAGCTTTTGTTGTAGACGTTGCAAAGATTGTGCACTTGGTAAAACGGGGATAGTAAGCCTGAAGGGTCCAGCCGAACCTTCGAACATGCCGCTATGACATGGGAGCAAGGCATGCGAAAGGCTTGAAATTTTCCACAGTCGCACCAATTGTTATCAAGTTCTACCTGATAAGATCCCCTCGGTCTCCCTTCGTTGTGATCCATGATCTCATCAACATTGAAATGTCCCTTATTGCGGTTAAACACGGTGACCACATGTGTGTTAGACTTGGATGCTTCGTCTTTTATGAATGTCATAGAACTATCGCTGAACACTTGACCAGACTGTAGGATTGAACTCCACTTTGAACGCTTGGTGTCAAAAAGTGCTCCGAGCCTAAAGTAGGTTGACCTCACCAAAGCGGTTATCGGTAGGTTGCGGATTCCTTTGAAAACAGAGTTCATTGATTCCACGAGGTTTGTTGTCATGTGACCCCAGCGTTGTCCTTTGTCGTAGGCCCTGGTCCACTTATCCAAAGGAATCTGGTTTATCCATCTGAACGCATCTTCATTTGTCAGTCTGATTTCGTCACGATAATGTTTGAATGACGATTCGGTTAATGAGTACCCTGCGTTCACGACCTTCTTCCGCAATGTCTTGTCTTTGATCTCTCTCATGAAGTTTTGCGCGATGTGTCTAATACAATAGACATGTGTTGAAGGCGGTTCCTGCCAGCCGTTATCAACATTCTTCCATGCACTCTCAATTGATGCATGTCTGTCCGAAATCAAACATAAGTTAGACTGGGGAGCCACATGCAAGCGAAGATTTTTAAGGAAAAAACTTCATCCCTCGGCAGTCTCTCCCTCGACTATAGCGAATGCAATTGGGAAGATATTGTTGTTTCTGTCCTGTGCCACTGCCATCAATAGAGTTCCTTTGTATTTGCCGTAGAGCCATGTTCCATCAATTTGGATTATAGGCTTGCAGAAGGAAAAACCCTTTATACATGGGTCAAAAGCCCAAAAGAGTCGGTGGAATATGCCATTTCCACTAACACAATGACTTTCCGAAGTATACGCCGGCAAGATCTCAAGGATGACAACGATCCCAGGTGCATAGTGCTTCAGTGCCAGCA